>CM056168.1:55990224-56590224 GCA_029691765.1 Entomobrya proxima
AAAATATTATTGATTGTCATCAACGCAAAAAAAAGTTTGCAGTAGCGGCGCTAAGCTAAGCTATAAGCTAATGGTCATATAGAAAATGAATGAATCAATGCACACAATCAGAAAGTGGTTCTGGTTTTTATTTTGGCTTGCTGGTCTGGTCTAGTTGGTAGATTATTGTGTGTATGCACTGCAGTTTAATACCCGAGGAGCCAAAGACCAAATAAACATGTATGTACGACGACGCAGCAGAGTAATAATGAGTTTGAGTACTTTCGGTAATTTAGGTCAGTTGAGTGGGCTCTCTGCTATAAAGCTACTATATACTCTTGAATAAAGAGAGTTTCAAGGATAGATTTGCATTTTTGGTGATTGTGTGAGCAATGCGGACAAAAAATTGTACTGCAATGTAAAGCAACAACGTCAATAGGGAAAAATATGAATGGTAGGTATTGCATTGAGAGTATTGAAAGGTGACAATAGAAAAAAAGACTGGTCTAGATCAATAAGCTTGTATTTTGTGTAGAGATGAAATTGAATAGGTATAAAAACTAAAAAGATAATTAATCATCTGAACAAGACAAAAAGACAAAAGAGATGTTGTGCAAAATACTTTATGCTGGTTTAATTTTGATAATGAATTAATTGCTTGTAAAAGTAATTAGGATGGTATTTCTGGGATATTACAAATTGGGCAATTTTTGGTGGCACAATTTTTAACAGTAGCATGATAAATAAGAAAAATATGCCTCATTTGTGTTAGTAATGGTCAACGTCATTTAATTTAATTACTGATACAGTTTCACGGTCATTAGTAAAATAAATCATTAGTAAATATTTGAAATGAAAAGAATGCATTTTAAATTGTGCTCCTATTTTCTTTTGAACCTCATTTTTTGGTATGTATGATACATTAGAGCTTTAATCACAGTTCCAAATAATATGACGTAAGTTTTATTACGCAAAATAAAACTTTTTAGATAAGCTTGCAATAAATCTGGGCACAGTTGAATTGTCCAACTGAACCTTATTGTCGCCGTACTAAAGTTTATGTGAAATGCCATGAACGTCACAGAGATTACCTGGCATTCCAGATATTTTATGAACTTTCCAGAGATTAAGTCCGACAACTATTTCTGCTACCTGTGTTTTCAACAGAACTGGAGGCAGCAGCCTTTAGGCTTTTCAGAAAATGGTAGCCCTAATCCCCTTTTATTGATAAGATTAAACAAGATCATCACTTTCCTGAAATCGTCACAGTGTACCATTTGTATTTTCCGTACAAAAACTGAGATTATCAACTTGCATATCAATTCCACATTACTTCACCTAAATACGCTGCTTATTCAACTCAAACTTATTTCCATAACGACTTGGTAAGCTCCACGCACCTACACATACGTTCCAACTCCACATATTTATCCATTAACCACACTTTCCCATCTTCAGGCAAATGTGTTACTGAATATTAATCAGTTTTTTAATCCACACACCCTTTTCCTATATTGTAACTCCGCTTAACATAATATTTCACGCAAGTACAAAAATGATTATGCATTTTGCTATTGAGTAACATCACAGCCGCAGCTGTAATAAAACCCAACACATTAAAAATCTATATCTATTTTTAAAAACTGCATTTCTAATTATATCTGTTGTTGTTCATGTTTGCTATTAGGAAATAACACGCTATACTATAAGTATTTGCATTTGAATGCACATTTTTTTCTGTTGTTGCTCCAAGGCAGTTAATTAGCCATACAACACACACTACACACCTGAACGCAAAGAATACGTGTGCTTGAATGAATTGATGAATGAATGAACAGGTTTTTTTCTAAATGGTTGGGCCGGTTGAACAAGGTGAAAGTTACCGTTATAATGAGCGCTGTTTTTATAATGACTATGTTGATCGCTGATACTAATCAGCGTCACATGCAGCAAAAGCGCATGGTAGATTACAACGACGAAAATATGTTATTTTTCAGAAAGCTTACCTATTATAAACGCCATGGAAACATCCAATCTTTGCGCATAATGTCCCCAAGTAAGTCTTATGGCGTCTCTGGCACTAAAATGGGATGGCGCTGAGGTTATCAAAATGATAAGCCTTATGTCAAGCCCATCATTAGGACAAACTTGGGCGTTGGGGTACATAAAACCACTTTCGTAAATGTCGCGCGTCCACACAACATTTGTGCGACCTCCGAGTCGTCCACGGGTTTCTAGTTTTTTCTTTAGGACTATGTCGTGTATGTGTTGGGTTAAGGTGGGCATTATGGAAGCATCGCCCACTCCAGGTTTGCCACCTAGTAAAGCGGCAGCTATGTTTTCACTCATTTCTCCACCGGAGAGACCGGGCATCAAGCGGTCTTGGTTGGAGGCGTCAGGAAATACTGAAAATATACATTTTATTTGAAAATTAGCTTGTTTTTGAAAATTTAGAAATTGAGTGCTTGATTTAATTGAGAGCGTGTATACCTCTTTGAACCAAAAATATTCGAAGTACCAAACACAAAATTATACAAATTGATAAACTTTTCACCCGCATTAGTTTTCTCGTTGCGTTGGACATTATTCAAACAGTTATGTAATAAACACGAACGTAAATTTTGATTTTTCTACAAATCTTAAATTTTCTATAGAAATTTGCATTATTTTAACGCCTTTACTATATTGCATTTTTATTTTTTAAATATTTTCTTCACGTTTTAGTCTAAAGTAAATTTTTTATACAAATTTGTGTTTTCGTAAAAGCTTAACGTCGTTATAATTTTTCAATGCTAAACTGTTATTCAAAACCTTTTACAGATTTACGTTGAACTGCTAACTGAGTTTCAAAATCTCTGTTATAATTCCATAATTTCCTTTAAAAGTGCCGTAAAACACTTTCAACTAATTTATTTCCTCGGATTACTCAACTTTCCGCAATAAACCAATATAACTGTATTAATTTTTACACTTCCCAAAAGGCACCCTATCTAATATACGTAACACATTAATCAGTTATTTTTAACATCAGAACAAAAACCCACACCAATTTGAATAAACAGCCCCCTACATCCTTCTTCCACCCAATTTCTAAGCCCATTTTATTATATCTCCTCACATAACAGTAACACAATTTTGATACACTTTTCCTATGACTGACTACCACCAAAAATGACCATCCTCAGTCTATTTTACACTTGGTTCCTTTTCACACTTGGTCTCAGCATGTAACTTTAGCTGATAACAAGCGTGTAAAACATAAAGCAGTACATCTTTTTCAATTTTACAGCTTTTAATACAAATAAGTATATATAAAGCTCATAGTAATATTTCATTCATCTTATTTATTATTATTTTTTGAGAAAGGAAAAGGAACCAAATCTCAGTTACACGCCGCTCATCATATCATCATATATATTTTTTTTGTCTTTTTTTCACGCCTGCTTTACTTTCTTCACAGCTTTGCTTCTGATTTGTTTTTAAGTGGCAAAAGTGTTAAACAGGCCATTACATATTGAAACTTGAAAAAATAAGCCATTATCAAATATCAGCATGGCTTAAACTTCCCTTCTCATAGCTTTAGACCAAACGCTCCATTTACTTTTTTACGGATTATATATCAATTCATCTTTAATTTTGTATTTTTTTACCTGACGAAGCTGTAAGCGCTTTTTGGGGCAGCGTATCACCACCCAGCTCTATGGCACTGTTTCCTCCGGAGGGCCCTCTACTCGCTCCTCCATCCCCACCACTGAGCACCAGGTCGTTTCCTGTTAGCTCTCCGAGTAGCCCCTGCGCCTGACTTAGAACTAGCTTGTTGCCCACTAACCCCGCGTTAGCGTTTGGCGGTCCCGTTGTCTCACCTACAAAAAAATATACACGACGTTTAAGTAGTACATATATAAGCTTAAAGCAAAAATAAATTGTGTCACGATGCACCCAAGCAAATATAATCAAAAAGGCTTCCTAGTTAGCTATACAAATTTGCTTCTGTGTGTAAGCTATTAGCTTATTATAGTTTTTTTCATGCTTGAAGGTAGAATGTATCTATAAGCTTATTATCATCTTCGTATAGTGAATTGGTCATCGCTCATTTAAATATTTTGCCATGTTTCCTTTTACAAAGTACTAATGACGCTTTGTCAATAATGTAAGAGGGCTACCATGAAAGATTGATTGAAGGAAGAAGAAGAGAAGCAACAATCAACTTTTTTAATCAGGCGGCCTAAATACCTTACAAGAGAGGAAAATTGTATATTGATTTGAAATGGTTGTAAGGTGCTTAAAAGATTTTGTGTAAGCGCGCTTAAGCTTAACGACGTTAATAATAATTTTGCAAGAACATTTTTGATTATATTGCAGCATATAGCCAATGACTAATCAATAATTGATTAGAGTATTTGAATTGGGCGATTTTGATAATGGGCTATTTGAAAATTTGTTATTTGTTGGTTAGGCAATTGTTAAATTTTGTAAAAAGGTACTTACCACCTGCATTACCACCACCACCACCCGAGGTGGCAGCGGAGGAACCTGAGCTGTCAAGTGTGGAGTCTACATAGGAGGGTGAGGTAAGAAAGGCTGAGTAAATCAGCAAAAGACCAACCACAGTCAGTACCATGCACGAGTGAATGCATCGTAGTCTCATATTTGCCATCAGTCATCTGTAAAAATAATAAAGAGAAAAAGATTTTGTTAAAACTTTGATAATTATAAACGCCGTTATATATTTAAGTGAAGATAAGGAATATTGTAGTGATAAGTTAGATTCTGTCCAAGTAAGTTTATTTGGTTTTTAGAATTTTAGGATAAAACAGATTTCAGTTATATATTGTTCATATGAATATATATATTTCAGTAAAAAGCTGTACGCAAGCAGAGAATTTTATCAATACTTGTCCAGCAGCCACATCCGCTATTCATTCCTTTCATTCATTCTCTAAGTTCACACGTTTAGCTGGAAAGGATATGAGCGAGACACAAAGTCCCAGAAAGGCTGGACAAGGCTAAGCGAGAATTGCAGTAGTGTCGTTTGTCATTTCATTCCAGTTCTCACAACTGACAACTGCATACGGACTGATGCGCAGTTCAGATAAATGCAAAATCTTGCAAATTTCAGATTTTCCAAAATTTGACCTGAATCATTCTTTCATTCTAAATTGTGAATTTTTGGTTTCTAAAAATGTATTCCTCTTTTTTCATTTTGAAACACTTCATCTTTGAAATCAAACTGTTAAGTTTATTTTTTGCGCTTACATAATCACCAAAGCCTTGAGACACGATCAGGTGTAAACTTTACTTTTACACAATTGTTATTTCTTCACAAGAGCACGTGAACATTTTTTCGTTTTCAAATTGCCAAACTTTGTTTCCTCTTTCACAACACTTATTTTCCATTTTCATATCTTGTTAAGTCTGCGTGTTATTTCTGGGATGACAAACACTTCTGTATTTTTTCCCTTTTTCTCTATATGTTTACTTTTCTCAGTTTATATAATACGTAATTGCAAAGTACAAACAACAAAAAAATATATAAGTATGATGATGATGAACTTGTTTGAGCACGACAAACTTTATTTTCTTTTTCACTTTTTACTTTGTTTGCATTTCTTTTTCTTGTGTAAAATAAACTTGTACAGATTTAGCATCTTTCTCAAAAAATAAAAGTTAGAGTTGCGTCAGGTGAAAAAAATATCACGACGGAAAGAAAAAATTTCAGCTTTGAAATATTCCACGTTATTCAAGCTCACTGGACAAATTGGTTTACAGCTTTACAGTTTCACACCTTCAAAGCTGCAAAATATTCTCTCCGTTTATTCCTTTGACTTGCTAGATCCTGTCTAAAAATTGTGTACAAGCCCATAGGTATTAAATTTGATTTTATAAAAGCTTTTTTTCTGGTTGACCAAGCGAACTAATGCATATTTTCAGAATTTATGCTCTAAAACTGCACGTGTATCTACACGGCTTGGTTTCCACTCAACTGAACAAAATGACTGCGTTACCCTGTCATGTTGCCATTTGCACTTTTTTCATCGTAACGTAACCAGATGAAAGGTTTTAACAAGGTGTCAAGTTCCATGAAATAAATCTCAGTTTTTTTTGGATGACTCAGACGTCCATTCCAAAAACAGTTTCAAATATTCCATTAACACCAAAAACGTTTTTGCTACATTTTAAGGTCGTTTTGGAAGTAAAATGTTGCTGTTTTTGTTGACACTATGTGTCACCTAACCTGAAAATGAGTGTTTTCAAACCCAGCAATTATTTTTACTAAACCTGTATTTAACTACAGCTATGATAATTACGGCAAACATAAATACTGTGTCAACAACAACACGCCGTTTAACGGTATTCTGTGTAAATAATGTTTACTCCAGTTTCTACTTCTGATTCCTATTGATTTTTTCCCTTTCAACCGGATATTTATTTCCCACAATAATTTCCCTGCATTGCTATATTGCCAACTGCTTTATTTGACAGTCTGCATTACAACCAACAGAGGTGAAGACAGTTCATGCATTTTTAATAGCAAAGTAATGTTCACCTGTCCACTCTTCTGCTCTAGCTACTCATACTCCACTTATTTATTTTTTCAAGCGTAGTGAGCGCAGCTGGACGCTTTAGACAATATTCCCATAAGCTTTAGAGCTTTAACGTACCGTTTGCGTGGAATATTTTAGTACTTTGGTTATAATTCCTTTTTGCAATGAAAAAAGTAGAGAGCTGGACACTAGGCGACATAATCGACACCAAACATAAGCTTTTTCAGGGACAGGAATAAAAATCGATCGAATTTGGTATAGGCGCCTACCAAGCTAAAAAAATATACATTAGATGGTAGGTACTCTAGGAAATTGACTAGTGGTCACTATAGCTACTTGTTAAAACAAACAGGTTGACTAAGAAAAACAACTTATAGCAGCTTGGCGACGGGTGAGCTTTTCTGATTATCATATTTTTTCTAGTGAAGCTTCTTATTTTCTTAGCCGTATTGATTTAACTTCAGAAAAATAGTCGACTGTCCACTACTGTCGCTTCAAAGAAAAAAATACGTTTTTGAGAAGGAAGGAAGCCGAATGAAATATTTATGTAGGAAATTCCAAGCAGCAGCAAGAAAAATATGTTACCACATTCACTTGCATAATATTTACATTAAAATTGTAAAATAGAAAAAATGTAGGATTTTCTTGCCTTTTATGCAATTTAACTACTCTGGTTATATTTGGTATTGGGCGGACAAGTTGGGCTACTTGGTAATCTGTCGTTTGTCTTTCACCAAAACAAATTATTATATAAGTTTATTAAAAACCGTATAAAAACATGTGCCAAGTGTGAGTAACTTATGAAATGTTGATAAACCTATTGCCACTGTTGCCTACTTTTTATAAACCCAAAATAGGAAAAGTGACAAAAAACCTTATCTGGTTTGGATTAATAGATAACTTTTATGAGATTTTTGCTCTTTTTGTAAATAAAATGATAAAAAAGGGAGGTTGTTGATTAGGTTAATAGATTATGGATTTGAATATGCATGCCGCATGTTTTTATCTTGTTTTATAGCTGCATAGATAAAAAACAAATGCAGATGTACGCAATGCGTAATATTTGAAATGATCGTTTACCAATTGACCTCTGACTTTGCGCTTTGATATAAAATCATTTGACCAACCGCTGACCTCACTACGTTCAACGATTCATTCTCAAATTATTTCCTGCTGATAACTTTGAACTTAAAGTGTTCACTGGCCAGCAGGCAGTTTTTTCTGGTATTTTGGTAACTGCGTTAAATCACGCACAAATTTCATTTATTTTCACTGCCGCATTTTCCACCCGTTTCAATTTTTTTATTCATAAAAAATCAATCAGATATTTTGGTTCTTCTGTTTCTGCCCACTAGTCACTCGTTTTTTTCACGTAGAATTTTCTACCCAAAAAACAAATTCTAAGAAGAAAACGCCCCACTATCAACTCTATCTCTCAGAATCAGCATACGCAATGCGTCATAACATCAAGTCAGTTTACACGCCACGTCAACATTTCATTACATTTTGATATCCATCATCATTCCATTCCATAATATCGATAAAATATCCGGATCCCATTTCCCGATCACCTATTTTTCCTCCCTTTTCAATCAAATTAATCAACAAAATATGTTGCGTATATTTTTGAATAAATACGCCTATATCAAAAACTCCATGAGCCGACCAAGCCCTAAAAACAAAAGTTATTCAACTATTCAACCGGAGAAATTTCAGACTCGGTTGGATATCTACAAGAAAAAAAAGTAAATGAATATCAGATGGACTGCCGCAGGTTGTCCGGTGCATGCAAAAGAAATGAGGAGCTTGAATATTGTACAATTTGTTTGTCGATTGCATAAATTGGGGGCCGTCTACAAAACACGTATTCCCATAAATTTGCTTTCTGTTAAAATTTTTGCACAGTTTCGGCACCACTTTAAGTGAACAACCCCACAAAATAATGTTTTTCTGTTTGTTTGACTCTCCATTCCATTATTTTCTCGTTTAGTTTTCCACTTGCTTGGTCGATAAAGTATACTTTGTTTTCCCAGCAATATATATTTTTTCTCCTCTTCAGTATCCCCAGTCCAGACACACACACTACGCACGCATAACGTATTTTATCAACACACACAAACATGCAAAGTCATATATATTTTCTCTGTGGTGGCTCTTCCCCTTCTCTCGCAACAAAATATTTTATGCACTCAAATTTCTTCCCGTTTGCTGATGGAACACACCTGGGCTCGTGCTGCGCTAAAATAGTGGATTTTGCCCACTATGTGGTTTACTGCTTGGTTTTTAAGTGCTTTTTTCAGTAGACTTGGAATGAAGAAGAAGCGCGTGCAACATGAGTAAAATGTTGGAAATAACGAATAGCGTTACAATCCACCAAGTTTTTATGCAAGATTAGTTTTACAAATTATTTTCTCAGGTTTCTTGTGTATTTTTTAAAGAAAAATATTATACTCTGAAGCAATAATAGTTAATCAACTTGCTGCAGAACGAATTATGTAAAACAAATAGCTAGAATAATTTCCCACCCACGCCACTACTCAAAATAAAATTTTACTTGACGTGTAACACGCACCGCAGTATCATCATAACCGTAATCATCATCATCATCAGACATTGCCCTGTTTTTTAAGGTAAAAATTATTCTGACAGGCGGTTATAAAAAGCGATAGTAGTTTAGATACTATATGATAGAAATAAATGGGTGGTTTGATCACCCTGTGTTTGTGTAAGGTGGGCTGTGGGCTTTTGATGATGATGTACTCCAGTTTGCAAAAGGAAATGAGATATAAACCAGGAAAAAAGATGAACATCAAATTTGATGTTTTTGATCATGTTGTGGATAAAATGTTGTGTTTTTATTACACGTTGGGTTTGAAAATAGCTGGTGATTTGGAGGTAAAAGATCAATGGATGAAATGGATGAAAGAGAGTTTTGGGTGGTTTAACAGGGTTTTATGGGATGGAGAATCTGTGGAAGATTGACAGGATATTAAATTTTGGAAAAAGGATATAGGATAGAATACATGAAGTTTTTGATGATGGAAACAGTATGGAGTTTAATCGGAAGAATTTTAAGGAAAATATACACCCATAAAACCGGAAAATTCTGATGTTGGTTATTATTGGCTGTTTTTACGGAAAAAAACGAAGCCATAACCTGTTATAAATTTTGTGCTGTTTGAACGTCGCTAAATTTAAAAATTTGCATTTGCAATTTGCAAATTAAAAAGTCAAATTAATAGTTTGACAGATTGATTCAGAAAACTTATGATATACTTTTTAATAAATTACCTGCTTTGTAAATTAGTAGCGCAGTTTTAAAACCATTTGGTTCCATAAAAATATCAACTTTTCAGACAAAATTTGTATTGATTTTTCTTTTTTGCAATTTTAGCGCATATTTAGCGGCATCAAAAATACTTCTGTTCCATTTTCTTCCCCTTTCTACTTGGCAACGTTACAACTTACAACACTCTGTACATTTTTCGCTGCATCAACTTGTCATAGCGGATCATCATTATCGACACGTCCACTTTCCTCCTTTTTCTTTCTTTCTGATACCCCACTGAATTGAACTAGTGAAGCTCCCGTTCCAAAAATATTCTCCTGAGAATGCACTAACATTCACGCCACTTTTTATTTTTTTTCTTTCTAGACACTAGAGCTTTCCTGGACAAACTAAACTGACACTAACAAAGTGTGTTATAATTGGAACAAACATCCTTCCATAATTACATTAGCTCTGAAAGAAAGCTATGCTGACTACTGACTGAGTCTGAAAAGCTTTTGTGCACACAGAAAACACAAACAGACGTAGACACGATTCAAGTTAAAAGTGCTTTTTTGCTCTAGAATTCTCCCTGGAAAATTCTGCTGTCACTTAGCACCCAAAAAAACAAGACTATAAGGTAGACAGGAAAATAAGGAAAGCCGAAAGCTTCCTAATTATTACATTAGTTCCGTTTTTGTCTGTCTGCTTGCATTTTGCAGGAAAAACACTGAGAAGAAGAAGTTGGACAGACTGTGAGAAATGTATAGACTTTGCTGCTGTTATACAAAATGTAATGGAATGGAACAAGAAGAAAAGACCAAAAGCAGTCGTGTGTAAAAATTAATGTTAAGTGGCCAGCTATTTTGTCTGTGTGATCACATAAAAGGAAAGTGGAAAGGAATTAGTTTTATTGGTAGGCTTTTTACTGGTCAAAGCGATTTTTATTGCGGAGGCTTTACAAAATCAAATGGAATGGAGAAATACCAAAAAGCATTAAAACAACAAATAAAGTATTTAACGGAATTGGAATTACGCAGGTTTTTTAATGATAAAAGCATTGTTTGCTTTATATAATAGCCTTGTAGCATTTTATCAAAGGTTGAAACAATAAAACCCGGAATTTGTAAAATGACGTGATTCACTGGTTCATTCATATCTGCTGGCGTCAGTATTTTGTTAAGGATTACCTATGCGTGTGAATCTCGTGCAAAAATTTGCGTAATCAAAAGTTACTCAAAAGTCTGCGTGATTTATGGCTATTGCTTTAAAAAATTCCACGCATTTTTACTTATCGTTATAAAACTGTATCAGATCACCTGAGATTTTAAGTCCGCGTTGGAAAATAATTTACAAGTCATTGCCCAACACTTACATTGGCTTTAGTTTAAGCTGACGTTACACTTGTCACTCAAATAGTTAATATTTTTATTGTATTTCAATTTCTGCTGATTTTAAAGGATTTAAAGAGGAAAAGCGTGTTCTACGTGATTACCAGCTTAGACCGGTATTTACCCAGAGATTTAACAATTGCAAAATTCCTTCTTTTGTGGTAAACTCGTGAAAGCTTATATTGTTAAATGTACAATTAAAAAGTGAAACTTTTATAACAATCGAATAGATGAAAAGTGACATAATAGTAATACTATTTGGATAAAGGCTCTTTTTCTGCTTTTTTATCGGATTATCTTTTCTTCAACTTTATTAACTTGAATGAAAATGACATCATCTTTAAAATAGGTGGATTGTGTGCTTGAGAATTCCGTGATCATCTTCTCAGCCAAGAGGAAAATGGCTTGTCAACCAAGTTTTTAGCATTGAGTTTGATGACAAAACTGTAATGAATAGTGAGATAGATGATGAAAAATGGTGATAAGCTGAAATTTCATATATTATGATATCATCTTAAGAGTTTAGCTTACGTAAGTTTAGAACTTAATGAAGTTATACGCTGAAGTTTAGGAAAATGAAAAGGTAATTAAATTATATTAGATTAGAATGAAGTCTCTAGTCTACTCCTTTAAGTTTCAATGTTTTGCCAAGGTGCTGTGTATGCTATCGTGAGACAAATTTTTTTTTTGCAAAGGGAAGGTTTCCGACTTTACATGGAAAGTAAAGTAAATTGATAACATTGTTTGGTGTAAAACTCATCAAAATAAAGTTTTTGATGAGAAAGGAAACACTAACACTGTTATTTTGTATTGAGTGTGTAAGGTAGGAAGGATGTTGTTGTAACAGATAATATTTGCTTTTTGAGCAAGTTTGATGCTTGTGAGCTTATTTGTGTTTTGTGTTTGCTTTACAGTTGTAATTTGATTTGGGGCTTAAATTTTAATGAAAAAGAGAGGATGGAGATCTAGTGTCTACTGTCTGGTATGAAAATGTTTAGAAAGGAAAATAGGTCGTAGTATAATATTTAGGTAAATTGTAAAAGATAAAGTTTGTTGGTTGGGTTGTTTAAGTTAAATTTTGTTACCTTGGTAATGAATGATAAATGTCAGAGGAATTTAAGTAGAAATGATAACCTAGAAGATTTAAATTTACACAGTAGACTTGAAAGCGTTTAAAATGTCAAGTGGGTTTGAAGGTAGGATAAAATGTAAATTGAAACATGGGCTTTTGCATAAATGTACTTAAGCGACGTTTTAATATTTTCAGGAGTAACAACAACCCAATTAACATGCATAAATTTGCAAGCAGAGTTTCTGACAACCTTTTAAAATAGAAATGTGAAAATAGTGGATTGTATTTCCATGATTTTGATATGTTTTGAAGCGTTAAACATTCAAACGGAGAAATGAAGAACGTGTGTTTGATGCAAAAATTAATTACATTTTCATTACCAGTGACAATATTTTCGATTTATGTTGTATTCATGAAACAATTTTGCTTTTATCGTCAATATTCATTCCGGAGATTCATTGATTGCTTATTCATCGCAAAACTGCTCCAAATGTAACGACATACATTCCGTTTGATACTATTGAATTTAAATTGAAATCAGAAAACATCACAAGCATATAACAAACTCGTGAAGTAAAACCATACTTCATATTTTAGTAGTAACGTCAACATTTATTTTAAACTTCAGTTCAAAACAGAAACTCGTACGAATACTTATTAGTCTACGGGAACAAACTTTTCATTTTCATATTGCCCATTTTCAACACCATTTGCCAAAATGACTCAGCAACTCACTACCATTTTTTTCTCTCTCCTCAGCATTCCTCATCATTAGTCCCACAAATTCTAAAAAACCCGGAACTTTACTATTACCATTGCTGAATATTTTTGAGTAATTCCTAATAATAGCTTGTCCCTTTTTCTTAAATCATTCCATCAAATAGCTCATACCAAATAATAAACCATTACGTATTAAAAACTACACACTAGGAAAAGCTGACTAATGGTATATTTCTTGCGTTAGTTGCGTCTACTGTCTACTGGATAGTTATAAAAAATTCTGTGTGTAAGCTCCAGAGAGAAAAAAATCCGATTGTTGTACAATCATATTTTCAAATTTGCAAATTATCAGTGAAGATCTTTATGCACAACAATAGGTATGTAAACCGCTATGTAAAAAATACTATAATAATCTCTAGTGCAAATTATACGCTTCTTTAATAATCATCACTAAGGCAGCAGGCATCTTTTTTTGTTGACGAAGGTAGTGAAGATGATATTGGTGTCGTGACACAATCATTAATTCGCATATACATTCTACATACCGCATTTACCTTGCCACCTGTGCGTTTTAGTGAGCTAGTCTAGTGACGTGTTTGATTATTGTTCTGTCGAAAATGCAAAAACGCGTCTCAAGGAATCACCACCACATACTGATTGCTTGTTAAGCTGATACTATATGCTACTAAGCAGTTAAACAATTTATTTGGATAAAAATAAAATTCCAGTATAGCCGACTCATTGGTTGGTGTAGTGGCGTAGTGGATTCATTTATTTTAGCTAGTCATCCTTGCTTGATCACTTGGATGAGATCATCAGATGATGAAAAGGTATTGGTATTACCTAATTTCCATTCTTAATCGAAATCATAAGATTGGAATGCAGTTTAGAATGATTTTTAGAACAGATCAATGTCAGGTTTGAAAAAGTACGACGCCAAAGAATTAAAACTAATTAAAAGTGGAATTTCGTAACTTGAAATTTTTAAAGCTTGTCACGAAATTAGGGAAACAAATCAATTTGTCTAAAAACGTTGGCAACGTCACAAAAATTCCTTTAGGCTGTAAACGGCGTCAAATATTTACTATATTTGCCTTTGGGACACTTTTCTTTGGTTTCCTACAAACTCAGTATTTTTGTAGGCCACCATGAATACCAAAATAGCCAATGGTCATTAGCAAATATTCAATGAATCAGGAAACTGTCGTAAAGTCTAATCTGGACAATAAAAAATCCGTAATTGATTTTCTGATAAAATCTCACCATATATTTTGCATACGGCAATAACTCAACCCTATTATTATTAACTAGACGTTTTTTTCTTCGTTTTGGAACTTTTTTATTGCAAGCGACGCCACAAGACGTCGTACTATAAAATAGTTCGGAAAAATATATTTTTTTGCAAAAACTTCTTCAAGCATTCAGTTATTCAGTTAGAATGACTTACAAAATTGTTGTCGCGTGTCGTGACCATCCAACAAAAAAATCTATTCAACTAATTTCTTACTTTTTTCTGCTATTTGACTACTTTACAAATTCCTCAAACCAAATTGTAGGTTTTTGTTTGGTGTCCCATTGCAAAAAAACGCAAAATAGAAAGCAAATCATATTTTTAAATGCAAATTAGCCTAGTATATATTTTCAGACAAAAAGTGAAGTGGTCATTTTTCACCAGAAAATTGCTACCCTTACAAAACAATATACCGTTAAAGAAGAGAAACCATGTTGCAACGCAGCATGCACTCCAATCTAATTCTAAAGGAGATGCAGAAGATGCAAATTTTTAGGTGTGGGAATTACTATGATTAAAAAAGACATTTTAGTCTCGGTTGTTATTTTTATACAAAAATGAATGATAATAGGGTATAATTATTTGTCATCATTACTCATTTTAAAATCACACCGTGGCGCACACACAACACACAAAAGAAAATATAGCTCCCTGCATCTGCACCAACTCTAATTCATTCTAACAGCAGCGATGAAAGGGAGTCTCCTACAGGAGAAAATTTATTGTTTGGTTTTGATTGTCACATATGAACATAAGCTACCATGGCAACTACAAAGTGTAACAATCGGTTACACCATAAATCACCAAAAGCCACTGGCTATTATTACGTTTATTTTTGTGTGTCAAGCTACTGTGTTTAAAAAGCTGTCACTTTTAAAACACAGCCATACAGCTAATAACTCATTTTAGATTTTTGCAGAATGCACACATGTATTTGAAAAAAATAATTTTCTGTGTGTGATTTGTACGCCGCTAAAATATTTGAAGAATATATTTCTTTTAAAAAATTAGAACACTGGCGTTTTTATACGGTACCAAAATAGCAGATTTATTACTGCATTAGCATAATTAGTTCTGCCAAATTCGTTTTAGTTCCTCAATGTGAAAAAAGCACCGCTGCGTACTTCCCAAGCTGAACGTATAGTGACCACCAAACACACGGAAAGTAATTTGCAACAAAAGCATATTTTTTTTCTTTTGGGCGTGCTCACCGATTAACATTTACGCCGTATAAAGCATATCTGTGTCACAGGTACGAGGAAAAAGGGCAGCAGTAATATTGCTGCATACACAGACTTCAACGTCACTTGATATTTTATTGACAATCCAGCAAAAATGCCAAAGCACTTGACATGCAACAAAAGTGCAAGCTTAGCGCAAGTGTATTCAATTCAGCTAAATGGATTTTAGCGCAAGAAGGCTAATTCATTTTTGTGTAGTGCTGAGTTTTGGCATACGGTTGCGTACATAACTTTTAGTGAAGGTTATGAGAACTCTACATTCTGATGGATTGGTGGTTTGTGCAATGTGCATGCGTAAAGAAATAAAATGTCTTGTACGTCTTCAGCTTTATTTCCTCTGCTGCTTTATAGGTTTATTAGAATCTGAGGCATGTATAATCTGACGACCCTTTAATTTTCACGTTGGTAATAATAATAATAAGTAGCCATTTCATCAACAAAAAAGTTATTATTGAGCTGTAAGTTGTGTTGAAGATGACGACACCTTTTTCAAGGTGAAATGTTATGGAAGAAGATAATTTAGAAGTTTGAAATAATAAACTTGGAACGTTTAATGATTGAACAATGTACATTGTAATGGTTTTAATGTGTTTTTGGTTAATTTGGCTAATGGACTAATATTGTAGGACGCACAGGATGAAGGATGACTTTGTGAAATAATATTTTGTTTAAGAATGAATAGAGAAATTATTATAGTGTTCTGGATAATCGTGGTTAGTGGTGCGCGTGTTGAACAGCTTAATGGCAGAGTTGAGATTTATCCAGAAAAAATATTATGAAAATATTTTATATGGCTTGCAGATGTATAAAAGCCTAAACTGTTATTAAATTTGGAAGGTTATAATTTTTGCAACTTACCGATTTTGTAAACTTCTAAAATAATTATATTTTATAGACGATCAATTTTCCAGCAAAATGTTGCAAGTGTCACTCAACTACTTCACAACAGCAAGTTATTATTCCAGGTGAATTATTATGATCAAAGGCAAAACTGGTACTAGCAAAATATGTACTTTAGCGCAAGTCATTTATCATCTATTGTCCAAACTGTGACATTATCGTCATGGTGGTCATAATTTGGGAATAGCTTTTAGCAGGATTTAGAACACAAATAAAATATAATCAATATAAAATACTGTAATGCCCATAAAGCACACCAAGTAGATTGCCGCATTATCCTAAGTAGTCTATAATTTTTGCCAATTCCGCCCCCACTTCCTGTTTTACCCAAACTGCGACAAAAGTGTCAACTCATTCTACCAACATTACACATCGCACCAAGCACGGATTACAGATTATCGAAAAAAATAATAATCCACAAGGTACAAAAGTATAAACGTTTCCGCACCATTTTTCTGATAAAATGACACGAAATTCGTGATTTTGGGTTTAAACTGGTGCAAAAAATTGTACAACGGCGTGAAAAACTTACATTTTTATAATGCGTATATTTTAGATTTTATTTAACGGCAAAGTAGATTATCACATAAAATGACAATCTGATGACAACTCCGTGCTGCAGCTGGAAGCTTTTTTGTCATTTTTCAACAAAACAGCCCATTTGCAAAAATTGAAAATACGCTTCCTCACATAACCATATTATCCAGCTTTTAGTTACAATCATGCAACCTGTCAATCTTGATTTTGCTATTGCTCAGCTTTTACTCCAAAAAATCATTTTGTTCCTATTTTCTCAAAAATAGATCGATACTGATTTTCCCCACACGCAATACAATTTCGCCATGGCAAAAAACATAAACAAAATACGTACAAAATATAAGTGCAAAAACGCAACGTTACACATTTTACCCTTACTTTTGCAAAATACCTATAAAGCCAAAAAGCCTAGAATAAAAATAATAAAAGCGTGCAGAAATGATCGATACAGTGTTTTCCCTTTTCCCCATTTCTTTTCTATTCTGACAAGTCTTCCAGGTAATATTGTTACTATTGATGATGAAGGAACACATTCATGTTGTCTGTCTTGTACTATTCCCGACGAAATAATAAAACAGCACGGGTAAATCCACCAAAGAAAAGTCAAAAGCTTGTGTAGTAACAATTTCATATATGAACAATAGCTTATATACCACCTTTCGGTTTTTATGAGTATTTTGGATACCCGTATAATCTCAAGTAAAATACCCGTACAATTCTTACTCACACGAACACTTGCATGTCAGCCAGACGAGAAAGGAGAACACAGCCCAAAACGAAAGTAAGGCTAGACACGCAATCCACCAAGAAAAAAGTAATTGTATAATAGAGAAAAGCTAGCAGAAAAAAATCATGCCATAATGTAAAGCCAAAATGAAACATTGGCTTAAATACACAGAGAAAATAAACTAAACAAAAAAGCTAAAGTTGATATTTCATTGCTTTTGTTTTCCCCATTGTGTATAAAGCTTCTATATAATAGAGTCAACTTTTCTCCAAGCTCAGGTGTTAAGGTTTTGGAGATTGACGCCAGACTGAATATTACAGCACAGTATAGAAGCTAAATAAATTATTGCTGTAATAACCATCTCATTAATTTGAATAATCCAATTTAGCCTCATGTTATGTAGCTATATGGTTACTTAATCCAAGTGATATATTTTTTCGGTGAATTAACCATTTTGGCTTAAAAGCCATTTCAGTAAACGTCATATCTTTTTTCCAGAAGAAAAAAACACTCGATATTATGCTTTTGCTGCTGAAACTATACCAAACGAAAACGAAATCTCCCCTGGGAGCTTTTTTCTTACTTTTTCTCCAGAAAGTGGAAAAACTCTTGACATAAACCTGCAAATTGAACACGGGTAGAAGACAGAGGCACTTAGCAGGCCATTTTATTAGCACAAAATGAACATTTTGTTTTTTTGGAGAAAAGAGTAGGCTTTTATAAGTGCTCTTAAATTTCATACTCAGGGCTATTTTCAGCTAATATGGCTTTGAAAGCTAATTTGGGCTAAAAGCTTATAGTTATGTTTAGTTTGATGGGAGGTAAATTAGCAGAGAAAAATAACAAAATTGGCTATTTATTTCAGTGGATTATAAACGGGAAATCAAATTTTTACAAAAAATATACTTATGGGCTTTCAAGCTCGACACAAACGTTATTCTGATTTTTTGAGAAAACAACTTTGAAAATAGTATCCGGTGTCACATTTCTTCAAAGAGAAAAGTTTTTCTACGCGATAGCACATTGATCCCTTTGGATAGATTTTTACAAAGTTTTCACTTTCAGATCAAAGGCTTCCAGGAAGCAATCAGCTTTTGAAGTGCTTTTAGCTTCAAAAATAAACTTTTTTATGTTCTGTTAGAACTTCTTACCTGAACACACGCCCGTCTAAATTTGTTTGGTTGTTCCGGCCGCTCTTTTATTACAAAGCAGCCTCCCGGTGTAAAATATATCTCCGGTCACCTGGACAACTTTAGTTGGTGTAAGGGGCACATAAGTGTGCTATTTTTATGTATATGGCACAGTATATTCCGCTTCTGTAAACAAAATAAAATATAAACAAGAGATAAAATAGACTGTGAGATGTAAACAGGATATTATAAATATGACATGGTGTAAAAGTTGGGTTTTGGGATGTTGAGGTACATCAATTACACATAAAGCACAAGTCTTAGAGATGTAAACGGTTTTAACCAGAAATTATAGCTGTAATAAAAAAAGCTGAGTTGGCACTAAGCTAAAGAAAGTTTATAAGTTGGAAGAAGATAACTTCTAGTAATAAACACGAAATGTGAAAAAACATGGGATGCGCGTGTTTATGGTTGTTTCCACGTCATAATTTTTTTTCTATGGGCGCCAACTTACCAAAATATCAAGTAAAATGAGTAAATCAAGTGTAATTTGTATTTTTAGAAAATAAATCGTGCAAAATATTTTGTCAAAATTATTGATAATCTTTTGACGGCGTTTTAATCAATCTATTGTTTATTTTATCTTATGACCTAAATTCTGTATTTTTAGTAAAATCCACCTTTTCCTTTTTCCTTATTTTGCTATTAAACGACCTTGAAGTTTTTATTTAGGTCTATGAATCAGGTATAAATACTGTCCTTCCCTTTATGGTTTTCCGTTTAAAATAATTTATGGTTTGCATAATACCTGATGACAGCTTTAAGAAATACCGGCGTTAAACAAAAACGCATAAAGGTAAAATATTTGGGTCAGTGGAGATCAAAAACAGATAAAAAGAGGAGCTTTATGCCTTTTGGTCAAAATTGGCATCCCATGGAGCTAGGTCAAGATTAAAAGTGTGTGCGCTTACAAATTGGATCAAAATCCCTTTTTATAATGATAGAAGCCTAATGGCAAGTCAATGTCATTTGGGCTGCTAATTCTTAAACCAAGTATTTTGGAAAGGTAGACAAAACATAATCAATTAAAGTGAATCGACATGTTTCCATTCAGGAAAAAATGCACTTTGGAAGCTCATTATTAATTATATGGCAAATTGGCTGCATCAATAAAAACATTTTTTCAGCGTGGAAGATCTTCAGCAAAAATATAATTAATGAACTGCTCAATAGTATACTCCCATTACTAAATAAATTGAAAACTGTAAAGTTATTGATGATAAACGAGCTATGAGCTTCAAAGATGAAAAAAGAAGATAAGCTGAAAGCCAGTAACCAACGCAACCACTACTCATCCAATCAGCCATAGTGCACGGTACACACAATAAAAACAGCACCACACCCTGTCAGGCTGCCAATGTTGAATTATTGTATCAATATATAGGTAAAAGCTTGAAAAATTGATGCCATATATTTTTTGTAAAAATGTTGATAAAAATTTTGAGAAAATAGAAAGTTGTTTGAAAATATTAAAAAAGAAAACATATTTTGAAATTTTGTAATCATTCAACGATCCAATTAGGAATATCAATTTTTCAAAAATCCGAAATTACACAATATTTTATTTATATTGATTGCTAGCCTTGATCTTCCCTAAGGTAAAGCCCTCTATAGTCATGCAATCAACCCAAAAGCACTCCAAGCCAGTACATGATTGTTCAAGTGGAAACAAAAGTCAACAGAAATTGGAACTGGTGCAGAGGTCAATTTACTTTTGACAAAAAGACAAAACGTGTCTATATCCGAACAAAATGTTTCCATTTTAGTTAAAAGAATGGCTTCCAAGTCACTCATACATTTTTTGCAACTCAGCAAGCTAATGCAAATAGACAAATTGAACAAAAGGTAGAGAGAGCAAATTTCACCAAGTGTGTAAAGGTAAAATGGGTCATGTCACGTGTGTCCTTTTTTCGTTTCTATCTTCTATGCTCTTTCAACCTGAGAAAATATCTCCTGGAGTTTTTTTCTACACGACTGAATCAAGAAAATGGGCAGCTGTTATTGAAAACGAGGCCTTTGCTCCTTTTATTCCATTATGGCCCATAAGAGATCTACTAACAAGCTTCAGCTTTTTTTCTACTTGGATGGCTGAACGTTGCTGAACTTCAACCAAGCTGCAAAATTTGGGATATTTTTAGTATTTCCCGGATTTATCCAATTCGGATATCTCCTGGAAACATTTTGCACGCTTGATTGGTGAAAAAAAGTGAGAAAAAGGTTTGTTCTGTTTCCAAACCAGCTTATGTAGTACATGACATGGTAATCCAATCCATCTGCGTGTGAAGCTATACCATGTTTTCTTTCTCTAAGAGTTTTTTGTTGCTGCTCTCAGCGGACTAAACTATCTGTCTGAGAGACTTTTTTGGGCTTTTTTTACGTTCACAGCAATAAAAGAAACTTTTCTTTTATTTGTTGGATTTCTAGCAAATTGTTGAAAGCGTCCAGTAAAAAAAGTGTTTTTCGGGGGGTTAACTTTCAAACTGGGAACCAGATGGATATTTTTTTACCTATTGATGCCAGGAAAACAAAAGTCTGGTTAGGTTTATTGTTATGGGCAAATTATGTAGAAAACCGATGGTAAAAAGTTTAAGGAATGGGTTTCAATTTCCGGAAGAAAAGCATAAAAATTTGGGAAATTGGCTGGTATAGACGTTAAAACTCATCAATTTTGACATTTAAACTTTTCAGCAATTTTATATATCAGGTTTTCATAAAATTTGCTAAAAACAAATTTTGCATTATTTTTACGTCATTTTACCTACCGATTATAAAAAATTTAGAAAAGTCAAGCGTCACATAATGAACTGCACTGACCATTAACCAAGTCAATATATTTTCAAAATATATTGTTATGCTATTGGCACTTCAAGTCAGCAAACAACCACAAATAACTGTAACAAACATACACAACACACTCACAGTAATAATTTTCACTTTCTGTTTACGGCATACTCTCTAAAAAGTGTCTATTCAACTCCTACAAAAAATTTGCATGGTTATGGCATTCTCCTTTCAAAGGCAGCAGTTATGCATGCATGCATAAATAGAATTTAAAAATATGGATATAAAGGCGTTGCACAATTGCACTAGAATATTAAATTAGCTAATGCACACAAAATAGAAATTTTTATAAGAAAATATTTTTCAAACGACGTTGTAATTAAACACGTGATAACACCAATAAATCACCACTTGGACTAAAACCGCCACTTTTTTCTTCCTGATCTGCTCCCTACCACCACAATTGTCAAAATGAGCCCAAAACAAAAAAAAAATCTTCAAGATTTTGTAATAATTGAGCACACTCAAAAAGCCGAGGTGAATGTCACTACTCACTATCTTCTCCGCGTCCTTGTTACAAATTCCACATTGCACCTTTAATACCTACTCTATACTACCTTATTTTGCACTCTACCCTTTTTTCATTTCAATTCAATTGAACATATCAATCTTATTCTCTGTGCTACGTAATAAATGTGATTGCTGCTTTAAAAACCTAAGCATCAAACTGAATAAATATATTGGCTGTTAGCACAACAACAGTTAGATTTTTTCATGTGATGGCAAGAAGCAGCCATCGCATCACCACAGGATCCGGTTTCAAAATTTCTGGTATTTAGCTCACTAGTTTAAATACTAACTTTGCAGCGTCGCAGCAGCATCGCAACATCAACACGTTGTTGCGTTGCATCTATGCCAAAAACAAGTATACTGACGTTTTTACTATCTTCAATTTTAACAATGTACTATATAGTAAGCATGCTTGTTTTTCAGTTGCTCAGACAATGCTTTAGTATACAAGACTTATAAGCATCAGCTTCAATCATCAAAACAAATTAGCATTCTATCCATTTATAATCAACCCGTTTGTTTCTTAAAAATTCTTCTTGACTCATCCTCAATCCTTATGCTATATGTTTATGTCGCTAATCATAAATGCGCATATTATACATTTACCTTTGCGCGTACTGCCCAGCATGCAGTATTGCAAAGAAATCAATGGTATAATGGACTTCTTAGGAAATCCATCTGACTAAGAAAAAAAATTCAGCCGTTGAAGTTACAAAGAACGACGACGCAAGAAGACACAATGACGTTTGCAAAAACTACTAAACAATTGTACTAGAAATAATTTGCATTGTAGTGTTTCCTCACCACAGACTACACATCCTATCTAATGGTCTAACCAACCAATATACTTTTTTTATTTTGTGGCTATCTCTCCAGAAATATAAATCTATCTATCTAACGTTCCACTTCAATGCGCATTGTCAATATTGTGCAAATTTTTTAGGCTGTTTAGAGTTTAGGTAGCTCCAATTTTTATCAGTGGCGTTATATCTTGCCTTGATTCACGATCAAGCCTATACGTACCTTAAAGCACGCTGTAGATCCAAAACCTGAATATTTTTCTGCCTAAAATTCACCACTAAAACCTTTCAATGTCGTTTGGCGCCACTTGAACAAAGGTCACTTGTTCCTCTACTTACCAGAACAACTTTAGCACGTCTCACGTCTCAGTGTATTTTGTTGTGTGTGTGCGTGCAAATCTTACATACAATGCATTTTACAATTTTTTTATTGTATCCTTGTTTCTTCGATATCATGTATAAGGCATGTGCTTGATTTAGGTAGCAGCAGCAGGATTTTCTTTTTTACAAAATTTATTTTATTGCAGAGAACGTCAAAATCACGCAAAACATTTTACGTACAAATTTTGCAATGTGCGTGAAGAAGAGTAAAATGTGCATAATATTTTTTTCTGAAGAAATCCGGTGTCATTTTGGGTACTAAGTTGTGTAATTTTTTTTACAATGTACCATAAGCAACTTTTTGAAGGGGAGATTTCTAAGTAGTGCAATGTTAGATAATATGGCCATATTTCATATCCGTGCTACAAAACAATGAGATCAGAGTCGTTATCAATTTCAGAAAAAAACACTTTTGATACTTTGAAGAAGAGATTTATGAAAACTGAGTCATTTATCGCTGAAATTTATTTTTCTTTGAAAAAATGATTGCTCAACACTGATATACACGGGTGCATCTTCAAAAGAGAAAAAGAAGATGAAATGGTCCGTTGATTGATTGCACTTGAAAATGTGCTTATTTTTTAGAAGTTGATTACGCAACGCTTTAAAATAGTTAAAATGGAATCTAGAAATATGCTGAGAAAATTGCACTTTGATTATTTATTTTCCAAATATATCAGGCCACTGCATATTATTGCATAGCGGGTATAATTGCTTTGTTTTGTGGTTTGGCTCTCTTAGAAAAGTTAGGTCACTGCACTAAAACAAGAACTGCAGTTTACAAGATAATTAGTGCCTTTTGTAGTATTTTGGAGTACCTTAAACTGACCTTTCTTAGAATTATTTGGAGTCCTAAAATAATTTTCTTAGAAAATTGGGAAAATTTTCTTGCGTGGTTTAACCAAGTTAAAGTTTAAACCAATTTATAAGACAATTATGGTCTAATTGTAATTTTATTTATTTATTTGTACTTTCCATCACGGCGTGCAAATAAAGCAAAAAAATGCAAACGGCCAAAAATCTAAGCTTGTATACTTTTTCCACACAAGCCGTTAACGTTAAGCAATCACGCCATATATATTTTTTTCAAATGACTCATCTTCCTTTTTTCCCTCTTTACACTGGCTACTGACCATCCGCTCCAAAACTAACTTTTTTTCCTTTTTTTAAACCACACAGTACATTTTGTGGCTGTCAATTCAAAAAAATATTTTTCGCACACAAAATATAAACCTTGATAAAAATATTATATTTTGCGGTTATATGAAAGATATATTATTCGCATGTCATTCATCCTCATCACTTTGTTATAAAAAGTTCATATTTTACTTTATTATTCACGGTTTCTTATTTCTTCTAACGCTCCAGGTGCAGCGTAACCAATTCAATTTTTTCCTGTTGTGTTTTATTCGTCCTGCTTGTCTTCAATGCTACTTTTTATAAATTTTTTGCACAAAAAAAAGATGTGTATCTTACATCTTGTTAAAACTACACAGTTTTATACCCCAAAGCAAAGCACTTTTTTATTCCCTGGTTTCTGCACAAAAATTGGCTATTATCATTACTCTCGCCTGAGGCTATGTTTCTGCGGCTATTTTTGTCTTTTTTGGACAAAAGCACATGAATAAGCAAAACTGAATATTTTTGCATAAATTAAACGTCGTTTAAGTAATTTAACATAAAACAGAATTTTTTTTCGTAAACGGACCCAAAGCTTTAAAAAACTGCGTTTACCTGAATATTTTGGAACATTTAGTGCTTGCGTCATTGTCAATTTAGGCTAAAACTGCATTTTTTTCTGCCCATGTTTTCCTCACTTAACCTTGAAACGTTGCACCTGCCCGTGTGTTTGTGCTATTTTTAAGCACAAGAGAAGTAAGTTATCACTCAATCAATTATAATTTACCTGGCAGTAGGTGGGTTGATGTCTTTAGTCAACTTTTTACGACTTTCTTTCTCTCGCCATAAAACTGTCATTTTTTTCTGCATGTAAATTTGTAATGCACTTGTGGTTTTTTACTAGTGTGGTGTATGCTGAACGTAAACAAAAATTGCAAATCTATTCGCTTGTATATTTAAGTATCTCTATTTATCTTTCAGTCTCTGTAGCTTGTTTAGTTTTTATTACTATTATTTGGCTGGTAACTATGGGAAAAGGAAAACCTTGAAAGTTTGATTCTTTCCACCAAACAAGAGCAGCCAAGCAACAAATAATTTATCAAGTGGAGGTTTGGTTAAACAATGTCACATTTTTAACCAGAGTTAAATTATTTGACAAATTGTAATACTTTCTATATGATTCCCGCTATCATCAATTCACTGGCCTATATATGTACTTTTCTTTAGCAATTCACTTTTCTGACGGTTTTGAGTCAAGGTTGTGCACCAATGCAAATTGCATAATGAGATGTAAAATTTGTCAAAATAAGTAGGCGTACTATATTGCAAAATTTTCTGGAATATTTTTCATTTTAAACAGAATTTTGCAACATATGTCAATAAACTCTTTTAATATTTCCAACCCGAGAAAATAAAGCTTTTTATATTTCGTGCTTCCCAAATATTTTCTCAGGACAGTAAATTGCAAAAAAAGATCATTACTCTGATAACCAGAGAGTTTTCAACCTCTCTTGAGAAAAAATGCTTCTTTTGTTAAAGCTTCTTCTTTTTGTTGTGAGAATTTTAGCAGAAGGTATAGTATAGTATTTAAAAAATAGTTTTGGACGATAGAATCTCCGAGAATACGTTTTTTTACCTAAGGCTATCTTGCTAAATTGGAAGAATAAAATGCCTTTGTCATTTTTTTGCAAATGGAGATGGGGAGAAAAAAAGAGAAGCTTTTGCTAATGAACTAGACATTAAGGCAAACAGATGTACAATAGCCCAAAGTTTTACAGGGGCTGTTCATATATAACGTGTATTTACTTATTCATATGAAAACTGTTTATTGTACATTTTGAACGACGCTTTTTTCGATTTTTTTGTAGTTTCTGTTTACCACATTGGTATAGATGATGATGATCTTACAAAAAACAGTTTCACATTTTCCTTTCTTCATCGCCATAATTACACGGGGTTTACATTCTCAACTGACCACTGACCAAGGCGCGTCAAAACGTAATGATCATCATGATCCTGATCGTTATACCAACAGACATATGCACAGGTGTGCAAGTTCATCAGGGAAAAACGTTACCAAAAGGACCTTATGCAAAGAACGAATGGTTTGGGCCCATGCCTTATTTTCGTAACACACTGGATGGTTACAGTTCATAGCTCATTTGAAAGAGCATCTCTTGCTTAGTATAACAGCATATTAGTTTTGACTATAACTTGCTGCACATATCATGATTTTTGCAGAAACAATTTCCAAAAATGCACTTCTTAGCATGTGCACCAATGTGCATATCCTAGCAACTCTGTCATTACATGTCGGATGGTTACAGTTTATAGCTCATTCGAACAAGCATTTTACAAAGAATAAAACGGTGTGTTGATTTAGCCAGCAGCTACTTGCACAAATGACACTTTTGCATATACACTACCATGCACCTTACCTTTTGTAACATCGTATCTTATATAGCTGTTTTCAATTGAATATCCTAAAATGTTGTTTGTGCAAGTAGCTGCTGACTAAATCAACACACCGTTTTATTCTCTGTAAAATGCTTGTTTGAAGGAGCTATAAACTGTAACCATCCGACTTGTAATGACAGAGTTGCTAAGATATGTACCTTGGTGCACATGTAAGTAGTGCATTTTTGGAAAATGTTTCTGCATAAAACACAAAGTGTGCAGCAAGTTATAGTCAAAACTAATATGCTGTTATAATAAGCAAGAGATGATCTTTCAAATGAGCTATGAACTGTAACCATCCAGTGTGTTACTACGAAAATAAGGCATGGGCCCAGACCAGTCGTTCTTTGAATATGGCCCTTTTTGCAATGTACAATAGAACATACAATAGAATAGGAAGGAAGCTGCATAGCTCTTCTGTAGAAAAAAATGTTTAAGGTACGTCTCTAGACATTTGAGGGTGGTCTTGATACGTTTAATTGTCACAGTAACTCATCTCTAATATATTTGTGTATGATTTGCAAGCCAGCTAAAGGAAATATAGTAAAATCTGAGATTTTTTCTTGATACGTTATTTCCCAACAGAAAAAATTATAGTAATAACAAAATAACGCATTGCAAATGTGCAATCCGCCACAACGACACGTTTGAGTACTTAACTGCTGCGTATATATTGAAGGTCAGACATAGAATCCATTAGCTTAAATACATGTATACATAGCAAACATTGTACTTGTACTTTTTGTAAGGAAGCCACCAAACAATTATGATCACGTTTAATGCCAGTGTTCACTCAACAGCGAATATTTAATGTAAAATCAATAATTTTTTTACGTTGTAAAGTGAAGATGCAAATAATAGGAAATAGGAGATAATGCTAGCATAATATTTTTAATGCCAATGAAGAAAATCTTGACCGTGGCAAATGCGCATTTTGCTTGACATTGTAAATTAGGTAGATACTTTACGTAAAAATAACCTTGCACTTCGGCAGCAAAAAAGGTCAAAATGGTGTCTAAATCTAACAAGTTAAAAATATATGTCTTTATGGTCAGTTTTTTCTTAAAATTTGTTCCGTTTTCATTTTCAAATATTTTAATAAGCTATTACGCCATTTAAAGTTTTTATTTTCTTCCCAGAAAAGAATCCACCCACCTTAAAGCCAGGTTTAGCCTTTCTTTAATGCCACGTCCCGTTCCCAACTCGCAACCAGATAATCACGTCACCCTCTTGTACCTTCACAAATTGCATAATGACCATAATTTTAAGTCCGGCAAGTAAACTTGCCATTTTTGCTTACGTTTTTCAAAATATTTGATAATCTTTTTGGGAAAACGAAAGGGTTAAATAATTTCATAATTTGGTTATGAGTCTATGTGCATCTTTTTCGTCCTTTCTTTGAAACGTAACTCATCACTTTGATTTTTTTCAACGGGATTTTGTACACTGGGCTGTCCACCATAATTTAAAAATATTTACCCAGAAAAAAATTTCAGTTTTATTACACCCAAGTTACATAATGGTTTATTACATTTTTTTCTGCAATTTACTTTGTAAGTAGAGCTATTATGTGCAATTTTTGGAAACGGGGAAGAAAAACACTACTTGTTTAAAAGATGATTCGTTTTTCTTACCATAATAATAAAAGTGTCTAGAGTTTAGAGTGTCTGGGTTTACCGTGTTCGACTAACCCTGAACCTATCTCACTCCACACAGAAAAAAATAGAAAGGGGAGAAGACAAACAGGGAAAGAGAGTGAAGTGAAGGGCATAAAATATAATTTCCTCAAGGGAAACCAGAAAATGTAAGAAAGGGAGACGAAGAGCGACAGAAAGGAAAAAATAACTGGATAAAAGCCTTGGGCATAAAAGTGTAAGGATGTAAGGCTAACAAATATTTTTTGGGGTTCTTGGAAGAAAAAAAAGAAGAATGCTGAGAGCTGTGTGTTGGTGTTAAGGATAATAAACCAGAACTGTGTGAAGTAAAGAAGAAGAATGTGAAGGTTGGGAAGGATATCGGAATGGTTTATACTAGCCTCTGGTTCCAAATAGGTTTGGTTTGGAAGGTGGAAATTAATGGTTTCCAAAAATTGAAAGATTTGAACGCCGTTCGATGGAAATATTTTTTTCAGTGCGACGATTTTAAGAAAGGGCGGAAATAAAGTGATTTTTATCAATAGGCAAACATCCTATTTAATCTGTAAAGCCAACACTAGATAAATGGCAGCATTGTTGTTTGCTACGTACTATATATCGTAGTAAACCGGAATATATATTTTTTAAGCCACAAAAAATTATTGAGGTTCAGTGCTGTTCGGTGTAAGATAGGTTGTTGTAACAAATATTGCTTAAGGCCAGCAATTTTGAAAGGATTTTGGTTTCTTTGAGAGTGGAACAGCGTCAAAAGCATGTAGTAGCTTGAGTGGAGAGAAGTCACGACTAGACACTTAAGATAGTGACTGGATAAACATGGGTAGATTTAGAAAAAACGGTAAAGCGATAAGCTAAGACGACATTCCAGATTTTTGCAGAAAAATAGGCAATGGGAAAGATATTGGCGGGTTTGGCAATTTCCGGTTTTGAAAGATAAGCATTTTTGCAAAATTTGGGATTATTGAAAAATCGGGACGTCGTTTAAAATATTTTCAAAATCCAAAATATTGAATTTTGTATCCACGTGTTATCGTAATTCCATATAGCAGGTTATTAATCTACTTACTGCTTTTCTAGATATTTCCGGAATATTTTGCTTCGCCCATATATTATTTTTCCTCCTTACATAATTTCCGTGCCCTGGAATAATCCCAGTTTATTATCCGCTCCCATTGACATTTTTTCTAATGTCGCGTAAGAAACTCACAATCAGATCAGCAATATTGTAACAACAGCAGCTTTTACATTACCATAAAAACATTTTCTCATTTTTACAACCTTTTTCATCAACATTACGTTATAAAGCAGTAAAACACACTATCTGATTTTTAGGCATACATCCACATTACGGCATTTTTCTCGCTTAGGTACACTGTTAATTTGGTAATGTGATCTGGTACTACACAGAAAGAAAAAAATGTGCAGCTTGCTTTGCCATTGCCATACCAGAGATTCAAATCACAACAGAACATACTGAGATAAAAAAGGCAAGCAGATCATTCTCTACACTTCTCAGAGAATAATATTCTGTATGAGAGATATATTGTTGCAGTTACGTTTTCTATTTGGTTACGTGTCTGCTGGTCTTATATTGTTGCACTGTTAGCTTATAAACAATGTAACAGAGTGTATGTTTGCTTGAGCGTGTGTATGAACTTGTAATATTTTTTTTCTTGTGCTGACCGGCGTTCATCTTTTCCTTCTCTCTTTTTTCCTCTCTATCCTTTTGAAAGTGAGCTGCTGTTGAGAAGAAATGAATGACCAAACCTGTTTTCTGTCTGTGTGTTCAATACATACATATATATGGATGTGTTTGATCATTGCTGTGCTTTGAACACTTCTTTAGATCTTTTTTTCTCTATGGTGTGTAGTTTGAGCAGACAGGAATTTACTCAACTAAAAAAGGTAAAAGACTCTGAAGATCTACAAGAGAAGAAGATGCACTTCTGTGTACATAGCGGATTTACTCAGGACATTTTTTCCTTTTTGAATAGAAGAGCAAGCTTAATGGTGGTTAGAGAGAAGAGCAACGTGTTTTTAATCTGGTAACAGCATAGAAAATGCACACTATAAAATACTCTAGTGAGTTTTTTAAAGAATACGCAAAAAATATAGTAGAAATGTTAGCCAAAGTGCAATAAAGATATTATAAAACCTGATAAAATAAGACAAACAGGTATTAGGATTGCAATACGTGAGTATTAATAGTACGAGAATAGCCTCGGGTAAAAGAAAACACTAGTAAGCTGGACTACGTGTTTGAACCCAAAAATGCATTGAAGGTTGCTTATAAGCTTAAAAGATTTATTTTTGTACACAAAGTTCCTCAGGTATATACCTGGCTGTTATTTTAATGCTCACGTAACAAAAATACAAAATATTCTCAATATTTTCAATATGCGGCGTACAAGCTTTGCAAGATTGCAGTCAATTGTTAAACGTGGGCAATCAGAGTGTGCGTGTAACTATCCATTTTTGTTAAGGTATACGCTAAAATAATTTACAACGTGCTACTACATCGTAAGCCTATACGTGTGCTCAGAACACTAAAAAACCTAAAAGATATTTTCAGGTGTGGCGTGTAACCTAAGCACATTCTTAAATTTATTCTATGTAATACATTAACAAACAAAATTTGTATATTGGCAATAAGCTCTAAACACTACAATGTTTGCTGAATGTTAACGTCGTCCAACAACTGTAAAATATTCTGCTTTGCTTTATTTGCATTTTGCATTAGTGCGTCTTCCTTCCTGTTCTGTTATTTTGTTCTACAGACGACCAGTATTTTGTGTATTGTGTGTCCACAGGGCATAAATACCTACTTTGCATTATTAATTGTAAATTGCATTGACAAAATACTATGTAAGGCTTGCAATCTCCAATTTTTTTTTCAATTTAGACCATAGACCATCAAATAGTAAAGCCATATATATTGGAGATGCATACCAAGTACCAACACAGTTTTCTAGGACCGTAGAGAGGCACGTGTGCACTGCTTTTTTCCCTGTAGATAATCATTACATTATGCATGATTGCCATACCGATACCATCCTGAGAAGAACTCTATTTCAATCTCAACCCGAAAGCCCAAGCCCAGCTTTGAACAACCCGTTTTCTTTTTTCCAATGTCTTTTTTCTCTGCCAATAATCATTCTATTCCTTCCATTTTCTCTCTTCTTGCACGGAATAAAAACCGTTTTTTTCTCTATCTCAGCATTCAAACTTCATTTATTATTCGGACTTCTTCTCGGCGAAAAAACTTTTTATCTCAACTTTCAGATGCACTTTGTTCGATGGACCGGTACAAGCCCAAAGTTGAAATGAGTTTCTTTTTCTTTTTCTCTTCGTGCAAAAAAAGTTTTTTCGGCATTCAAGCTATCCCAAAATCACAACTTATTTTTTTACCAAGAAAAAAAATAATCTCGGTATCTGGATTGATCAGGGTTTAACGCCGCTAGAACTTATTGATCCATCTTAAAAATACACTCTGTTTTAGACAAGCGGAGTTTTCTTGTGTCAAAAACAGTTAATTTTTCTCTTAGATGCTTTTTGCATAATTAATACGTCCACCCTCCAAAATACTTAAGCAATTTTAAATAAATTGGTTAACTGCATCTTCTACAAAACTTGCACGCCGTATGTAAAAAGTGCATTCTTCGTTTTTAAAAATTATTACAAGAGGATGACAAGACAAAATATTTTTAATGGCAGTATTGTTGCCCAGTCATCATTTTACTTTGTCAAACGGTAAGTTGCCTTAACAATGTAAGAAAAAAGTGCATTGTTGCGTTCTACTCTACTCAATACAATCTTTTAGCGTTTATCTCTTCCTGCTTTTTGTAGATTGTTGCATCTAGTTATGATTTTATTACTGGTGACCAGAATATTTACACATATTTTCATATTTGCATTCAAGACTCACTAAAAATATTCAAGAAGATGTTAAGTGTACTCAAATTTTTGAAACCATATACTACTACATTTGTAAATATATAAGTTATTTGAGCATCTTGTTAATTATCCCACTAACCAGCTTACTTAACATTAAACCCAGTTGTATTTGAGCTTAAAGCACTTTTACTCTTGAGATTATATTAGCGTGAACAATGCACTGGTGTTTATTTTCTGATATACTGAATGAATAACAGAAGTGTACACTTGTTAAAAAAGAACAATATCTGCTTGTGTAAAATCTAGTGTCTGATGTGCCTAGAGTGTTTTACATCTTGCCTTGCAGCAGCAAAAAAATTATTACGGTACATTCTCTGTGTAATATGTAGGTATATAGGTGTAGTAGCTCTGGTAAGATGGTGATGGGATGATTAACACGGCAATGTAGAATTATAGCGGAATATTAGCACGGTCTAGTGATGGGATAAAGCACAAGATGCTACTGTAAAAGTAGTAGGGAGTATATTGAATAGTGGAATGGGATGAACTTTTATGATGAACCTTAGACGCTTTATGAAAAATGGTTTTTCGTTTAGGGTTTGTGTTTTATAGGCTGGTAATTATAATTATAGGTGTGTTAGTTAGCATAGCTATATTGTAAAAACAATTAAAGAGATGCTAAATATAACTATAAATAGACAAGAAGGTGTGTTGTGTGTGTAGTGTAGTCAGTACGCATAAAAAATGTTAGTCAGTCAGTGAGTCAAGTAGTCTGTCAGAATTTTTACAGTTCACTGGAGATGACTTTTTAAACTTGGTTATTATTGTAGTCGGCTTGTAACTGTGGCAGGTTATATCATCATGAGTGCTAGAAAAATGGTAATACTTGTTACATCATAAGACTTTGTTTGAGTGCGTTAAGGTAATTAAAAACGCACAGTAATATTTTAAGTCTAATGGGTTTTAAACAAGATTATCATAAATATATCATTAGACTTCAAAAAATGAATGGGATGTACATTTTACGCGTAAACAAAAATGTGGAGTGGCGTTGCAGTGAACCAGACGTATAGGCGTATATTTAAATACCTACAATATAAAACAGTCTAATTTTTGTGTAACCATACCTAACATAAAAACAAATTTGAAAACAAATTATGTAATAAAATTGTATAATGAAAACGCCGACTTAAAAAATAAATCTCGTAAAAATTGATAAATTCAATAACAAAATATTTTAACTATTCGCAATAAATTCTAACTTCCTTATTTTTCAACAAAGTAGAAAGTTTTCAACCACAAATTTGATTTTCCCGAGTAAAATGATACCTAAAACTTAATCTAAATTCAATATCCTTTCCGGGTTACAATTTTTCAATATAATATCAAATTGCCTGTTTGGAATAATATAACGTTTCAATATTCGCAGCATGTTCAACCAGGTGTGTAGATGAAATATTTTATATATTGATGTCAACAAAATTGAAAAAGGCAAACAACAACACAGCTAGTCTCTTATGTAGTCTCATGTTTGTCGTCTAAACTAAACAAAATCAAATTCCAAAATATTCCATATACCAAAACCCCGTTATAATATAAAGCTTCTACTTATAACTTTTTTCTTATTGAATTTCCGCCCTGGTTATTACTCTTTTCTCTTGCTGTTTCCTTCTCCAGTATCATAAAAGACACTTGACTCCACTATACTTTCTTTTGCAAAGTTGTTCACTGTTCACCCAAAATATAATGGGCCATAGATCACTCCACTCTACTCTTGGTGACTTTTTTCTATCTCTTTTAGTTTCTTGTCTCAACTCTCAAGTGTTCCACTTCCACTTGGATATGAATTATTAGACATAACTATTAGTTATATATAGTACTTTAGTAATAACTTGATCATTTATTGAGATTTTTAGATTAATCTTCAAGAGTTGTTGGTTGTTATACTTGGAAAATGGATAGAATCGATAAAATAAAATGACTACAGAGCAGCAACTTGTGTAACAGAAAAACTTTTCACATTAAAAGAATAAGGGGCAATAAATTGCCGAGGTGGAAGCACGGTCAAAATAAATTTTTTTTCTAGAGATATATGCTACACAATTTAGATACATTGCCATATAGTTTCCCACGGCCAGAATTGATTATAACTTTGTGTGTTCATTCATTCATGTATAATCTTTAACGTCGCTATACATTTACGAAGTAATAATGTAATAAAAAATACGTAATAATATGCTCTCTTACAAAATTAAATGATAATTTATAATCAAAGTAAGATGCAAAGTGGAATGAATACGTATAAAAAACTGAATGCAGTTTGTATGCATCTCTGAATAAAAAAGTAGTTGCAAGGTGCACAGAATATTTTATAAGTTCCGTATTGGGAACCGTGGGAACGGAATCAAGGTTTAGGTAGGAAAAGACGACGTTTGTGTGAGTGCGAAATTGAATGGGACAGAGTTTACGGTAGATTTTTTGTATGGGGTTGTGTATATGAAATATACTGTGTGTAGTTTATATGCTTATGATACCAGTATATGAAATTAATTTTGGTAACATATGGAATGAATGAAGGGATTTTGTTAGGTTTGGAATTTAATAGGTATTATGTTGATGAGCTTGTGCGACACTGACAAGTTCTCACATTTGAGGATAATGCTGTTGTAATATTTTTGTACGGAACTGGGTTGTGGCTAAGTATATTAAAATTAATTAGATGTATTATAGTTTCCATAAAACTTGTATTTTTATACATAATTTGGATTTTAGTCTATATTTTAGTCAAAATGTAATATTTAACTTTTTGATATAAGTCAAAACTAAGATATAACTATATTTACCGCTAACAAACCATACCATCATTCCATAAAAAGTTTTCGGAAGGAAACAAACCTTGACAAAAAGCTATTTCAACTTTTGCCATCAGAATCAGATTGTTACGCTATATCTCTTCTCAGTGACAACAAAGCTTTTCTTCTCATATTCCAAAACATTTCTAAACATTTGGTAAACCTGAAAGTACAAGTCAGGTGTAATATATATTTTTTCTTTGGAATGTAAGCTTTACAAAAATAAATGGAAAAGTTTCCCTATTTCTTTCTTTATTACCTTTACACATTTTCCCTACGTAAGAAAAGCAATTCAAATATCAATTTCAGGTTATGATAGCAATATTATTATGCTGATGGCAATATATTCTCTGGATAAGTTTATGCGGCTGGAGAAAGGGTTTCCATTTCCATTTTGCTTCTTTTGTGGATTTTTTAACAAAGAAATTTTTTTCTACAGCGGGATAACTTTTCAGTAGAAAAAAAATCCGGAAACAAACAGGAAACCGGCCAAGAGATCATTGCACTGGGTAAAAATATATATATTTCTCGGTGTGGTAACAAGACAGTTGCCTGTCGGGCATAAAGTAGTACCATTTTGGAAGCCGGATTCACTCGAGACACCATTTGACTTGACATGACATGATGACTCACTCAAGCAGCTAGACAAGAGCATCATCATCAAACGTGATCACTTTGGATGTACCCTAATATCTGTGGAAGCGTTCACACAAAATTCTACAACTTTAGTTTAAAATCTACAAACTTTTGAGTTTTGGTTTGGAAAACGTGTTAAGTAGACGCTTCCATAGAAAAAACGCACAAATATTTCACCTTAAAAGCTACCTTTAAGCAACCCGGAAAAAATGTGAAGTTCACATCAAACAGGAAGAAAAGTTGCTCTGTTTTAACCCTCTAAAGTCATCTGGGACTCCCTTCCTGTTTACTGGCTTGTTCAAACGTTCAACCAACTTCCAAGAAGAAAAAAAATTAGAGCTGTTGTCTTGATCTAACTCTTCTTCTTGACTTTACACACTTGGAATAAAAAATATATCTTTTAGATGCTGAGGTGTTCATGACTCACTTCCATTTCTTTAAAACTGAAGGTGATAAGAGGATGGAAAGTAAGTGAACTTGGTTGATGTATTTACTCTTAAGGTAAAAGTGTGAGAGGTTGAGGAATTGCAAATTTCTCTGGAGTTTATTTTTGTGGAATTTAAAGTAGGGGCACGTACAGAAAACGCATGCATTTTGATATGAAGAGTTTAGTGGAGTTATTATTATGGAAATGAAGCAGGAAGAAAATATTTCTCTAAAACATTTTTTAATATTTTTTGCGGTTAAAATCCAAAAATGCATCTTATGAAGATGAGCCACCTGTAATCTAACAAACCCATTACCACATTTTTGGTAAAACAATTATAAAACGGTGTTCAAATTACGCAAAATTTTCAAAACTGCTTATATCCGTTTTTCACTAAACAATGCATTACTGTACACCTAAAACTGTCTAAAATGTTACCTAGGGTCATTGTCATTCTCAAATTTTGAAAAATGTACATTTTATTTTTTGCATGTTTATATGATATGCATCAAGTAAATACATTGCCTGTTATACAATTCAAAATTTTTAATCTTATTTACTGGGTTACTGCTGTGTCCAATTTAGAATTCTACTATTTTTACAAAATAGTTCAAAAACTGTATTTTAAAACACGCTGTACTGTTAGACAATATTTTTAGATTAGCTATTTTGACACCCTGTGCGTGTACAAGATGACACCTGACACCATGTCAGGCAAATTTCAATCGCGCTTTTGAGTTTGAATTTAACCTCCCACATTGCAATTTTAAAAATAAAAAACGAACATATTTTTTACGTTTTAAAATCTCTATACCAGACACGCACACAATTTTTATTTGATAAACTTGAATTTATCTCTCTTTTTCTTTCATAATGACATTTACATTGCACACAAGAGCACCTCTCTTTGACACTTGTACTTATTCCTTTTCATTCTTTGTTGAAATCAAACTAGTTCAGTGCTAATCACAGCATATGCCCTGTTTATTAAAGCAGATAGCCTATAAAGCAGCCCAGTCTCTCTTTTATTAATCTGCCGTTACTCAACAGTCCACCTTCTTCTTTTAATCTTAATCCTTTTTTATTTATCATTAGCCTTACATTTGCTCTCTTTTGCAAAATTACATTTTTTACAATGAATTGCAAAATTGTATTGCAAATATTTATAAATTCAAATACTTACCCTGCTGCTTATTTGCTAATGTATCTACTGCCCTCTTTTCAACACTCCGATTTTTTCTTGATTGAATCAATAACGGGTTCTTTTGCAAAAAATATATCGACTTTTTTATCCTCCCATTCAACTTTTGCTCTAGCAACTACCAAATTTGCAAAATTTTTCAATAATGCAAATAAATTTCAAAAAATCCAATTTATTACGCAACAATAATCCATACTTGAGTGGCAACGCCGCCGCAACCCGACAAAAAACTCATTAAGCCCTGTAATAAAATGTAATTAAAAATGTAACAAAAGCTTGGGGGAAAAAAGGATTCCGTTATTTGCAATTTTTTTGAGAAACATCTCAAGCGCGGAAAAGTAAGTGAATGGGTTGAAAATACGTAATCAACTGCTTAACAATATTTAGGATTTCAAAAACTATTGCAATTTTTTCCTCTTGTTAAGCCTATTGTTAAGCTTTAACGACTTTCGGTAGTGTTTGCACTTTTGTCAATTTCTGTTCTAATTACCTTACCGTTTAAACTACAAACTAGCTGCTAATTACTCTTGTTGCTTTATAAAGACGTCGGTATAATACTTTAATAATTTTCAAAGGTCTTACAACAACCAAAGCTAATATGCAAATTAGCCGCTTTTAGTGTTTCAACCCTTTCAAAATCCATTTCACTTTTTTCCTTTGGAGTTTTCGAAATGACCACTGTCATAATAGTAATGTACGCTGCTTGTTTAAAAAATCTCATCTTCTTTATCTCATCCTCCCATCTCCGCCTTACGAACAACTTTAATATCATCTTAAAGCATATTGCTGCACTTGCACATAAAATTGCACATTATATGTACCTGAAAAACTCTTATTTTTTGTAACGCACGACACTAAAATGAAAATCAGTTTCGTATAAAGGGAAATTTAATTAAACTTTAAGTTAAAGCCGTTAAACTCGGTCATCTTTTCATTTTCAATTTTAAAATGGAAAATATTAATATTTCACTTGGTTGTAAAATTATTACGTCATTTTAAATATTTTTTGGGCTAATTAAAAGTGACAATTGTTTGCCCGGTTGAAAAATACGCACAATCAACTATATTTCATCAATATTGACTGTTTATTTGTTTGCGGTTGCATATTATTATAGCGCGCAATATGCACTGTAATAAAAAAATGCATTGATAATAATGCAGATTGCATGACTTCCACCACAAAAGGACAAGAGAGGGAAAGGCTGGGTGATTGAGCCATTTTCGTTGTATATATTTTTTCCTTTCAAAAAATTTCAAATATAAATCTATCACACTATATTCAAATTGTGTTCGTGTTACATTTTAATCTTTTTTCAAAACCAGAAAAAAACCTGACGTTTTTTTAGATAAAAAAGCAAACAAAACTAGTTGTTGTGGTGGCGTGCAAATCATACGTTTTTAAAAAATGCAGGCTTATTGGAATAGGTTGCATTTTGAAAAAAATTAAAAAAGAAAGGTAACCAGAGTAACAAATGAGGATGTTGACACTATCAAAAGCCAAAAATATACATAATGGGTGACCGCAAAGGTGTCAATGGGCGTTACTGGTTCTATTTCCAAAAATAGCTGCTGTTGTGCAGTTTTGATTTCATTTCAAATCATTTTTGACAATTCAAATTTTTTAACGGCGTCAAAATCTTGCAATTTTTTAAATTTCCAAAAACCTTGGAATTGTTAACTTTAATCGTTTCCAGGTTAAATATCCATCCATAACCTAACAGTTCAGATGATTTTTTTCTGACAATGCAGTTTTCCATTTGACTATATTAAACGATATCGACACCATCGAGTCAATACACAACAACACAATCCCAAATAGAAAAATCACCTTGTACATTTTTCTCTATCTACCACAATTGCATTCCCTTCTACTCCTTTTTTGTTCTCTGTGGAGTAAAAATATCCTTGATGTATTCTGTCCATCTCTTAGAGTCACTACTCACTATTGTATATCCTATCATAATCTTTTCAACTCTCAATACACAACAATATCACTAAATGCCTATTTATTTGATAGATAGGTAGATAAAAAAGTCTATTGTTTATTGTGTGTCTGTAGAGAGTGCAGTTGCATTAGCAATACAATATATTTTTGGCAATAGAGAATTACAGAGATGATCATGATGACCAGTCAGTTTGGTTGAGTAGCTGATAGTGAGTGTAGCTAGTGAATAGGCAAGATATACATTTTTCAAGCAGAGAACGCTGCTGAGATGCGAAATAGATTGATTGAGAATGACTCCCCTTTTTCTACGCCGTTTATCATTTTCTAGCCCTGCATTACATTCTAACAATCAATCTAAAATAGTGCAGAGCAGCAAGAATAGTGCTACTAGCCACGTTAAACTGTAACGCTGCTTTGCTAATAACCAATTTTCAAAACTTATCGCCTTGGCACATCACAACAATAAGTAATTGTTAGTATTACCCATTAATATTACAGCAAATGGCTATAATTGTCTAAAATGATGATGCACTTTCGAAAACACAAAAAATATATTAACCAGCTTATGAAGTTGTTTTTTAAAGATGCACTTTTCAATCCAATTTATAAAATGCAGTTTTTCATTCTAGAAAAAATTGTTGCCTGTCGTGTTCTTAGTAAATATATGACGTCACGGTTTAAAAGTTGCTTTGCTAATAGAATAATATTTTTTAGAAAAAAAGTAAAATTCAAAATAAAATATTAGAATACAGCAATAGGCTAGCTGTCAAATTGATTGAGAGCAAAAAAGAACTAGAAGAAAAGAAGACAGGACAAGTTTTATGATTTGGTAGCGTGAAATTGCAAAGTAGCAAAAATATATCTAGTGTCTACTGTCTACTGTGTGTAGTGTACAACGCCACTTATCAAAAATATTATATTGTGAAGTTATCTAAAATTTATTTAGGTTTCGTATCACGCTTGATTTGCATGCTTGCATTATTTTTGAGAGAATACAACTTGCAGCATGAAAAATTTTACATCAGAAGAAAAAAATTGATATGCAATTTTTTTCCTATCATGCAACACCACCATGTCATATAGATATCTTTAGTGGAAAAAAAGTAAACTTACCTGTTAAATGGGTTGCTAACTATCCAATATCCTTTTTGATTGTACGTGCGTTAAGGTAACTACAAATTAAGTTGATAGATAGCTTATTTTTTAAAATAAATATTTACTAAGGTAGAAAAATCAATACACTTTTGTAAAAATCCAGCTTGGTAGAGTTGATTGCTGAATCACTGAATATTTTTTTTGCACCACACGTGTGAAATTACAACGACACACAAGAAGTTTTATTGGGCTTGCTTATTATTCTAATTTTTTAAGAAAAAAATATGTCATCTTTTTTGGACAATTAGTAGCTACTCAATTAAATAAATGGTTTGGACTTTCTGTTTTTAACGAAAATTAGTAAAGTTGCCTTGACAAAAAATTCTAATTCTCAGCACCACAAATTGCCAGTTTGGTTTAAAAAACGTACTTGACCAAATGAAGATGATGCTACTGATTAAGAGTACTTAAGAGTGGCTTTGTTTTTAGAGAGAAAAAATTATGTCAACGGAGTACACACTTAACAAGCTAAACAGTTTATAAAGTTGCAGTTGATGCAATCACTTATGTAAAAAATACAATGTGACGTGAAAATATTCCAAACGAGAGTTGACAACAATTGCACCAGTAGAATGACAAAAATGCAACTGCAAATAGGATTCAGAATTCTTCTAAGCAGCTTGGTTTCGTTGAGGCAACAAAATTGCATAACATTTTTAAGTCATATTGCACTACCTTTAAGTTATAATAATCTTTTAGCACGATTTTGGATTTTGCCAAAGAATTACACAATCCGCCAAATGCCAATGTACCGTTTTTATTAACTTTTAGTACCGGAATTCCACTCCTGCCAACAAAATCAAACGGAAAGAAGATTTCCGTGTAAAATCCAGAATGTACCTACTTATACGTAACTGTATATTAGGTGATCATCTTGATTAGTTTTTTTTTCTTAAAAAATTCACAAAAGTCCAATAAATTTTCCAAGCGGTTACGCTATTTGCCAAAAACCGATTATCTGATACTATCTGATATATTTTCTTTGATAAACTCCGACTCCGATTATCTTTTTTTTTCTTCAGTATTTACACATCAAACAGTTAATTACATTGCGCATAAAACACCAAAAAACTGTAGCGGTAGCCGACATCCATATATTTCAATCAATTTTTGCGTAACATTTTTACTCACTTGAAAACGCAACTGTTTCAGATTAGAAGTATAGATATATTGTATAACGGTGATATTTTTTCTTTGTTCTTGTTTCTGTTTCTTCTGCTGATTATGAGGTTTTAGGTAGATTTTTCTTCAAAAACTGATAAATAATTTACACAAAAATACTCCGTAATAATTTAAGTACACATTTTTACACTAATTTTTCCAACTGAACAAGATTATATCACAATTTTTGTTTTCTCAACCAAAAATTCAAGTTGGTTTGGTGTAGAGTAAAAGGAAAAGTTTAATTGTTCTGTGCAAAAGTGTGTGGGTATCAAACACACACAAAATGTTGCTCACATTTTAAAAAAGCAGCTTTTTTGCACAGTTAACAATACTAAAAACAGGTATTCTCTCTGCTGCTATTGTTGCAAATAGCAGTAGTAGCAACAAACAAAGCAGTTGTATTGCTGCTTATTTATGATACAAATGCCCCAACAAAGGAAAGGGAACATATATTTTGGGATAAAATCCTCATTGCGTTTTGCTGCGTGTGTGCGTTCTGAGCTTCGTGCTGGCCAACAAACAACTGAGGCCAAGTTTGACTAACACCGGCAGGTAGAGGCAATGGTGGAGTAGCAATAATGTAGATAGGAGTTATCAAATACGTACATATACAAGTGAATAGGTAGACTATACCTTTTTGAGACTAAAAGGCTGGTATAGTGTGTACGCCGTGTACTGAACTTCATAGGAGCTTTTCAAATGGATGAGTTCTCTGTTCAGCACCTTTACTGTTCTCTGTGCTGTTGAAGCTTTTTTGCCTTGCTCTTTGTTTGCTTTGTTGATGAGATGATTGTATGAAAAAGGTGAGCTGAAGATAGACAAAAAACTGAAAACTCGGTTTTTTGCAACTTTTTTAAAAATAAAAATGGATTTTATGTATTTTGTAGATTTTAAATGCAGACTGAAATGTATTTTGTAAATTTTTGCAATTTTTTTGAAAACTGTTCTTGTTCTTAGGAAAAGTACACATGTTTACTGTGCAAAGAGCAAAAACCGGATTATTTCTAAGGTTGCGGGTTGCGCGTGGGTGTTTTGCATGCAATTTGTGTAATTGTAATTACAGTGATTACAAGGAGGTTAATGAATGGTGTACTAGTTTAACATTAGAAATTGCATTTTTTATGCTACAACTTCAAAATAGTTGACCGTATAGTATCTGCAAAAACTTGCAATGGTTTAAAACCTTTCAAAAATTTTGTTGCGCAAGTTGAGTTACGTAAATTTAATTTTAAAAGCAGCTTTGAAGGGCTTTTACCAATATGGTTGAAAAGTTGGTAAAATGTTCGGTATTGCCGTTTGCACCATACAGGAAAGTTAGAAAACAGATTGCAGTGACACTACACTGACATGACAACATGATGAAAATGATTGTGAGTGACACGCAGGATATTATATCAGCATTTTACTCAATTTTCAGAGTAAAGGGGAAACTCCGACGAGACCAGGAACTAAAGTGAAAGGTGATGATACCCCAAAAAGCTCGAAAGAGAGAGAAAAGCGACAGAAAAGTCAAAGTTGTTCAGGCGAAACAAGAGAGGAATTATTGAAAATCCCACTTGTGTAACTTGACTGGTGAAAGACAAGCTGTTGAAAAAGGATATAAGTTTTGTTGGTGGGGTAGATGCTCAGAGGTTTGAAATATTTACTAGCTTCCCGGAATTTGTTGGAAAATATATACATATGAGTTTTATGGGATTCTATAGAAAGTTGGAATATTTTACGTGGTTGCAAGCATTTGAGAATGTGTTGGCATGTCAAGCTTTTCTCTCTCTGTGTATTTGCATGACAATTGGCTTAAGTGGTTTTTAAAAGCTGAGCGGTGTCGGGTGACAAAAAGTACATGGAATTGTGAATGGAGTCTGGGGCACTTCAATTTCAATGAAAGGATGGAGATTTGGAATCTGAGGAGAAAGTTGAATGTTTTTAGACAGAAAAATGTGTTTTGTAAATGCCAAGCGCCGCTATAAAATGATGAAACCAAATAACCGATTTTTATTGAAAATTAAATTTGCTGTAAAATTTTCACGCCGATAACCCAATTAAATAAATAAGTTAATAAATAATTTTTCTTCATAAATTTATTTTGATGCTGCGGTTGGTATTGTTGCTTCCGTTGGTGCTCCTGTTGTCCCATCAGTTGGTGGTCCTATTGGTATAGGTGTTGGATTTCCACAAGGACCATAATGTTCTGGTTGTACGCCTTGAAAAACCATATTCCAAAAAACGTGTTACATATTCAAATATTCAAGCATTTTTTTGTAATATATTTTGAATTATAAGTTATGTTTTTGTAACATACCTGCACATTTGGCTAAACAATTGTTATCATAAGTATTACCATCCTTGCCACAAACGGGGTTAAAGAGTTTAGGACAGATACAGGGTGCACCTGTTCCTGCAGGGGTAGTTGCAGGTGGATCCTCCCCATTTACTTGATAGCTGAGAAAGATTACGGAGAAAAGTAGGAATGTTGCAGGAAACTTCATAATGGAGCTGTTCTGAAAATAGTAGAGCATTACAACATACTTTTACAATAATATAATATATTACTATATACTATATAATAATTTACTTACGTAATATTTGTAAGTGTCCTCTGAAGGTATTTCTTTGAATATGTGTAAACTGTATACTGATATTAAAAAGCATTGCTATTTATAAGTGCGCATAAATAAAGAAAAATATTCAATCATGGTCAATTAATTGAATAACTGCATTGTATTCAATTTCAAATTTTGGAGATGAAGGACGATTTCTCTTTTGGCATTGACATACCAAAAGTATGATACTGCGCATTAAGCTCCATTTTTACATATAATTCACGCGTAATTCTGGAAAAATGGCGTTTAAAATTTGCATGCTTTTTTATGGTTCATGTTCCAGATCTTCTGGATGGATCATGATCCAGACCGCATTATCCGGTTTCCAGCAATCATGCTTCCAATTCCCTAAAAAGCGTTTTAGAATCAGCTTAGAATTGTAAATTGTCGTTGAGTCATTGCTAATTTTTTAATAAAAATATTGATTTGGTTTGACGCCCACTTTAATTACCAATTGTTTTATTGTTTTATTCTGAGGAACGGCCCACTTTCTCTTTTCAATCGAAATTTCTGGAATCAATGTCACGTAGCCAGAACATTCTACTGCGTCATATTTTGGGTATAAAAGCCGCTGAATTTTTTCATTTGGGTATCAGAGTCAACTTGGAACAATTTGGGAAATAACTTGGAAGAAAAAGGTGAGATAATAAAATAATTAAAAGTTTCTAAATGAAACTTCATAAGACTTGATGTGAGCATTTTTAATTGTATTTCAGACTTTAACGTCAACTTAATAAACTGCTGCCATAATGAAGTGGTCTCTGGTGCTGTACCTAGTTCTGATTGCCATTGCCAGCTTGCTAGCCACCGTGGCGGCTGAAGATCCTACAACGGCAGGACCCTGTGCTTGCCCGTTAATTAAGAAGCCAGTATGCGGAAAGAATGGAAAGACTTATGTAAACGATTGTGAAGCTAACTGCGATGGTACGTCGTTGGAAAAAAATATTATATAAATATTGAAACCCTTCTTTTCTAATTTGCGGTTTTAATTAATTGCTTGTTGTACATTTTTTGCAGGTACGATGGTAGCCCAGGAGGGAGAATGTCCACAATCCATTCTTGGAAAATAAATTATTGGAATGTTTTATTGCCAGTGTCCACAATACTTATTTATTGATTTGGCCTGAAATAAAAATAAAATTATTTAAAATATTTAACGTTGGATCATTTTTAAGCATAAATACCGCATATTTATTTTAGCTGTTAGATTGCATAATAAATATTCCATTGTTTCAAGTTTAGCAATTTTCCTTTGCAATCTTATTGCGCATTAAGTTCATATTTAGTAAGCCGCTGATGGAAATGTGTGCCTCTAGAAAAATAAATAAATGGCACTTAAATTTTGCACCAACTATTTTCCTCGTCTAACAGCTTAGCCTGTTCCAGCTTTCATATATTTATGCAATTTGGTAAAAGAACCACCAGAATTCTTCTAAAATAGGAAGAAAACGTACTAGCGCAATAATATAATTACATTTTGGCTAAATGTACAATTATCATGAATAGCTGAGTTATTCAGTTATTTGGAGTATTGTGTATGGAGTTATGCCACTATTAGCGGTTTTTGGCGTTTTAATTTTAAAAAAATGTGAAATTTCATTTAATAACTTTTTGTCTTATTGTCTTTTCAAAAGAATGTCCCACTTTCTCTTTTCAATCGAGCTTTCTGGAATCAATGTCATGTCAATTGAAACCTGGAAATTATCACTTTGCATTAAATTAACATTAGAAATGTAGTTGGCAGAATCATGTCTCTAGAAAGAAATTAAGAATGGTGTTGAAACTATGCATCCTTTAATACGTTTTAACTCTACCGTTTGATTCCATTGTACACTTCATACACACATTCATACAATCTTCTAATGAGCCTGGAGAACATTTAAAACCCGTTTTGAAGATCTAGTTGGCGTGCGTTAATGTATTTTCATAAAGGTGAATTCATAACTGCATCATTATGAAATTACGATAAGCTCTATGACTCATTCAATTTTTATTGCTATTGAATACTTCATCTTTGTTAAGCCATCACCAATGCTTTTGCGTTTTATTTTTTTAGATTTCAATAAATAAATTTCAATAGGCAATTCTGCTATTGTTCTTCAAAAGAATGTCCCACTTTCTCTTTTCAATCGAAATTTCTGGAACCAATGTAGCGTTGCCAGAACATTCTAATGAGTCATATAAGTACCTATTTTTGGGTATAAAAGCCGCTGCGTTTTCTTCATTTCGGTATCAGAATCAATTTGAAACAGTTTTGGAAATAAGTTGAAAGAAAAAAGGTAAGATAGTAAATATTAATACTAATATACTGGTCTTGCATGAAAATAACAACTTCTTCTATGGTTTCAGGACACTAAGTCAATCGCCATTTTCTGCAATGAAGTTATTTGGAGTGCTTGCCCTAGCCCTGATTGCCCTGATGAGCATGCTTGCCACCGCAGCTGCTGAGGACCCGGTTCCTACAGGAGCACCACCAGCCTGTGGTTGCCCGTTTATTGAGAAGCCGGTTTGCGGAAAGAATGGAAAGACCTACCCTAACGAGTGTCAGGCTAAATGCGAGAGTAAGCCCTACTCAAATTTTTTCGGATTCCGTAGTTTTAGCTAATTGCATTATTTTCTGATTTTTCAGACGTGGAGGTGGAGAAAGAAGGCCCATGTGCAAAATAGGACTAAACTGAAGCTCCGTTCTGTCTGAGCGGAACTCAAAGAATGTGTTATTGCCGCAAAACTATTTATTTATTTGGTCTGAAATAAAATCAAAATTAGGCCTTTTCATCCAAAATTGCCATCAGTTTATTATTTCAAACATATGCATGCTTAAATCTGCGCACATTCTGCATAATATAACTTTGCATAAAGCAGGCATCTAAATTCATACAACGCAAAAATGCATTTGAAATGTTGCTTAAGCTCAGCATAATATTTAAATAGGTACATGTTGATTTTTAGCTTTAAGAATTAGGCTTTCTGGGAATCCTCCCACTTTATCAAAGATAATCAATTGTTCCATTGTTTGTGTTCACAAATTCAGCGACTTCACTTTAGCCTTGTTTTTGTGAGTTTGAGGTTGCCTTTCGATATCATCCCTATTTAAAAGCTTGAATTGACATTAGCATATCCGGTATTAACTCTGCTATATTTTTTAGAGAATTATCTCATTACTCAGAAGACCCACATTCTCCCGCCACTTTAGAATTGGTAAGATTAAAACTTATGTGGTAAATACAGATATGTTAACGTTTTCATATGGCCATTTTATAATTTTTCACAGATTTCTTAGAAATGAAGGTTTTCGTAGCTCTGTTGGTCGCACTGACTACCGTTGCCTTCCTGTGTGCCGCCGCACCAGCCGAGAAAGAAGCTCATCCGGAACCAACATGCGCTTGTGCTTATGACTACGCACCAGTCTGTGGAGCGGACAAGAACACGTATCCAAATGCGTGCTCTGCCCGATGCAAAAGTAAAATCTAAAATATAATCTAAAATATAATCTAAAATATTTCAACAGTTAATGTTTTTTATAAGCTTTGTGAGTAAATTTAATTTATTGTTTTTTTATATTTCTAGATGTGGAAGTTCAGGGAGAAGGCGAGTGTCCCGGAAAATCGTAATGGTGCAAAAAAACATTTCTAACATATTTGTAATCTGAACTGAAAATAAATCCAGAATGTTTGCCGTTTAAAAATATGTATTTCTACTACATGACTTTTATTGCCTATAATTGCATCAATTACGTGTCAGTTTGTCAAGATAACCCGATACATCATTTTCCTTTCATTAGCACGTGTACCAGGTACTCATCGTTTTAGTAAATCTCAGCAATCTTTCCTTATATATTTCTATGCACACATGAGCTCTACATTTTATGTCGCCATAGAAAAACACTGACACCCAGATTATCCGCCAATTCATATTTGATTACGCAAATATATTTACACTTACGTCAGTTCAACATTTTGTAAGCATAGCTTCATTCTGAAAAATCATCTTTCTGAGAAACCGCCCACTTTATCAAGGATACAAAATCGATTGTTTCCTTGCTTCATGTTTACCCAATTAATACTTCAGCCTTGTCTTCATAAGTTAGGAATTTTGATTTCGAAATCATTTTTATTATTATATATCTGTACCTATTTACATTGACATTGACAAATTGAGTATAAATTCTCAACAATATTTTCAAAACATTACCATTCTCAAGACCAACTTTGCTATACTCAATTGGTAAGATTACATTTCCAGCTTATCAGCTTTTCCCGGATTTATTAACATTTTTGTATTGTCAGTTTTTTCATGCTTTCAGATTTTATAGGTATTGTTGAAATAAATCAACTATGAAGTATTTCCTAGCTCTGTCTCTCGCGCTGATCACCGCTGTCGTGTTCAGTGCCGCCGCTCCTGCCGACTCACCACCACCACCAAAGCAATGCATTTGTGCACTTGAGAACGAACCTGCATGGGTATGTGGAAAAGACAATCAATCGTATATCAATGCGTGCACTGCTAAATGCAAAAGTAAGTTTGATTACCAGTCTTTTATAAATCAACAATTTGTGTAACAAATTTATATAATATACTTTAAAACTATTTTTCGTTGCATTTTGTTCTGTTTTAAGATGTGGAAGTGGAAAGTCAAGGCAAATGTCCAGAAAAATCATAAGGGCGGCAAATATAAACATTTTGGAACTGGAAATAAAAGCAAATAATTTTTACAATTTTGAATGCCAGTTTTAATGCTTTATGTTATTATCATTTATATGTCCACTCATAATAACCAACGCACGACATTATCACATAAGCAGCTTCACATCATCACAATGCATCATAAACAACAGGAAACGATCAATAATGATTATAACTTCATATCTAACTTCATATGCCCTATCCAATATTTTCGTATCTTATATTTTTTACATAAGTCGTTCTCAACGTTCTAATATATTATGACGCCGTTTAAGATTTTTCAGTTTTGTCTTTTAGCAGTATTAGTAATCGTACTATCGCCTAATCATATTTCGGCGGAGCCAGAGCCATATCCACAGATGATGAGGCGGAGCCCACCACTGAACCAACTGAGGTGAAAGGCTGTCCTTGTCCCAGACATTGGAAACCTGTTTGCGGATCGGATGGGAAAACGTATGGAAACCAGTGTGCTTTGGAATGTTCAGGTAAAGATTGAATTTTGTTCTGTTTATAAGCCACATGCAGATTTCGTGATAAAATTTGGATTCATTTCATTTGATGCAGACGGAGTAACTGTTGCGAAGGAAGGAGCATGCGATCCTCTAGTTGGTAGATAAATGCAAAGCTTGCACGAAAATTTACTCTGACTATTCGATTAACCATTTTTAAATATATAATTGAAACAAAACTCGTCTCAAAGTTTACCCGACTTATTCAACCAAATATCACTACCAAGTGAAGCATTGTCTTTAGGAGTTATGTCACCGACGACAATTCATTTTTATTGGGCTATTATGCATTCTACTAGATTCTGAAGCAGAGCTCGTCGCATGAAGAAAACGAAAATATTATGATTCCAAAAATGAATTTCGCTATTTTCAAACTGAACTAATGACCAAAAGGCGTCAAACCATTTCAATTCAGAATATTCGCGAATTCCACTCGACATTTTTCTGCCGTACCTAAAACCTGTTTTTATTGACATTTGTCCCCAACATTAAACCTATGCTACCCAAAGCCATAAAATCGTCTCATCTTCAAAATTGTCATATTACCACAGCGACAAACACAACAACTTCATTCAATTTTCTAGACACCGTCATAACATTCTCTGAAATAGATTACATTTCTGCTTCTAAACCAGTTTTAGAGTAAAAATAACTCTACATTCAACGGGAAATATTGTCTTGCGTTTTATTTTTACCCTGAATGCCGTCTACATCCACTAAGTTGACAAACCGGGTTTTCTTTTCTTATAAACGTTTTGCTTGACCGCCACGCCACCACACATTATCAAAGTGACAATTTTAATTGGCTTTTAAACATCTTGTTCTAAAAACTGTACTGTTAACAAGCCTTAAATCCTCACCGCATAAATCTTTTGAAAGGGCATGTTGTGTCATGTAAAATAATACCCAGATTTTTTACATGTTAATAAAACATACCAATACCAAACAATTGACAATATGTCCCCAGAAAATATATTCTACAGTTGATAAATCTTTCAATTTAGCCCAAGAGCATATTCTAACGGTAACTGTTCTAGCTCGGCGACACAAAATACCAATAAACCAATAAAACTCTGCACGTGTTTTATTCTATCCGGTTAAAGGTTAAACCAAATCCCTAAAGAACTGACCTTTCACTTTAGGCATATGCCAACCCGTTGCTGCTACAGGAAAAAAATTATTTAAGCCTGCAGCTTGGCATAGAGGCCAGAAAACAGGAAACAAACTAGATACAAAGCACTAGTGGCGTTATGCTCTTACATGACATTTTGCGGATTACATGACTTGCTCATTAAAGTCGGCATTTTCTCTTCTTGCTGCTGATGATCCTGACATTAAGGTAAATGGAACCGGTAAAAAATTCTACATGTGTAGAAATCCCCTTTTTATTGATGGAAAACACGAGTACAAACTTTGACCTTTTTTGTGTTTTTGTTTAACGCCGCAAACAAAAAAGATAAAAGCAATTTAGTTGAAGCTTTAAGAAAGAAAGATGGACTATTGAGCAAAATGGTCAATATTAAACAAGTAAATAGTAAATGATGATGATGAAGATGATCATCAGAGGATTTATGGGTTGGTTGATGTGGTGAGTGAATTGTGGTACGGTACATTAATGACTTGGTTTGTTTTATAGAGAACAAAGCGTAGAACGTAGAAGAGATGGAGACTAATGATGTAATAAAGAAAAAAACAGGACTTTGGCACTAGAGGTGATGGGGATGAGCTATATAGTAGAGATTTAGAAGATTAATCAAAGGAAAAAGAGTGTTTTGTTGAGGAAATAAATGTGCTATTTCGACGACGAACAAAAAATATATTTCAAATTGATAAAAGCACAGCAGAAGCGTATTCCTGCATTTATATGAGATTTTATACCTTATTGATTCAATATTCTGTTTGTAGTTTTATTTGCCAAAAAACCTGACCACACAATGACTTTTTTCCGTTGGATAGTCAAACACTTAAAATTGAAGAAGATAAGCACCTTAAATACAATTTGGCATTTACAAACAATAAAAATACGTCTTTGAGTCTTTGAGGGGGGCTTGACGTGTAGAAGTTTGTTTTGTTGGAAATTGGTTACGCAATAAAAAGGCCAGACATTGTTGCTTCTTCAAACATAAGTATTGTAGATTTTAATGGGTTATAAAAAAGTAAATATATTTTGTTTGAAGAGTAAAGGTAGAAATGTAAATAGATTGGTGATTGGCTTTGGCGCCGATATTGTTTAAAATAGTAGGTATTTATGGATATTTGCGCAGTATATGTGAATGTTTGACCCTGGCTAGGATTTTTTTTGAAAATTATAATATTTAATAAAAATATATTTACACTAAAATAGCAAGGTAGACAAAAGCAGTAAAAAGTATTTTTATGACGGAGCTCACGACCAAACCGAAGAAATAATTTTTTGCTGGACTTCTCAGTCCTTTTCTAAAAACAATTGTTACTGACCATTTGATTGTTTTTTAAAGTTTTTACGACTGGCTCACGAGACGCATGACTCAGACAAACAATTTTTATAGTTGGTGTTTGAATCATACGAAAACAATAAAATATTTGGGACACCGGATCTACAACCAGAAATCTTTATATATTTTAGAGTGTGAAATTTTATCAATTTTAATTCCAGTAGGTATTTACATGAAACTATAAAATTTATAACTTTAAAACAATTTATGTCACGATTTTTATTTTTATTGTATATTTTACACTGTTGCAATTGTACGCCACAGTTGTAAAAATTGGCAATCAAATGTTAAACTTTGAATACATATCATTACCAGTTTTCAAGTTCAAGTGCAAGGCATCAGCACCACCATTCTTGATTGCTAAAGTGTAAATCAACATGAAAAAATTGAATTCGGTACGTCTCATCAAGTCATCAAATCAAAAGCAAACTCTAACGGTATTTAACAATAATAGGGATTACTCCACACAAGTCGGTCGTCGGATGGTAGAAAAAGCTTACAAAAGAAAAAAAGACCTTGATCTGGTTGACCTTCGCCTGAAGATACACCTAAATGAGTTGAAAATGCCTGGGATGATTAGGGATAATGATGCCATCTTGAAAAAAACTGAATTGCAAAATATAGTAATTTGGAACAAGAAAGGTGAAGATGAGTCCCAGCTTTGTAGCTGGTCTAATTGAAAGCGGATTTTTTTGGCGTAAAAATAGAGCAATTTTGTATGCAAATGAGAAATTGATTTATTACGGGATTTTGTTTTAAGCGGCGTTGAAATTCTGTAGTGATTAGTTTTTTTGCAAAAAATACATACAAAATGTAAACAGGGTGTATCATTTAGAATCTAATGAAGATTAACGTCGTTCTATTGTAAATTTGACCTTGCAAAATCTGATTTTTACTCAAGATCCGTTTTAAAAGGTGAGTCTGGAGCCAGACTGCCGTTCTCGGATAAACTTGATACATTCATGATCATTAGCAAAAAATATTGAATGGTGACTGAGCACACCAAATTAATTGCTGATTATACACTAAAGTACTACTTCAAAGCATATAATAATTTAGGCAGTTTAGGTAAGCTGGTCAAGCAGGAATAAAATATTATGCAAAATAAAGCGTTTTGGATTACACAATAGAGCAAGTGTGCACTGAAAATGAAGAAGAGCAACAAGTTTATAGATTTTTATGTAAAATGATGAAGGAAGGAAGGCGCCAGTGTGTCGACTAGCCTAGAAAAAACAAAACCAGATTGTGAAAAAGCCGAAGTACTAAAAAGGCAGGCAATTAAGAGAAATGTGCCTTAGGGTTTACATCCATTTGAATCAATTAAGCAGAAACATAGCAAGATTTGAAATTTTGCATGTGTGTGCTACCGTTTAATTAAATTGGAGACATGCTAAGTATGAAGTATCTGACGACTTCTGATTTTGAGATAAAATCTAGAATCGTTTTTTGAAAAGGTGATTAAAATGAAATTGGATGCAGAGCGATGCAACCATCAATTTTTATATAGGTTTTATTACAAGTTGACATTTTACAAGACACGCAAATAATTTTTGAATTAAACTGGTTAGATGCATGAAAGATGCACATGTTCAGATTTGAAAGTATTTCTGGGTGAGTAGCAAGTCCCGAAAAAAGATTTTTTAGATTAGGAGCCAAACTCAAACATCAAACATGAAATTATCTTTTCACCAAAATTGTTAAACTTGTATACCAGCTTGTTTTTAATATATAAACATGTTGTCTGGCGATAAGGATGCAGAATTCTAAGAAAAATCAAAAAAATCAAATTGTAAGTCAACCTGCACTATAATTGCATTATAATTGCATAATCTGATTAATTACTCATTTCATAACCAATTCGACTTTGATTCTTTGCATGTTTCACATTGACGCCAGACAAGTAATTTCAAATTTCAAAATCCACCTTTTTTCCTTAAATTCCCGGAAACGCACTTGTAAACATTCAAGTGGTTATCAATTTTCATAATAATTTGCTTAAAAAATGAAGCTACTCTCATAAATTTTTATTTGGTTTAACCATGCACATGGTTCCCATAAAAAATACTATTATTGAATGAATCACTTGTTTTTTTTCTCAGGAAGCAACTCAAGCAACAGTTTCTTTTATAGGTATACATAATTACTGTTATGGAATCAATAATCTTCTATATAGTTGCAGTTATTGCTGCTGCAATGCATTTTTATACTACACAATACTTCCACTCTTGTGTCCATACCCCCGGGCAATAAACTTGTGTAGTAGGTACGCACAATGTACAATTTTTTATACACAATGTTAGTAAAGTATACAGTTATATCCTCTTTTGTTGCAAAATGCAAAAACCTGTCCATGGTCCAACAAACGGAAAAAGAAGATGTGTATAAGGGCAGCAGCAGAGAAAGGAAACTTACAACTTTGTTTGATGCAAAAAACTTGCAAGGTGCTAAGGAAATACAGAGTTTTTTCAAGTGGATAAGTCCATTGAATAAAATGAAGAAGAAGAGCAGCAGAAGCCCAGAGGAGAATAAAATGCATGAAGTGGTCTGGTCTGGTGGTCAGGGCCAATGAACTGTGCAACAAAAACAAGTAGACGGCGTTGAAGAAGTGAAGCAAGCTTTAAAGCTATAAAGCGGGGACTAATGAGCAAAAATGGATAAAACTAAAGCAATGTTGTTTGATACTATAGCTATAAAATATGTTATATAACTTGTAAGTTTTGCAATTTTTGTATGAAAACCTTGATTCAAGTTTGAAGCTTGATTAAAATTAAAACCTTGAGTGTGTTAGAAGCCGGAGGACATTTGTAAAATAATCAGGACTTGTGAGCAATTAGGTAATACGCAATATGCGCCACACGCATGAGGAAAAAAATGATTGGATTTTTTTCAAAATGAAAATTGCTGGGCTACTACGCACTATTCTGCTTTTTGAGGATGCCGAAAGAAAAAAAATTGCTGACTAGACAGAAAATTTTGAAATAAATGGTTATAGAATTTTTTTTGTAAGGTTAACAAACTTGCGTAGAGTTTTGTACGCATCATGTTAACTATTGATTAGTGCGTGAGGAAGGGAAAATTTGACAAAATTTTAAAAGAGAAGGGATTTTTAACAAACTTCCGGTTTTTTTCTGAAGGAACCTATAATTATGGGTAGTTAGGTGATGACGGGTTTTGGGTGTTTAAATTTGCACTGGGAAATTACTTCCCGTATTAGAGTACGTCTGGGTTACACAGTTCACACAATTTGAGTTGGATTCTACGCACTTGTAAGTTTTTTGTGATTTAAGTTGGTACGCAGGTGCAACACGCAATTACGCAGGTTTTTGATAAAGCGTATAATTTTGTGTAATATTTTCTGTTTTGTACCCGGAATAATAAAATGGAAGAAATTAATGGCAAGTGGCCTCCAGTTACAATATATTTTTTTGTTTATGTGTTGGTTTTAGATGTTAAAGAAATGACTGCTTTTACAGGTGATGTGATGAACCTTAATGATGGATTGGGTGATGAGTTGATATAATGGCATTTCATTAGAATTGAAGATTTACACGTTTTATTAAGATGATTGATTAAAGAAGGTTTAGATTTCGGGAAAAATAAGTGGAATTAAGAAAAAGGGTTAAGGGTCGCTGAACTTTAACCAAATCGATTATTAATCCAGTCGGTTTGTAAACTTGAAAAAATTAAATTTTAAAAAATTTTGCGATATAATTGTTTAAAAATTTTATTATGTTCAATATTTTCAACCTTCAATACAAATAGGTATTAATTTGTTACACTTTTTACCTCCAGACGTAATTCATCATATCGCATTTACCTTAATTTGTCATTTCATGGTGAAAATCCACACTAATGTACTTATTTACTCCAATGACTAGCCAAATTCAATTTACTTACACCACCATACCAACCAATTTTGTAATTTCACATATGACTGAACAAACCATTATTCAAATAATAATCCAGACATCATACCAACAAAGAAAACTAATCTGACGGAAATATCTTACATCTCACGACTTTTTTGTTTGCCAATAATGTCCAGATAAAAAGATATCACAGAAATGAAACGTGATCATGTTTGCAATTCACGGATTTCTTTTATTTGCTTGTTTGCTTCCATGTTTTTAATACTGACCTTCACCAAGTGCAAAAAAACTTATTTAATTTGATTAGCTTGTGTAGATACTGGGTATTCATGTGTGTAATAGGTAAACGTAGCGAATAATTGCCAGAACAAAAGAGGATATTATAATTACCTGAAATTTTCTACAGTGTTGTGTTATCAGTGACTTGTATCAGTTTGTATTTTTGTGAAGACAATGGAACACAGTGTATTTGCTTTGTCACCAGAGTGTCACTATATACATAGCAAATAAGGTATATGAATGTAAATAGGATTGTGTAGGCTTAATGGAGTTTTATTTGTCATCAAGGTTTCCATTTCATTTCATGTGATTGTTAAACATGATCATGGGGACAATGGAGAGTGAGTAAATAATTAAAACAAATATTAAAGGAGAAGTTGACTAGGAAGCTTGAAATTGGCATGTAAATTTCAAAGCAGTCTCTTGTGACGTTATCTTGAATCTTGATTACGTTGTTGGATCTTTTTAGTTTCAAAATCTATCCAGGCGTTTTGTTCGGTTCAGCTAATCGAGCTCAGGTATTTAGGAAAAACGCATGCATACAATTTTGAATTTTTGTATATACTTGCTTCATTTTTTATTTCACTGTACATCTGTCTGTGTTTTTGTTTGGTAGTCTTAATTCAGCGATGATAACGTTTACCTGATACACGAATTAGCGAAAATAATAACACTAAAAGATTTTTTACATTGTGAAACGTACACAAAATGCCATAAAAATGTGGGATGATGTGATTAAATAAAACTGCAATAAAAACTAGCGTGATGTTTGGCTTGATATAATTAACATGAAAAATTATGTCTGAAAAAAATAAAAAATTCAAAAGGTGTTTGTTTTATTAGGTGCGTGTAATACAAATAATTATTTATTCACACAGATCCTCGTAAACTGTATTTATTATGTACATACTGCAAACAAAGAAAAATTCAAGCAAATTCAAGAAAAAAAAAGGATTATATAAATAAACAACTGTTGATTTGTTATAATAAACTTGAAGATTCCTTATCAAGTTCAAATTTCTGTCATATTTTTTAATCTACAAGAATCCATTCATTAATCATTTTTCATTATCCCGTAGAACTTTTTTTGTCTGATTGTCATCCTCACTGCAAACATATTATTGTATGAGTCCATGCGGAATTAAGCAAACCTGTGGTGTGAGATCTTCTCATAGACCAAAGATAGTCCTTATGTCATTCTCATGCAAATGAATGACACAAAGTCTCTGAAAGAATTCACAGATGTGCATTGTTTGTTTTCAATTTATAGAACTTATACAGCTCAGAGAAGAATGAATGAACGTAGAAAAGAATGGGGAAGGTCGAGGGACGGCCTTGTCATCCAAACCTGCACACAAATACCTTAACTCTTAACAAAATCGCTTATAAATCTAGAATGGAATGCAAAAACGGTAATTTTAATGCATAAATTAAAACTCGCTTAAATATTTTATGCACCTAACACAACAACCAGGAAAATAGTCACCGAAAAAACAAAAACTGGTCGCCAAACACAATCACAAAAAATATAAAACGCTTTTGCGCAAAATATATTGCTTTCAGCCAATTGTTGTTTTGGCACGCCGCAACAAAAAATATGAAACCATTTAAGCCTGTAAAACAAACAGGGAAACAAAACGAAACAACCATTAGCTGAAAAAAAGTATACACGTAAAGATAACAAAGTTGAGTCATTTGAGAAGATTTTTGTTGTATTGTTGCATCATCTCATTTTTTTACTACTTTTGTTCAACTCAACATTTCAAGACTTTTAAGTCGTAGTACTACCAACAACAAAAAATGCCGCAAAAATATTTTTTTATTCTGATGCCAAGCAAACAAGGTAGTAAAATTCCTGTTCCTTTTTTGCTGCAGTTAAATCTTTTTGGTTTAAATTGGCTGTAGTAATTGCATTTTCTGAAGGACCTTGAACTTGGCATAGTTTAAAACACGTAGTATGAAGCTTAATGAAAAACATGGCAATTTAAACTCATGAGCCTTTAAAATGTTTTCGGGTACAACAGAAGATCAGAAAACAGAATTTTCCATTCAGATTTTTATCAGCTGGTTATTAAAAACCAACAATGGAGTGAATGTTCTTAGATTCAATCAGTAATTCCGGTTTTGAAATATAAATCGGGTACAATCTCATATTTTACTAGTGCATTTTTGCACCTAAGTTTGAAACTTGTTGTGATAAATATTTATAAAAATAGGCTTGTACCTTAGCTTGTGTGCTGCTTTGTAAGTGTCTTTATTAAAGTTCATTACTGCGGCGGTTTAAAAAGCAAAACAAGTTGCATGAGTTGCTAGAGCAAAAATGCTCATGTAATACACGTCATTAGATTAGCATAATGAACAGAGAGCAAAAACGTGTGCGTGAATGTTTTGCAAAAATATATATGAGAGCAGGATGAGTATAAAGCGTTACGTAATGAGCTTGAGATATATTTAGGTACTTTGGTGTTTTGTTTGTGATGTGATGGATGGGATTATAGTGAAAGAAAATAATGAGTTGGGTTTGTTGTCTTCTTGAAGTGTCTTGAAAAAAACGGGGAAAAAGTGAAACCGTAACGATAAATTAAAATGGTAACAAGATCAAGACAGGGTAAAGTTTAGGTTGTTGAGAATAGGCAATTAAGAGAAATGTGAGCTTGTTAGTGGAATGGGAATTTGAATGAGTACGGGAGGAAAAGTGCAAGGAACGAGAAGGAATTTCCTGGCTTTTTGTTGTTGTTTTGGGTTTGGTTACTGAAATGGGTTTAAATTCTTAGGTAGCAAGCAACTCCAGCTTAATTAAAGCGGAATGGAGATAAAAAAATGTGTAGAGATTAGTTTTGAATAAAATGAAGAGTAAAATGCTTAATGAATTTTGCGTTGCGGTAAAGCGTCGCTTAGATTATTTTGCGAAATCTATTATGCTGAAGCTGAATGCGAACACAATAGCAAAATACCAGGTTAAAGAAAACGAAAAAATCAAGTGCTTGTAGACAAAGCTTCACAATGTGGACATCTAGTAGCTACTTAATGCATCATATGGAAAGCTTAGTTGCCTATGAAGAACTTTTTGAAGTTTTCAATAGGTGGCTTGTAATCGATGTGTGCGTGTGCTGTTGCATGGTTCTAGAGGCTTGCGAAACAAAGGAAAGCATAAAGCATAAAAATGTGTGGTGGATTTTTTTTGAAAAGTGAACGTTGTTTGTTTTTTATGTTTACATTAATAAAATGCTAATATTTTGAATTAACGGTGATTCATGTGGCGTTGAATGTTTCTATATGGTTGAGAAATAGACAAACACATCTACGTCATTATTGTTAACACTGAAACTGGTTTTAATCCTACAAAGTGTCTAAAAACTGCAGTGTTTATTTTAATTTTATAATAAAATAGATGAATTATTTGTGCCTTATTTAAATTATTTAGTTTCGTAGTCTTTCATTAATTGATTGCTGTCCTAACGCCGGTGTATTTCTAATTGGCTAATTGGCTATTTCTAATTGATGTAGAACCATTAACAAAATATCTAAATCCCTTCACCTTTTACCAAGACACCGCACTCATTAATTTCTCTCAATCAAACTTCTTGACCTTTTTCAGCATGGAAGATAAAAGCGTGGAGATGCTGTTGTGAGCAGTAATATGTCATTCGAATAATAATAATACTTAACAAATGACCTAAATGGAATATGCTCCAATTCGAGAATAACACTTCGTAACACACAATTCGTCACAGGTGCTCATTATATTCTTGAAGTATGCAAATAACAACATATTTTTAACCCATAATTTTGAAATTCATCCATTTAGGATTTATTCCCGTACATATTAGGGTATATTAGGGTTTTGAATGTCAAACAATGCAATTGCGCCAAATATTTATTTAATTTTAGGATACTATTTTATATAGTGTAAACTTATGCATGGGATTTGGATCATATTTACGTAAATCAGTTACAAATTGGAGAAAAATGTAGCAAAGGTGACAAAAAGCTGGAATACACTTGTTTTATTACAACGCAAGTTTTATGAAAGTTTACAATGTAAAAAGATTAAAATTGTATGCTACTTTCACTACTACATTTGACTGAATGGATACAACGGCGTACGTTATGGTTATACTACATACAATTAAATATTTTTGGATTTCATCAAATTTTTATCGTAGTTATCAATCTCTTTAGCTTGTTCATGCAAATATGCTTCTACATTTTTTGGAGATTTGATTGACACACGTTTCTTCTCAGGAGGATTCAAAGCAGTTTGGAAAATATCTTTATCCACGTTTCCGTTGACAACCCCAGGTATCATGGCAGCCACCCCAATTATTTCTTCTGAGTCCATTGGCTTAGCCTTGCCTATTGTAGAATGGAAAATTTTGGTGGCGTTGTTTTGATAAGCAATAGTTGTTTCATGTGCAAATTTCTCTGCATTGGCCAATGCGTCTGCTACTCGTTTCTTATCATTCTCCTCGTATTCTAGCTTTTTCATTTTCTGCTCATGTTTATGCTTTTCTTCTTCTCTCATGTTCAACTTAAATATAAATACAATTATATTAGGTTGAATAATTAACCATTAATATGGCACAAACCAGGACACAAAATTGTTTAAAATAAGTTTTAGTAAAATACCCCAAAAAGACCCAATAAGGCAGCAATAAGTGCACATATAAACCCAATGAGAGCGTTAGCCATTTTAGGTTTCACTGAAGTTTAGGGTTTCTACTGAAAAAGAAAGCCGCACATAAGAACACAAAACATATTATGTAAATTTTTATAAAAATCTCAACTATTCTAATACTTTACTTGCGTTAAGCTTGAATTAAATAATGAATTTATTATAGCAAAAAACTTACTTGATTTTTATACCAATTTCTGTTATATTACAACAGCGTTTGTGCTGGTAACACTGGACTTTTATTACTATTTTCTAAAGAATAAAGATGTGAACACTTCCATGACTACACAAATACTGCAATATGATGCAGTTATTGATGTCCAAGGCGGCATAAAAAATAGTTACATCTCTCAATACGGATATTGGTCCTTACGGATTTAGGTTTGTTATATAATCCGCTCTAATCCCAAGTCAAGCATAAGAGTTGAATGTACTGTAAAATCCGCAGAGTTTGCTTGAATTTGTCACTGTCATATACGGAAACAGCTTACAGTTTTTTGTGTGCTTATCTGCCATTTAGACTGCCCAGTGGTAAGCGTAGTTTTCATTATACCTAGATTACGTTGACTTTACAAAAAAAGTCAGTGAGCTCAGTGAACCAGTGGAAAAATAAACATTTAGCATAAGCAAAGAGCAGAAGAAACAAATTTTTAATATTGACATGGAATTTTGCTGCTTCCGCGTTAACCGCAAAAATAAGTATGTAGTTGCTTGAAAATTGTAATTCTATCAACGGTCAAGAGTCACTTCTCCACAATTGTTTGAAAAACTCAGATATTCTTTTTTTTTCAAAAAAAGCATATACAGATTTACTAACATAAAAGTATGGATTCCATTGCGCTTCAAAGCAAGTCTTCTTCAAATTCCCACATTTTCCAATCCTCATGGTATTTGTCACCCAGTAAAAACGCTTGCCCAAAAATTCCAAATTTTGCAATTACCCACCCCGAAAATACGCATTATTCAAGTGAAAATACTGATTCTGGAGACAGTTTTGTTTTAGACATCAATTTGGCATTCTTAGTAATAGTGTGTGCAGCATTTTTATATCTGTTGACTTATGACATTTCTAAAACTAGTCCATCTAACCCGAAACTGAAGACAGAAAGTTTTGAAGAGAAACAAAGAAAACTAAAGAACAGAATATTGGAAAAGCAACGTCAAACAAAAATGTATTTACAAACACAAACACAGAAACTGGCCACGGAAAGAGAAGAAAGCTGTCGGAACTTCATAGCCGAGCTGATGTACACATATTTTCAGCCTGTGATGGCAAGACAGCAACAGATGGAGGAATGGTTGGATACACCAGACTGGTATGTTTATATTCTGCAATAAATAAGTTTGGTGGATATTCTTCCTAATCTTTAATTTTTTTCGTTCCTTTAGATCTGAAAATCACAGTTTGCATGAGAAATTCAAACACAAATGATGCGGAATTGGAAAATTTAATTCAACATGCGACATATTTTGAAACTTACATTTTGTCAACGTATACAAGTTTTTAAAAGCTGTAATTTTTAAAATCTAATAGTTATTTTAAACTTTGAAAATAAGAGCTGGTGCGATAGCTATTTACAGAGTTTTTTTGTTTTCATAACAAAATGCCAGTTTTAAAACACAAGAAAATATATATCACGTAAATTGTTAAATGAATACTTAATAGTATTAAAGCTCAAATCATAACCCGTACAGATGAAAACGAATTATTTATTTTCAAATACGATGTTGCTCCACTGATCTACGCACATTTTGATACCCCAAATGCATTGCTACACCTTTAAAGCCTATTCCAATCAACTGCAAACAATGAATCAAAATGTGGGCTTCATAACTGCCAATTGAAATCTTCAAAATAATATGCAAATATGCAATATACTTTGTCGTAATTTATGTTTATTGGTTTTTAGACAAGTCTACGATGATGAAAATTTAACAACTGAAAATACAGGTAAACGCGGCAATGCAAATACGTGTTAGGTTTTATTTAACTTGACTCTGATGAATTTTGTGCCACTAAAAAAAGCCTAAACATACAGTGAAACCTTTTCATGAGGAAGGAAATCATGTTTTAATTGTTTTCTTATGTCTTTCTGAATTTCAACATATTATTGTCATAACATTCATTTTGTATTCCCTGCTGTTCCAGTGATGGTAGTTTACCAGATTGTTTGATTGACTCAGTCTTATTCTCACTTTGATTTAAAATCATAGACAAAATATCTGTATTCACTTGTCCATTGATAATGCCAGGTAGTATACTAGCCGCCCTAATTAATTTGTCAGAATCCAGTTCTTTGACTTTATCCAGCATGGAGGAGCAAAGTTTAAAGGTGTTGGTTTGGGCAGTAATATTTGTTTCGTGTGCCAATTTTACACTAGTGGCCGCTGCAGCTGCTGACCTTTCTTCACTTTTTTCACTGATTTCCAGTCTTCGCAACTCTTCCTGGTGTATGTGGGCTTCTTTTTGTGCTCGGTTGGTAGCCCTATGCTCGTTTTGGTTTTTCCTTTGATTTTCATAGTTGTAGCATTTTATCTTGAAACATAGTAACAATTGAATTATCATTTTTTCACATTGCTAAAACTTAACAATACGTATAAATAATTCAGACTGAAGAGCAACATACCGACAAATAAATTATCATTACAGAGAGAATAAAAGACGATCCATTTGCATCTTCCTCGTTCATTCGAAAAACTTCCATTGCAATTGTTCGACCACAAATGTGGAGTGGGAAAAAAGCAAACACTGTGCCCAGGTAAAACAATACGCTCCGTGGTATTAACAAACAAGACATTATTGTGATTGTAACTCCAAATTCAGAAAAAGTATCAGAAATTATTTTGTTATTAATTATGTATTACGTATAGAACTTATGTATAATATGTTGTAATAAAGTCTTTATCAAAATACCTGCTTTTTTATACTTTCACGTTTTTATTTCTGCAGAGATTCCACACTAATTAAAAAATCTTTAAAAAGCCTTGAACGATTTTTTTAACGATTGGTTTGCCTGTTGGACTAAATCATAACTGAACTCCTTATGCGGGATGTCCGTTTAGAAAATAATAAAATATTTCGTTACTTTTACTAGTACGAATGTTTGCTTGCGTTACATTCAAAATCCAAAAACTAATATTTAAAAGCGACGTTGTAAAACGTTTTCGCTTTCAATGAAACTAACTTCCTTATTGCACGTTTATTATCTGACGGTTGACAATTCTCCTGGGTTTATCCAGGAAACATTGTTTTGTGGAGAAGTTGTGGTAAGCCATTGAACAACATACTCAAACGTTGTGGTGTTTATATTTACAAAGTTCATGGGAGCGTATATCCGGAAAAATAAACATGCAAACTGCAAAGTAAATCCATATTTTATTAGTGTGTGCTACTACCATATTTCGCGTATGCAAGAGCAAATATTGAATGCTGTTTGATTTTTCACTCCACAATACTATACACGTAAATGACCAACAGTCACTTTTGACTTTCTAGTTTTTAGTTTGTTCTACAGCTTGCAAGCGTTAAACTTTTGATAATTCATTAAAACTATTTTCAAAACCAAAACGCATTTAAGAATTGAATTACAAATATGAATGTTAGCAAACCATGAATCTAACCCTTGTCTAACAATTAATGAATTGCACACTGACCATTAGGCTCACCAATTGGTCTACGGCAGGATAGGTACAAGGAACGAAAAAGAGTTTGGTTTGGTTAGTTGCTTTGGTACATAATGAAGAGTAAAATGCTAAATGAATTTTGTGTCCTGATAAAACGTCGTCTAGATTATTATGCGAAATCGGTTTCGATAAAGCTATGTATTGCGTAGTGAATGACCAAAGCAATGTAAATAAAACAATGAATTGTGATAATGTAACGAGCTAATTATGCAACGTATAGACAACGCTTTTCCACGTGCACATCTAATAGTTAGTAAATGTATCTTATCAAAAGGTTAACTGTTTGTCATAAACTTCTGAGGTTTGGTCTTGGTTGTGATGGAAGTTTTCATAGTACACATGTGGAACAAGGGAAAGTGCATAGCATAGCAATGTGAGGTGGATTTTTTTTGCATGAACTTGCGCTGATTGTTCTGTACGTTTGCATTTACACTGATGATAAGTTACAATATAATATAAGGCAGCATATAAATAAATACTTGATAAAAACGCGAATACATGAATTTTTATTCATTTTAATCACATTTAAAAAAAATCAATATTAATTATAATGGAAACTTAAATGACATGACATTCCATGACAAGGGAATCAATAGTGTATTAAAAGTTCCTTCAAATCTTTTTTCCTCTTAAGAAATTATTATCGTAATATTCAAACTTTATTGCTTGCTGCTCCAACGCCGGTATATTTTCAGATTGCCTAATTGACTCCTTTTTATTCCCACTTTGATTTAAAACCGTAGACAATATTTCTGAATCGACTTGTCCATTAACAATGCCTGGAATTATGCTTGCTGCCCGAATAAGCTTGTCAGTGTCCAATTCCGTGACTTTCTCCAGCATGGATGAACACAGCTTAAATGTGTTATTCTGAGCATTTATGGTTCTTTCATGTTCCAAATTTAAGCCAGTTGCTGCTGCGGCCGCTGACCTTTGTTCGTTTCGTTCGGTGATTTCCAGTCTCTTTAGTTCTTCTTTGTGCTTGTTGGCTTCTTTAATAGCTTGATTGGCAATGCGTTGCTCATCTAGCTTTTTCTTCTGTGTACTTCCGGTAAAATAGTTGTAACATTGTATCTTGGACAAAATAAAAAAAAATTATTTAGCTTTACTTCAATTGTATTGAAAAATTGCAATGAATTACTAAATATCTTACCGCCAAACAAAGAAGCATTGCGGAAACAAAACAGGACAATAAACCTGAATGTGGTGGTTTCAAGTGAAGTGTTTCACTTGCAAACATTTCAAGGTAAATCACAAGTGGAATAAATGTACCCACGCAGAATAGCAGAGATTGTGGAACATTGTCGGTAAAAACCATGTTTGCAGCAACTTTTCTGAATTGAGAGAAATTGTCAAAATTTGTTGCATCAATACACGCTACAATGTGACAAATTAAAATTGATACTACACAACCCCACATTTTAGGAATTAATTTATACTTACTAGCTTTTGGATTGAAATTGTAAATCGTTAATGATGTGAATACCTCCGCAACTAAATAGGAACTGAATTTTGCTGCCGTATTTTTATTCTGAAATCTAACAACAAAAACTGTCCGTTGCTTTACCAACAAGGATATTTGTCAAAACGTTCTGAATTATTGTCTTCTGTTATTAGTTCTACTTCACAACAGAAAATGCATACCTACAAAAACAGGACGTGGCTGAATTTTAATGTTTATTCTTTCGGATAGGTTGAAATAAAATTTTTTACCAGGAAATGCTCCACTTTTTGTTTGTTTTCAAACATTGTAACGTTTCAAACGTTTAGTGTTGGAATAATACATGTATGTATGTGATGAGTAGAGGTGGATGACTGTTAGCAAACATTTTACTTTTATTGATAAAGTATTAAAGTCCAAACAAACAAGTCACCGGAAAAGTAAACATGTGCAAGCTGCAAAATAAACAGGTGTTTCGTGGAATGAACCACCCTTAAGCTTCCGCGAATGAATCGCTAATATATGAAAATGTTTTGGTAGCTTTTATACCAGCGAACGTGTAACAGTCAATTTTTATGTTACAAAATGTCAGTTTGCTCCAAAGACTCAAATCGTTTTGGTAGTGCAAGATTTTTACACTTATTTTTAGAAATTTATTATAATATTTTTTCGACATTTTAACAAACCATGTATTACTTAGTGACAAGTTTTGCAAATGCTAGTAGGTTTTGCTGTATGCACAATATTGAACACTCCGACTGTTTTTCGCAAGACTTATTTCTCTGTTCAAAAAACACAGAATTTAAAATCGCTGATAAAGAAGCTAAGGATGTTGGAGTTTTTGAAATACCTGAAATTCACTACTGGCTTTTACTAACAATAATAATTGGAATCTTTCTACTTTATCAAATTTTCCAAAATGCTCATGATAGTCCAGTTGTACGCTCTGCTTCAGATACAAAAAATTTTGAGCTAGAAAAGAGAAAGCTAGTGGAAAGAATATTAAAAAAGAAACGCCAATCAGAAATATACTTACGAGCACAACAACGAAAGCTAGCTAGTGAACGAGAGGAAAACTACAAGAATCTAATAGAAGAACTGATGCATAGATCAGTTTTACCAGTGATTGCAAAACAGCAACAGTTTGATAATTGGCTAGATTCACCTGACTAGCAGGTAAGCTTGCGTGAATAACAAAAATTTTACTAAAATAAGTTTGTGCAATTTGTATGATGATTATTTATTCCTTATTTTAGATGCTTTTACACTAACAGCTCGGCAGAGACAGTGATTTGAAGAAGATGTTGAAACGACTTCAAATGCAAATACCTATTAATTGATGTACAAATCGGTGATTTACTTGTGCATCTTAATTTCTTCCTGAACAAAATAAATGAAAATTTTCATGAAAAATGAAACCTACATATGAATAGATCACATCCATAATATGCATACTTTTTTAAAAATGTAAACCAAACACATTTTATTTATTTTTCAAAAATTGTAACAGTGAATAAATTAATCATACACTCAGTATGTAATTATCAACGTTTATTAAAACGTCTTGGACGAAATGATTTCCTCCCATAGCGCTCATTTTCTTCTGTTTGCATTTGTATTCCAGATGTGCTTGTGTTGTAAGTAGCTTCGTAACATACTTGCTCACCAGTAGATTTAGGTTTTGTTCTGTATTCAATCCTAGTATAACCCGTTTTCTGTTTAGCACCCGCATTTTGCAAAATAGCGGACAATAGTGAAGGATCCATTTCTCCATTGACCACACTAGGCGTTATACTGGCTGCTCGATTATACTCATCAGGGTCTACCTGCCTAAGTTTCTTTATCACGGAATTGCACAATAGAAAGGTTTTGTTTTGAGCGTTAATTTGTCATTTGTGTTCCAGCCATAAAGCAGTAGAATTTGTTGACCTTTCTTCCTTTCGTTCAGTACTTTCCAACCGCTTGAGTTATTTTTCATGTTCACGTGTTTCTTGTAGGGCTTTTTGTTGTATTTCTTGATTTCTTCTGGAAGCAAGGTTATGGTAGTCCTGCTAAATATAAATAAATATTCCTCAAATCAAATCAAATCATAATCAAATTTTTTCACAAATTTATTATATTCATTAGTCCATATGGTATATCATTATAGGAGCCAAAATCATCGCCAAAATAACAAGTAGCAAAATCGCTCCTGTGACCGCTAGACCAACGTCAACCATCTTGATTACCTTAACAATAGTTTTGAACGTCTGTAAAATAATTTATTTTCAGTTAGTGTGGATAAATAATTTTAAAACGTATAATTTGCAAAACTGTCTTGACCCACCTAAACCTAAATAATATCTACGGCGTCAAAAATGAATCATATATGTTGTTACCACTTAAAAACATGAAAAACTGTCCTTAACGTATTTAACAATTTTGTTTTAAATCATATCAAAACATTGTTTACCCTTTGTCGTTGTATGGAGTCCGTTCGACATACATATATGTAAATACATTATGAACAGAAATACTCCAGTGTTCCATTGTTTGTATTTTTTGTTGATAACCCACTTTTCTGCTTGTAGTAATAATAATATGAACATAAGTAAACACATTTTTAACATATTGGTAAAAATGTAAGTAGCAACTTTATGAAGTATATGATGCCTTTTATATGACCGTTTACACAACTGAAACAAATAATAAAACCGCAAGAGTACTTATTGTTGATATATGATTTATATTACAAACTTAATTTTATTTTTAAAAACTGTTTTCATCAGCCATAAATTCAAACGATTAAAAACTTGTAAATTTGTTTTCAACTCTACCATTCGGTAATACCATTACCAAAGTTTGCTGGACATCGACCATTGATGCCACCCATTATTGGAATCCATTTAACTCCTAAAATATATTTGGAAACATAAGTGACTAAACTAAACATTTAAAAGTTAAATATAGATACTTAGGAAATTATTACCCTCGCATTCCGCTTTGCAATAGTGGGAATATTTCTGGCCGTTCAAACCACAAACTGGAGCAGACCAAAACCTTCTTCGACAAGCGGGACACAACGGACTCCTAAAAACAAACAATTAAGTTTTAGACAAAAATGTTTACAAAATAATTTTGTGGAGAAAATTTACATACCCGGGATAAAAATCGGAACCGCCGCCACCTCCGCCTCCACCACCGCCGCTTCTGAAACCACCTCGTCTAAAGCCTCTTCTGCCACTCCAACTAACCATTAAAATAAAATGGCGTTTTAGTCACACAAATAAACAAGATTTGTTTGATAATTTGTAAAAATATGAGTTTGAAATACCCCGGATCAACAATGCCTGTCTGCCAACGACGACGACCACCTCCGCTTCTAAAACCGCCGCCCATTCGAATACCGCCGCATTCACGCGGAATCATAATAGGCACTCCTTCAGAAAAAAATGCAAAAAAATAAATTTGAAACCAAATCAACAATCTTTTTTTAAACTTACCCGCGCAATTAGCCATGCATGGATTGCCATATGTATTTCTGTCGATTCCACAAACAGGCTTGTATATTTTGGGGCATCCACAAGGGCCACCGCCACCGCCAAACTGTCGTTTTTCACGCAGCTCACTTTCACCCAAATCAAAGTCCTCAAATTCTTCACTAAAAGCTAATTGAATAGCTAAGGCTTGAAAAGCCAGGAGAAAAAAGTGCAATCTCATGTTTAACGGTCCTATAAATAAAAGGAATTCAGAGAAATGCTATGGATAGATTTATTGAATAAAATAGAACCAAAGCTTATGAATGATTACAATGACGTAAATGTGATGGGTTATGTAACTGTTATGTAATATGTTACGTAACTTAAAAATAGGTATGTGGAGTTTAATTGGGATATTTAAATGGTTTTATATGCCATTGTAAAATAAGGTGTGGCTGGCTTGATATGAATTACATTCTGTGTGCGTCAGTGGATGAAAATAATTGGTGCTTAGAGACGTTTTTACAATGCCAATTATCGATGAATATGACTACGTAAGCTACGATACACAATTACGTTATCTTAGGTATCGTAACAGTTGCGGTTTAAAATATGTTCCAAAATTTTAAGTGATATATATTTTATGCAAAATTCATACAAAAATTCAAGCTGGTTTGATGAAGAGTAAGATATGGTGAAAATGTATCGTTAAAATTGACTGCGCAAATATTTTCTATTTCCATTTTTCTTTATTTTCTTGAAATTTGATTTTGAAATGTATTTACAATTTTTTTGAATGTTTTGTTATATTTGTTCAACCTGATCTTTCAAAAGGATTGCAAGCCCTATTTTTAAATATTCCAACGCCTGTAAATTCAAAACGCCCAAATTGTAAAGATTTTTTGTTTCTATAAAATCACTTGTAAATAATTTGTTAATATTCTGTTAACTTACCATTGCATTTAGCCAAACATTTATTTGCATAAGTTACACGATCAGTTCCACAAACGGGCTCGTATTCTTTAGTGCAACCGCAAAAACTTCCGCCGCTGCCGGGAGCACGTGGACCAATACCCGAGTAACATGGGCCTTCCATACGAAGTACTGGTACGCCTAAATAAACAAATATATTTTAAGATTATCAAACCTGCAATATTTCTAAATTTTTTAAAGCATTTTATAAAATAAAGTACCTGCGCAAGTGGCCATGCACAAGTTTGGATAAGTCTTTCCATTAATTCCACAAACGGGACTGTAATCTCGCGTGCAACCACAATCACTTCCGGTGCCTCTCAATCCTCCATTTCTACATGCACCTTCCATACGAATTACTGGAACGCCTAAATAAAAAAATATTCTCAGTTTATCAAATATTTTAACAATTTTTCAATTTTTCTCTTAGAATACCTGCACAATTGGCCATGCACAAGTTTGAATACGTCTTTCCATTAATTCCACAAACAGGTCTGTAGTCTCTTGTGCAAGAACAACTGCTGCCGCCCCTGAATATACAAAAATGAAAAGTTAATCATTTTTTAGCTTAAGTAAAAAAAATCACAAAGGGTTCTACCCGGGAGCACGTGGATCAGGACGCCATTTACATGGGCCTTCCATTTTAACAACTGGTACGCCTAAATAAATAAATATTCTCACGTTATCAAATATTCTGCTTATTCAATTTACAAAGCGTGTTTTCTATAAAATACCCGCGCAATTGGCCATGCACAAGTTTCCATAAGTTTTTCCATCAATGCCACAAACAGGTCTGTAATCTCGGGTGCAAGAACAATCTCCCATGCCCCTAAAACCACAATATACAATTTGCTTTATTTTGACAGCTTTAAAATAAAAAAAGTATAATTTCAAATTGTTTTCAAATTTTTAAAAATACCTAAACAAATGCGAGGGTGATTTACACGGTCCATTATGAACAGGTTGATGGTCTAAAATTTAAAAAAAAAAATTAGTAAAAGTTTATCACAAAAAATATTTTTAATGCTTACTTTTGCATGTAGCTTGACATCTATTGCTATAAGTTTTTCCATCCCAGCCACAAACAGGTCGGTATTCTCTTGTGCAACCACATTTAGCAGGAACCACTTCTCCTCCAACGCGACCGCTCAAACTATAACCACTAAAATTTCGTTCAATTGATTTTGTATATATTTTAAATTAACTTCAAATTAAAAAAATACCTATACAAATGTGAGGGTGTTTTACACGGTCCATTATGAACTGGTTGAATGTCTAAAAAAATTTAAAAATAAGCAATAAAAATATATCACATAAAATATTTTTTTTAAATGTTTACTTTTGCATGTAGCTTGACATCTGTTGCTATAAGTTTTTCCATCCCAACCACAAACAGGTCGGTATTCTCTTGTACAACCACATTTAGCAGGAACTATCTCTCCAGCGCGACCGCTCAAACTATAACCATTAAAATTTCATTTAAGTTATATTTAAATTCATAATTCAAATTATTATTATATTACAGTTGTCATAAAAATTCAAAACAAAATTTTCAATTTTAAAAAATTCAAACGACGTTAAAGTTGTACTTGGGTTACCTATATAAGCCAATGCCACCTCCAACACCGCCACCAACGCCAACACTGCCTCCGATGCCACCTCCGATCCCGCCTCCAATTCCGCCAATACCTCCAATTCCCCCGATACCTCCAATTCCGCCGATGCCTCCAATTCCACCGATACCCCCAATACCCCCAACACCCCCAACACCCCCACCAATACCCGGGCACCCACTAATATCAAATCCGGGTATGCAAAATATACCAGTTCCTATTCCCGCTCCAATACCCGCACCAATGCTACCCCCAATTCCAATGCTGCCTGTAATTCCACCTCCAATACCAATTCCAATTGTTCGTCCCCCAGTACGTTTATACTGTACGCATTTGCCTGCGTACCACACCCTCACTCCTAAAAACAATATGAAAATATCAAATAAATTACCCAACTTTTCTTTATAGTGTAAAATATGAAAAGAAACAATTACCAACGCAAATGGCCCTGCAAGCGCTGGAATACGTTTGTCCATCCCTGCCGCAAACTGGATCGTAGATTTTTGAGCAAATGCAATCCTCCGGGCCACCTATACCGTTCCATTGGCGTTTCATACGTTGGCCATCCTCGTCGTCTACGGGATCGTCACATAAAACCAATTTAAAAACTAGGGTAGCCAAGGCTACTGACAAATAATGGACTTGCATGCTTAGACTTGTTCACTATAAAATGAGAAGCTTCTCGAAGGAAAACGGTATGGTCGGGAATAAATGAAATGATTGGTGCTATGATTGCATAATGAAGATTTTCTTATATAACCTTTTGGATCGTTACATAACAGTAAGCTATTAAATTTAATGGACGTTATTTAATTGATAATTAGCAGTATATATAATTTTATGTGTTAGGTACTCCATTTAATTATGTAAGTGTCAATAAATGATTAGGTACATGTTTAGATGATATTTTTATGGCATTTAAATTTATCAACCGGAATGTAATTGATTTTAATTTCTGCACTAAACTAAAAATTTGATATGTTAAAAAATATATGGCTTCTTATTTATTAATAAAAATAATCAACAAATACATAATTACAAGAACTTATGAATATATTAACAAATTACTTAACAAATGATTTTTATATAAAAATTGGATTAAAACATATAAGAGCGCTGCTTACTATTTGTACAAAATGGGATTACATGGGCCATTGTAAAATACACCAATGCCTAGAAACAATTCATTATCATACATGATAATCCGTCAAAAGAGACAAAATTTAGTCTGTTTCATTAGAAATTACATACCAGCGCATTTTGCAAGACACTTGTTTGCATAAGTGTTACGGTCGTATCCACAGACGGGGATGTAGCTTTTGGAACAAGCGCAATTTTCATTTGATAGACTTCTTCCGACCGACATCATGCTTCGGCTACGGAAACATCAGAAGAATAAACCAGTGTTTATCGCCATAGAAAATTATTCTTCAAAGTTAGTATGTCGTACCCTCTTGGTTTATAGTATGGTGGTTCTATGCATTCTCTACCGGATCGGCACGGTGGTGGCAACAGATATACACTGACACCACTGCTGCCACTAAAAACATAATATACACTTATAATAGCTTGAAATTTTTAAGTTAAATTTTAAAGTGACTTGCTTTCACCTTGACATTTCGTCACCTCTGCAGGCTCCGTTATGCAAAACTGTCACTCCTGCAATAACAAAACATGATATTTTAGAATAAACCTATGTAACTTCAATTATACTTTTTACGTGGAAATTCGTACCATGGCAATTTTTGGCTACGCATTTGTTTTTATAAGTGATTCCATCAGCGCCGCAAACTGGATAAAAAATTCTGCTACATTGACACTGGGAATTTGTTCTGTATGTTCCACTAAATAAAAAACAAAATATTAGAATTTAATGAATTAAATGAGATTTCCTTTCATTAAATATGTTTCTGTTTACATTGAGGCAGGTCGAATTCCCCTACAAGGTCCTTGATGAACCACTATCACGCCTAAAACAACAAAATGTAACTATGGAAAACATTTTGAGAGAATATTTTTTTCAAAATGGAAAATAATTGCGTACGATTGCAAATAGCCAAGCATTTGTTATCATAAGTTTTCAAGTCAGAACCACAAACGGGAACAAGCTCCTTTGTGCATGCACACGCACGCATTTCTGATACTGATGTTCGACTGCTTAATCTGGAACCCCAAATCAATTTATTTTGAGATCATAAAAATCTATAAATAAAATTTATTTATTCACTTAATGCAAGTTAATTTACCCGTAAGGTATAGTTCCTATACATTCTCCCTGATGAAGCACTTTTTTTCCTACATTGAGAAAATACTAAGCTTTAATATTTATCAAAAATGTTCAGTCAAGTATATATGTTGCTTACCTTTGCATTTTGCTTTGCAAATATTTGGATACGTTCTTCCATCAAAACCGCACACAGGATTGTAGTCATACGAGCAGGTACACCGGCGTTCACTAAAATACAAAATAAATTATTAACTCTATTGCATTTTTTGCCATAATAAAGTTAGAAATAGTGTGGTTACCTAGTACTCGAATCAATTCCACTTCCAATACCGCCTCCAATACCATCAATATCTTCAGTTCCGCCAATGCCTCCAACGCCACCAATTTCTGGACACCCGCTCATATCAACTCCGGGTATGCAGAATTTACCTTTAAAAAACGTAAGAATTCTCAACAGTCCATTTTTTAGAAAATTTCCTTTAAAATAATATCAGCAACTATAAAAAATAACCAGTTCCAATAATTCCAGCTTCAATACCAACACCAGCTCCAATTCTTCCTGAAATTTCTCCACCCACACCAACCTCAACTCTTCGGCCACTAACGCCCCCACCATAATGCCTGCATTTTCCATTATAAAGAGTGGTAACCCCTAAAATTAAAATTAAAGTTTAACCTTTTAACGTTTTAACTGTTATAGTATTCGTTTACATACTTACCAGCACAGTGTGCTGCACAAGCGTTGGAATATGTATGGCTATCTGACCCGCAAACAGGCCTATATATTTTCGTACACGCACAAGGGTTAGGAAATACGCTATTCCACAGCCGTTTTGTGCGTGAGTTTGTCCACTTGTCTCCTGGGTCGTCATCCTCACATAAAACAAAACTGAGAAAAAATGGAAAAATTACTACAGAAATATATTGCGTTTTCATGATTGTCGATTTGTATTAAAACTTGCTAAATGTAAACAGATAGGTACTTCAGAGCAAAGCAAAAAATGCTGTATAGTTTATAAAATGGAGTTTATGTAACATTTACATATACTATATAAGAAGCTATAATAAAATTGAATTGAATTAATTGTGTGGATAATCTACCTTTAATTTATTATAAGCTTTTTGTGAATTGGCTATTGTCAGTTTACATAATTAAAACTGCACGCGTTAAACGCTATTTTCATTTTTCCGTTTCAGAGTTCAAAAAATATATAAAATAGCTAAAATACTCAATATTATGTGCGGTGTATGCATGCGTAAGAAACGTTTATAGCTTGAAATGGTACGTTTATGAAAATTTTTTATTAAAAAATTATTAAAAAGCAAATTTGATCTAACATGTATTCAGATCACTTTTTACAAAGTTTATTTATGACGGCATTGAAATTAGACAAAATCACAAAATCTTTTGGTTTGTTTGGATTGTTCATAGCGTGCCAGTTATCATTTTGTTTTGTTATTTCTGCATTTTATTAAAACAAAGGTTAAAATCAGTAAGGTACAGTCTAGTACCAGGGGGTGAAATTTCACCCCCTTAGTGGGTGAAATTTCACCCCCTTAGTGGGTGAAATTTCACCCCCCTAGATGGGGGTGAAATTTCACCCCCCAAAATACACAGAGGGGGTGAAATTTCACCCCCTTAGGGGGTGAAATTTCACCCCCCTTACCTAATTAATTTTTTTTCCAAAAATTAACACAGGAGTGATTTTTTTTATTAATTAACCAAAAAATATGCAAAAATACTCATTCGGTGCAGAAAAATATTGCAGATTTTTCAGTCATAATTGCAAAAAAGTAGCATGTGTTATTACATAGCTATGCAAAATTTAATGTTGAAATTTTGGAAATTCGATAACTCAAAAATCTCGTGTTGGAATTTTTTGCAAATTGGCCAGAAAATAGCACATTTTTTGTAGATTCAGATGGTGTGAATAACTTGTCTGGCGTTTTAATTTCAGTACTTCAAAATATCAAAAAAATGCAAAAATCAGGTAAAATTTGTGGTTTTTATTTTTTCTTGCTTTCGTTTCTAAAACGCCAGACATGTCATTCACACCATCTGAATCTACAAAAAATGTGCTATTTTCTGGCCAATTTGCAAAAAATTCCAACACGAGATTTTTGAGTTATCGAATTTCCAAAATTTCAACATTAAATTTTGCATAGCTATGTAATAACACATGCTACTTTTTTGCAATTATGACTGAAAAATCTGCAATATTTTTCTGCACCGAATGAGTATTTTTGCATATTTTTTGGTTAATTAATAAAAAAATCACTCCTGTGTTAATTTTTGGAAAAAAAATTAATTAGGTAAGGGGGGTGAAATTTCACCCCCTCTGTGTATTTTGGGGGGTGAAATTTCACCCCCTGGTACTAGACTGAGGTATGATTTGCGAATTCATCTGAAATTCATAGCTTTTCTTTTTTTGCACTGGAAATTGGTAAACGCTTCTTATATATACCCAAATAAATATTTTTTTTGCAAAACGTGGATTTATACTGAACACAAATGTGAACACTTGTCCATTGTGCTATTGTGTTGAGTTCTCCAGTATTTATTGTTCCATAGCGTTTCTGCGTAAACATATTTCACTTTGACAGTTCCAAGGAATTGCTATCTAGGTATACATACACACAATAGTTAATACGCTGCTTAGTTTTTAGGGCTTGAAAATGACATGGAAAAAAGCATACACGTAATTTGGCTCTGGATGTTCCTTGATTTGACGTGTGCTGTTTTTTACAATGGAACTCCAGTCATCCATGCAGTTTTAGCTGATAATGAAATAGCGTTTTAGTGAAACGGCGCTCAGTGAATCCAGTAAATAACTTCTTGAATAAAAAGTTTGTTCAAGAAAATTAAAATTGAGAGATCAAGTTCAAACTAATTATCTCAATATTCAGACATTCTATTTTCGAAACTGATAAAGATTGTTATCATTCTTGATTTCAAAGACCTTCGAGAGATAGTAGAGGCGCTTACAGTTCATTTTTGTAAATATATGAATCATTCAGTTAGATTGCTGAAGAGTAAAATGTAGATACTCTTTATTGAAAGGATCCAGTAATCTCGGAATGCATTTCGAGAGTCATTATACAATATTTCAATGCGATACCAGACCAACTTTCTGTTCATCATGCTCAATACATTATAGCTACATGATCATTTGAGTTTCTACGTGCATTTTTTATTGCTGATGACGATCACTAATATTCTTCATGAAGGGGAATAGACCAGGGGAATAGATAAGTCTGCTGTGTAAATAGAATAGTGCCACTGTCTGCATCCCTGTTTTGATCGTAGAGCTTCTATTGTTGCTCCGAGGATGATTAAACGACAGAGATGAGACCTGCTAAAAAGATTATTTATTGCTGTTGAAGCTGTGCAGCGGGACAAATTTTATTTTTGCATTGTTGCTAATATTAGCTATTATTGGCCATAGCCTAAAATGCAATGCTGCTTGAATGTTTCGGTTTCAATTTTACAAGTCTCGAGGCTACATAGTCAATTGGCTACACCCAAATATGTATTTTGTATACTTTGGTGACACCTTTTAAAATACTTAGGTGGCTTGGCTTGGTGGTGACACCAATTTTTGAGTATTTTTAGGCGACACACTAACTCGGGCTTTTAAAACCCGGCTTTAACCTTTTCTGCTGCTTTAAGACCGTAAATAATGTGTGGTTAGAATTTAGAAATGAAAAGAAGGAGGATGATGAGTTGTTTTGATGCTGGGATTTTGTAGCAAAATTCCTGGGTTTTTGAATAGAAGTAAAAAAAGCTTTCCATTTTCGGCGTCTCTTGTGTCAGTGTCACTGCCAACCTGTGTGTTTGTGGGCTAAGCTGTTGACAAAACCGCAAATATATTGCTGGGCTTTTTCAGAGACAACAGATGCTGCAGAACTAAAAGGAAAAAGAGATGCTATCTTCCCAGGTTTTTGGCTTTAGAAGAGCTAGATCTGACCATGTTCCTCGTTTTAGTCGTGTGTATTGTTCCATTGTTCTGTATGTATTGTTTTGGGGGTGTTCTGAAGGTGATGATAAAAAAGTTTGCGTATGGTCGGTCTAGCTATATGTAGTAATAATCATGGCTACTGGTAGGAAAGTAAGCATATGGTTGGAAAAACAATAATAACTCAAATTGATTTATTGGGTTGGAGCAAAAGAGATAAGCTGGAGAGAAATGGGACTGTGATTGTGCTAGTTTGATAGAGAAAGGAGGGAAACGGAAGTACGGAAATCACAACTTTGTTCAAATCATGTTTTGCTTGTTACCAAACAACTAGGAAGCTTTATTTAGACTTCTGGAAAAGTGAACATCATTCGTTTTACAAAAATGTCAATCACTTTTGTTTTTAAAACTTATGAAGCTTTATGTTAGTTAGAATTTTTTATAGTTTTAATTTTATTTTATAAATGATGTTATTTGATTACTGCAACGCAAAACATACGAAGTACTTGTTTTGTAATATTGAATGACAATTCCTCCCTGAAATTACAATCATTTTCACTTCCTATTACGCCATCCAAAACTTAATATTCATTCCATCTTGTACACACTTTTTGTATTCATGACACAACCCAACTTCTAGTGTGCTATGTACCGCCATACTTTTGCTAATAAAATTGTCAATTAAATACGTTCAACACATGCAGCAATACTCCTGGTGCATTGTAGAAGTAATGTCACATAGTCCCATCTACCATCTAACACGTCAGGTCATTGAGAATAATACTATTATGAACGTAGTGACAGTTAAATGGTTATAGCACTCATGCGGCACCGTATTATAATTCCGAGAGTGTTTACACGTGCTATTATCATTCAGAAGAGAGGACAGCCTTTGGTTGATAATGAGATTGAATGGGAATTCTCTGTGCAGCAAACGAAAATTTCTGTTAGATTATCAGATTATTATTGCCGAATTGTAAATGTCGATAAATGGTAATGCACTTTGGGCTGCGTAATGCATACTAATTATTTGGAGATGAGTAAGACACATTCATGATGGCATTCATACAAAAAGATTCACAATTCACAAATGCGAAGAACGCCCAGCGAAATCTACCAACAAATAAATGTAGTGTTTGTTGTTTGTTGTTTATGAACGGCACCCAACTTTGACAAAAACGCATTCGGCCGTTTTTACTTCATTATTATTTTCCATACGCTTTACTCGTAGCACGGTAGTTGGAATTTCCGTTATATTGTTCTTCACATTTCTATTTTTGGTAGCTATTTGACGTGATATTGAAATCTACCTAGAATATATTTTGAGCCGTTTGGATAATGCAAATGTGTTGAATGAAATGTCTGCTATGAATGCAATTTGCTAACTGGCATTTAAGCTCCATCGTGTTTGCTAAATTGGGTGTGAAAAACGAAAGGCCGGTAAAAAAAACGAAAAGGTCAAGTGGCGCATCATCAATACAACAAAAGAGTTTATAAAACTGCATTACATAACAAGTAGGTAGCACTAATAGATTTTGAAGGTCAGATCATAACGGCTTTTAAATATGCTAATTTAATTTGGCTAGGTAGTAGAATCGGTATTGTTGATTTTGATAAGTTTGACATTATCTATTTATTTTTATCTTATATATGATTATTAATACTTTTCTTCAATTTGCAGGTAAAACAGAGAACGAGACTATACTGGACGGCACAGAAAACGAGAAGCGGCTCTATGACGATCTGATAGTGAGCAACTTTGTGGATAGCTATGACAACCTGACGCTGAAAACAATGGCCACGCTGGAGTGGATTGATACCTACTGCAATCAAAGCGAGTACGTGCTAAAGACGGATGATGACATGTTCATTAACGTGCCAAATTTGCTGAAGTTTATTGACAGGATTGAGGTAAGGGCCGAAAGCAATAACAATTTTCAAGTACCAGAATAATTTTGTAAACATGTAAATATTTTTGCAAACGACGTTACAATTTACATTCGAAATATTCCAAAACCTAGAACTTCTTAAATTCTCGCAAGTGCCACAAAACTAGAATATAAATATGATTTATTACCAGAAATGTTCTATTTTGCAAAAGTAATAATTTGTCTGCCTCCATTTTTCTTCGCTTTATTATCATGCGAGTGGTGGCAATACTAACAAAAAAGTTTGTTTCCTTAAGAATTTAGCTTGAGATGCAGACACAGAAAATCATAAAAAAGTTTTCTCCCAGATTTTCTCCGTTTTGTGCAGAGATAAGCTAAAAAGCCATAAAACACATCATCATCCCAACAGTCTGGGTCTCACCTTTTCTCCACTTTTGCCTATTATTCTTGTCCCATTCCTTGCACTTTATGTTTGTGGAGATATTCACTAACCAAGTTTAACAATTCCGAGTGAAAATAGAAGGAAAAGTTATTTGAATGACGCGTGACATTTACAATGCACAACCCCACAGCATTTTAATTCATTGTCTGCTTCCCACCAAAGTAATAATTTTCACCGTCTTCCAACTTTTTACCCCTTTTCCATTCCTCTGTCAGCAAAACTTTGACTTTTTCTGGCTCCCAGCAAATCTCACACTCGGAGAGAAACTCGAGAGAAGAATTTGACAATGAATGGGATTTCCTCGTTTTCTCCACAAAAAATAAATCTTTTCTAGTTTTCTCATTTTAATGAAATCATGTCACTTCAGTTGCGTTTTGCAAACCAATGAACCAAAAGTAAAAAGTGGAAGCATATAACATTTTAAAGCCACCTGAACCCAAATGATTTGGATGTTTTAAACTTGTTGAAGAAAAACGAAAGATAATTTTAAAAAACGTAATTATCCAGATTTACATTTTTGTTCCTTGTCACGTCAAGGACACTTCCAGTATTATTTTGTTAAGGGGAATTTCGCTGTTGCCTTTCCGCGACAAATTTGTTAAAAATGATGACAAAGGAAATTTTCTCAAACTTAATGATTTTCTTTTTTTTCAGCCGGAAGACAAAAAGCGTCCCAAATTATACGGCCGTTTAGCCCGTAAATGGAAACCTGTACGAAACAAGCGAAGCAAGTACTACATCTCCTTTTAACAGTATAAGAAAACGGTTTATCCGGATTTTAACACGGGACCTGCTTACCTGTTTAGCACACGCATAGTTCGACCATTATTTGAAAAAGGTAAATTATCTTGAAAACTGTATATTTTATTGTTTGTCTATTCCAAAATCCAAATCAATCGATATGTTGCGGTTGCTAGCCGATTTTCCATTCATCACTCATTCGTGTTCTACCTTCGTCTAGTGTCATGATGGATTTGGACTAGCTCCAAAATCCTCTCTTTTCAACAAAATTCACTTACATCAGCTTATCTCTTCCTTTTTCCTAGATACGTTGTTAATTTCTACATTCTACTTGAAAGTAAAAAACCGATTCCAGATACTTCAACGACAATACAAGGAAAAATGTTTCTAATGATTTCCTATTCTACTTTCCTATATCATCAGTATAAGAAACCAGAACAAGTCAAGTGTATTCTCTTTCTCCAGGCATGAACGCATTTCAATGCGAGTTCTTTTTCTTTAGAAATTTTCCCCGTGCCCATTTTCATTCAACAAAAAGTGTTTTTTCTTATTCTTCTATCAACTTGACAACTGCTACCACAAAAGTAAAATGGAAAGAGAGCACAACACAATAGGCGGTTGTTAGACTGATTGATTGATGATGAGAAAGCAGAGACGGGAAAAGGAGAAGAAAGCTCTGTGAAAATGCTTTCAGATAGCTAGAGTTTCAGGTTTTCTCTACTTGTGTTTGAGAAAATTGCATGTTTTTGTGTTTTTTAAAGGAAAACAAGTAAAGGAATTTCTTTTATAAATGACAGGTTAGAATACAGGAAATAACAATTTGTGTTAAATTTCAACTTTTTAGCAAAATAAATAGTGGGATTTACAAACAATAAAAGATATACAAGCATTTAAATAAATTGAGTGATTTTCAATCTCATCAAAATATAATTGAATGTTTTGTATGAATTTTAGGAATGGAAAAAACCTACCTCAAATTAGAAGATGTCTATACAACCGGCATACTCGCCGAAGAACTGGGCATCAAACGCATCAACATTGCTGACTTTGCCAACAAGAAAGTAAACTTCCACAAAACGGGCTTTTGTGCTTTATCCAAGCTGATTTCCATGCACATGGTAGCCTACCACGAGCAGTTTGAACTGTGGAAGAAGATTCTGGACGGCAGAACAAAATGCAAGATAATCTACACGTCGGCCAAAACTGCGGCTGTTGAAGCAGCAAAGAAAGCCCAGCAACAACAGCAAGCAAATGCTGCTGAAAGTAGTAATAAAAATAGCCATAGTGAAAATAGTCAAATTTCACAAGGAGCAGCAGCAAGTAGCGTAATAAGTAGTAGTAGTAATAGTTTAAATAGTAATTTGTTAAATAGCAGTAGTAATAATTTAAGTAGTGTAAATAGCAATGTATCAAATAGCTCTGGTTTGGCTAATCAAACAGCAGCAGCAGCAACAGTCACACAGGCGAATAGTAGCAATAGTTTAGATAGTAGTAATAGTCCAGTAAATAGTTTAATTACCAGCCAGGGTCCATTGCAACAACAGCAAGAGCAAATGACTATGCAAGCAGCTGGAGGAGAGGGATCAGCTCAGGTTTCGGAGGAGCCAAAGAAAAAATGACATTTGCTGGAGGGCTTAACGCACTTTGTATTTAATAGTTTGTATAACACGTTTTATCATTTTAAGAAGGAGGAAGTAAAGAATATGACGATGGAGAGTAAAAGCAAAATGAATATGAGACTTCCGGTGAATTCGCTGATTTTAGAGAAAGGGTTTGACGACGAATAATAAATAAGAAAATGACAATGCAAATTTGGGTAGACAAACGTGTAGCAATTTTTTAAGTGATGACTGATTTACATGCTTTGTTTGATATATACTTTGGAAACGTTTATTTGATGAGAAATCGTTAAAACTTAAAAGCTTTTGAAGAAAATTTTGGAAAAGCCAAATTTTTATAAAATGACAATTTTTTGTATTGTTTTAGCGTTTTTTGTTGCGAAGTAGATTACACAAGACTGGAAATATAAAAGAGTATGATTTAAGATATGGAAACAGTCACAGATTCCTGTATTTAAAATATGTAGCGAATTCCGCAATATTATGGTAACATAATCAGTTTTTATGCCTTGTTTATATAAGTTTTTGGATATCGACGAATGGGAACCAACCGGACGTAACTTCACTCTGATCGGCCAGGGGAAAAGGACGTATCTCAACTTTGCATGAATGAACGAAAGGACGTATGTGCACTTAGCTTACTTTTGTACAGCGGACAAAAAAGCCACGGTTGCTTTCTACCCATCAAATTAGTTAACTTTTTAATCTTCAAAAAAAGTGATCTAGTAGCTTTAAATAGCTACATAATTACACACACGTAAAAGCGCACCTTTCATTTATAGTTTCACTGAAAAATTTGCAAAAATAAGCAGACTATCATATTATGCAATTAAGAACGCTCAGCTTGTCTCTGTGGCACATGCCATGTAGCCAACTTTGCCATGCCGCCCAAATGTTTTTCTACCCAGTTCAATAGTGTGTTGGTGGTATCAAAATGACCGTCAAACACTGAGGAATTCATTGGAAAAACAATCTCATTTTACCCCAAATATGCAGTTACGTCCTTTCGTTCATTCATGCAAAGTTGAGATACGTCCTTTTCCCCTGGCCGATCAGAGTGAAGTTACGTCCGGTTGGTTCTCATTCGTCGATATTTGATATTACAATGTTTGCCATAAAAATTTAAAACTGCATATTTGTGTACATTTTGTGTATGTTTGTTGTTATATTTATTTTGTAAAAATGACAGTTTGATTGTTTAGTTCTAGAAATTAAAATTTTTGTAAATATATATTGCTCACTTTGCGCAATAAAAAATATGCTTTGTTTGCTTTATTGCTGCTGATTTGGTGATGTTGACATTTTTTGCGTTTTGGTATATAATTATTCCGACAATTTAGGTTTGCTCAAGTTGAAAGCTTTTTACTAATCATTAGAATGATTGGTCTGTTTTGATGGCTTTTGTTTATGGTGTGGTAGATAAACGCCGTAAATAAATTGCAAAAAGACTGCTGTGTAGTATATTATGATAATGGACCAAACTAAAAAATAAATTTGTAGACCAAAATGAATCATAAGGTATAGTAGATGGATTGCAGAAAACCAATGAATTGCATTGAAACTTTTGTGCTGCTGCTTAAGGTTATGGTTTATTAATCATAAGCCAGGAAGGATTTTACGTGTAGAAATTTTTTTACTATAGACTATAATTTAAAATATCATCGTAGATGTTTTTCGCGAAATGAAATATTAAAACAGTTTGTAAGTAATTTTTTATTAGAATTTAATTGATATGCCCGGTGCCATGATGTTCATTTTGTTACTGTTACTGAAAACATAATACGTGTATATAAATGTAAGGTAATAATATTCAGTACAGGTGTCTAGTTTGTGTATTGTAGAAATGTGCAAAATCATGACGCGCAAATTGTAGCATTCTTTTGTAGATTTTGAATTATGTCGCGTGTAATCAATTTTTGTATCAAAAGAAAAGATAATGGTTTGCTGTAATGTTGTAGTTATAGTCTAATTTAATTACCTATTACAAAGAAAAGTAATTCCATATTAGACTAGTGTAATATTATTATGAACAACCGTGATGAAATGAAAAATGTAGATTTATCTAAATGCAGAGTTTAAACAGAGATATTATTGAAGAAGAAGAAATGCTGTATTTGATATTGATGCTATAAGTTTATTGTTGTGCTTTAAGTGTTGATAAACTGATTATGTGGCACAAACAAAAAGAAAAATGTCAATAAATTTTCTAAAAGATACATAAAGTGAGTGCTGTATCATTTGATTGAGGATGTGAGTCAATCCCGTTACAATTACTGATAAACACAAAATCAAAAGGAGCTAAAAAGACTGATGTTCGTTATCATACTTGTTTTTGTTTTCATACCTGATTGCCATCTACAAAGACTACTTCAAATGTTGCTATACTGACCTTACACAAAAACAAAGACGACATTGCAAACAACTATAATTGTTTACGTGGAAATGTCAAAACCGGTTACCTGTCACCAAAATCAGTACGACAGTTTCGTTACTTTCACAAACTGGAATTGTTTACAAATAACTGAACTGTAAAGTTCACTACACAAAATCCATTTAAGATATTTGCTAAGCGTCGCAGTAGGTGAGCAGATAGATGAACATTTAGAAGTCAAATCATATTCAACCGGTTGACCACTATGTTCACGTAGTCATGAAGGCGTTCAATAGGAAAAACGTATCATTAGAAAAGTATAAGTACTGATGTCACATGAAGGGATTGAATATGAATTTTTTGCAATATATTATAAGGCGACTTGAAATTGTTTGTTAACATTCTGACCAAGACATTTCAAGTGTGCAAATAAAGTGCTTTTTACTTGCGGTAAGCTATAATTTTTCGATTAGGTTTTTGTGATTGAGCATCAACATTTATGTTTACATTTTCCGTTGTTCTGTTTTGCCATAGGAGGAACATAAAAAATAATGGGTTTGAAATTGTCAAAAAGTGTATATATTTTGATTCTGCTCTGCATATTGATAATCACTGTTACTGCATCAGAATCATCTAATTTACCCGCAACACAAGTGGAACATACACCTGTTTCGGATACTACACCAGAAATGGCTCATAGCGTGAACAAAACAAAAGTCGTAGAAAGAGGAATCCTTGAACAAATTGGACAAGCCTATCTAAAACTTCATACCGGAACCGGTGTATAATATTTCTGTGCTTTTAGTGCCAAAATGTTTATTTTTAATTCAAAATTAAAACCAGTTAAAGGACAATCTCTTACAAACTTAATAAAATCATGCACTTTTGACAATATGCATAACTTGTCAGCATTCATTAACATTTTACAAAGTCACGGTAGCAACGCAACGACAAAAAGAAAGATGGGATTACCTATACATTGCCACTGTCCCATAAATAAATTCCGGATTACAGTAAAAAAGAATACTCAAAGTAATCATTCCAAAATTCAAAGGGTTCGCATTCGTCATTAAAAACCCATTACGGTAAACTTGGTAATCCATCAGCAGTGCACCTTGCACCGACACGTTACTTGTATTTTGTTTCAGGTGCATTGACACTGAAAGTAAGGTTAAAATAAAATACTTTTACACATACCTATTTACATTTGATACAATTTCAAATTCTGGGTTCACTGCATTTTCGGTTCACTACGTATCAGGCATGTGCATTTTGTGTTTCATATTTTACAAAAAGACCATTCTTGTTTGAATTGTCATTCTCATTGCATGTATATTTTTGTGTCTTGAAGAAATCCATAGTGTTTCAAAATGGAGTTAAATTATATTCTGATTACACTTTTAATTACTGGGGCTGATTGTGGTACGCTACATTTATATGGAGATAAAAATTACCAAGGTAAGCAATAATTTTGTACTGAATTTCTGTCCTGCGCTTTTGCGAAATACCTAAAACGATTTCGATTTTTAATGTTACAGATCTCATCTGGGAGACATCACTTAACAAAACGGAGAAGACTACGTGCATTAACGTTCCTACTCACGCCAGTGACCGACTCTACAAATCACTGAAAACTGAGGATTGCATAGTTCTGTTTTATGCTCGCGACTGCCAAAATTCGATTGTGGAAAATAACAGCGTCAATCAAAATCAGCCCCAAATTTCAATGTTGATTAGATCGATTCAGTTGTGCAAAGATGAGCAACAAATTGACACTCGAACAAATAGTCGACCTATGGAGCAACTTGCGGGCATGGAGAATGATACAAATGACAGCCAGATTGGAAAAGAGAGGAAGGGCGATCAGAATGAGGGGCCCGTGACAGATTGGCTTGAAGACTATTTTGAAGAGTATCAAGACATGGACAGGAAAGATGTTCCTACAGGAGATAATCTTGGAATATATTATATCTACACAAAAAAGCAGTATGCAGATAGTAAGGAGGAGAAAGAGGATTTGAATACTCAATCAGTTCGATATTAAAGTTGTTAAATCATATACATAATTATTATCAACGTTTTTAATATGAGATAAATTTGAATAGGAAACGTAAATAGCAAATCATGCATTGAAATACAGGTTATGTTACAAAAGATCTAATCACATAATATCGTTGCCTCAAAAGACCGTGACTAAAAGACCTTGTCCTCAAAATATCGTCTCCGCAAAAGACCGAAACTCGAAAATGTCGTTGTTATAAAAGACATAAGATACAAAATGTATTCATTATATTTTTAGTTTTTATTTCATCTGTATAGTAATATACTCAATGTATACTAAATCGTATTAGCAAAGCATAAAGAGTACTTTAATATTTTTAACAAAAAGAATTGCCAACAAATGCAACAAATACGTTTAACAAAAAGTTGAAGCTACAGGACTGTTAATAAATATGGACATGATATGTAGATCTAATTTGTTATTTTATGTTCCTTCCTTCCTCCTTCACTTAGTCTTGTATGCCAGAAAATGGCCCATACTTCACACTTAAAAATGTACGTTTTTATACGCACAAGTACAAAGTATTCAAAAATTCCTCGGTACCAAGTAAAATTTTGAAATTTGCTAGACGAGGAATGGGAAGGGCAAAACCGGCGTTACAAAAATGGTGTTTTCTCCCAAACTGCAGTTCAAATACTTAAGTACCTGGTCTCATTGTGATAAGAAATGTTCCCTCTATCAAAATCTACTATCTATCGTGCTTGAATAAGGAAGCATAAAGATAAAAAAAATATTCTACTACATATTTAGTCCATATTTCGTAACACTTCTGGAGATTCAACTTTTAGTTGGCAATTCTCTTTGTTAAAAATATTAAAGTACTCTTTATGCTTTGCTAATACGATTTAGTATACATTGAGTATATTACTATACAGATGAAATAAAAACTAAAAATATAATGAATACATTTTGTATCTTATGTCTTTTATAACAACGACATTTTCGAGTTTCGGTCTTTTGCGGAGACGATATTTTGAGGACAAGGTCTTTTAGTCACGGTCTTTTGAGGCAACGATATTATGTGATTAGGTCTTATCACGGGCAATCGAAATACAAATATAACGCTTGGATTATTTATTATAGTTTTTTTAATGTTTTTAAATATTTAGCAAGTTCATAGGTTATAATAAATACGCTTTTATTGAATAAAGTCTACCAGCTTCAACCCCTTGTGCGTGAGAAATGGGCTTATTCTCCAATACATATTGTAAATTTCATTTGTTTTTTTACAAGCTGAATTTTAAAAAAGTTATTTCTGGAACTGATTTTAGTTTTAGAGCCCATGAAGGTACCTAAAACTTAATATTACATTCTGCACAATTGGTTTATGAAAAGAATTTGTGAGGTACATTTCCCTAACATTTTTAGGAAAAGTCAAGAAAAAAGTTGTATGAAAATAAAACTGAAAATCCCTTAATTCTTTTCAAAGTGCATTTATGCATGCACGCATTTCTCTTCAAGCTTTGGGTTTTCATTATTTGTTCCTGGCATTCGTTTTTGAAAATGTACCTAAAGAGACTAGGCTGCTTTAGAAAGTGCATATTATGCACATTGTAAAACGATCATTTAAAACTTGTACTCCACCTGTGTAACATTTTAAAGTCCATGAATTAAAAACTGTACTACGTTAATCGTGCTTGTGCAAGAACTTTGACATTTAATATCAATTCTGTTCAATTCGAGCTTCAATCAAAATGAATTTTCCAGTTTTTGTTATCAACTTGATACTAATTATCATTGTTGTTCAAACGGCAGCATCCACTGCATCTCTTAGGGTAAGTCATACCATACTTACGTTGTAAAAGAAGTTAATAAAATCTGTTGTAACTTAAACTTTGTTTTACTGATTTGGAGTGTAAGTTTGGCTTGTATATTAATTATCAATTTAGATAACCGGCTGCTCTGGACCTGACAAATTTGTTCCTTATCAGTGCAAAGGCGTTTGTAACGCAAATGGAAACTATCCAAAACCTTGCTGCTTGGCTGGGAAAACTGAAAATAGTACTGGACCAACACATTGCTACTGCTGTCCGAGAACTTCCAATTGCACCAGTGGAAATAATTGCATATTATATATGTAGCCGTATGCGTTACTTGATTACAAGTTACAAATCGGATTTCCAAAAAATAATCAGATTCAATGTTTGAACTTCACGTGTTTTAATAATATATTTTTGTGCAAGTTTGCAGAATGTTTATATATAATGAATATAAAGATGATAATGTACGTGTAAAAGTAATTACCCTAAATCTCTTAAAAAATAAAACCTTCTAAAATTGAGTTCTATGGGACTTCCGTTGGATTATGACTTGGTATTCTGGGTTTTTTCTTGCGCTGACGTTGATTCCTGCCCAAAAATGCTTCAAAATGATCTATTTCTTCCCCGTCAAGCGTATCGCTTGACGTATTTTGTTAGCTGCTCTAGGCAAATCGGATACAGTATAGCAGCTGGTATTTTGAATCGTCCAAAAACGCTGCAATTCTTTGATGTCATTGCTTCCTAATAAAATTTAAAAGTCACAATATCATGTAAAATCTCAGCCCATTATTTCTTTAAAAATTGAGGATCAAATGAAAAATATGTACCTCCACTTTGAATGATAAGTGAGGAAAGTTTTGAATCACATCCAACCAAGCATTGCACGCATTCACTCTCATTTCTCGATTATTCTCCTGTAGCCAGTATTCCTGTCGTTTTATATTTTGGTTATCCTTTATACAAGGCAGGTACTTTTCAATTATCTGATCAATTTCAGAATAACTCTATAAATATCTTCCAAGAAGTTTCAGGTAGTCTATAAGGCACGGATAATTTCTTGGAGGGACTTGCATAGCCTCTTGGTACACCTCGCGTGACGTTTGATATTTACGACATATCTGGAATTATATTTGAAGATAATAAGTAAACTTAAAACAGATTTTCTGAAATATAATTGATTTCATACTTTGCAGTAAAACTTGGCCATTTGGTGAAGTACCATGCTATATTTTGGCCACTTTTTGTAGCATTCTATGAAAACTGCTTCTGCTTCAATAACCCTCTGGGGAAATCCTTTGGCAGTGAGCATTTCCGCTGTTGTAAGTTTTTCAAGCATTTATAATCTTGAGTTCGTTTCTGCTCTGTCCGTTACAAACCTGTAAAAATTAAGACAATTTTTTTGGTAAAAGATATGGAACATTGTAGGTTGACCACATTTAAATATTATGAAACATTTGCTCACTTTAACAAACCCTGAATTTCTTGAATTTTTCGTTATCTTTCTAGATCCACTCTTCCAGATTTTTCTTCGTTGTCACCGCTAACCACTGCCCTTTAACTTTTGCTTGTTTGTCCTTGAGGATTCAGCAACAGGCTGTCAGGCAATGGGGTTTTGCGTTCGCGTTTGTGTATGCGTACAAATGCGCATTTACTTTAAAATGTGCATAAATGATTATGACTTCGTAAAGCTTGTTTGGATTTCTTGTCCGGTAAGCTGGCTTGGTCAGCTCTAGCAATTCTTTAAGGCGACCTATGCAAGATTAAAATAAAGTACAGGTTTTTTCGGACTTCTGTGAAATATGGGTAAAGTCAAATGTATATTCTGAGGATGGTTAAGAGAGGAATTAAAAAAAGTGTTTGAAAAAGCAACGGTTTTTTTTACCGTTTTCAATAAGCATTTCTCCCCTTTGCGCATTTTGTTTCAACCTTGTTGAACTTTCCTATGCTTTCATGTCATTTCTGCTAGACAAAATGAATTTTTCGGTTTTCGTTAGTTATCAATTTGGTTACAATTAGTTTTGCTGTTCACATAACAGCATCAACAGCCATAACTAAGGTGAGTCATGCATTCTATTTCTAAATAATGTTGAATATTAAAACCTCGTTTAAATAAATATAAAATTGTAGGCAATATGACCGCTTTGGACCAGAAACATTGCATTTTTGGTGTTTTGAATAGGAATGCAGTTTGAATCAACATATTTTTGCCATTTTTATTATTCTATTAATTTCATATTATCGTGTCAAAATTCCAAGGCCAACTGGTCATGTCAAACTTACTAAATGCAGAAAATTCGTAAACGTTCATTGTTCACAGTTCAATGTTGTTCCTGTTATTCTGGTTACCGCACGTAAACTGATATTGTATGACAGTCTAGTACCAGGGGGTGAAATTTCACCCCCAATTACACAGAGGAGCAGGGGGGGTGAAATTGACAGACATCGCCAGACAAGCGATTTACACCGTCTGAATCTACAAAAAATGTGCTATTTTCCAGCCATTTTGCAAAAATTCCAACACGAGATTTTTGAGTTATCGAATTTCGAAAATTTTAACATTAAATTATGCATAGCTTTATAATAACACATGCTACTTTTTTGCAATTATGACTGAAAAATTTGCATTTTTTTCTGAATCAAATGAGTTTTTTTGCAGATAATTTGGTTAATTTTAAGAGAAATCACTCCTGTGTGTCCTGTGTTAATTTTTTGAAAAAAAAATAATTAGGTACAAGGGGTGAAATTTCACCCCTGGTACTAGACTGTATGAGCTATATTATTCAACAATGGTTTTAACCCAAGTAAGTGTATTACTAAAACGCAAATCTGTATAATTATGCATATTTTGTATTTGAAGAACAAAAATGCATGGTGATGTACATAAAGTTCTGAGAAAAACACAGATAATGCCAGCAAACATTTCAAAACTGTGATAGTGATGGCTAAGCACATAGACAGGATACGCTGACACAAACAAATGTAATTTAGGTATAACATGCATAAAGCTTCAAGATTCTCAATAACCTTGTATTGTGCTTTCATACATTTTATTATACTTGCATATTATTAAATACACAATTAAAAAACGAATTATGTGAGATGGCTATATTCGTTCTGTAATTTATTTTACAAATTTGTTGCTCCAGTAAAAACTATGTGGAAAGATTATTTAAAATAAAAATTTAATATGCTTAACGTTTAGTTTATTAAATAGAAATAAACCGATTTAACGATCATTTGAAATACGTAGCTGAGCCAAGTGGATGTCTGTCTGTCTGATTCTCTGACTCCATTCACCATACTACCCCAGGGGGACGAGAAATCAGGTTAAAAGTCATAGGATTATTTCTCATGACCCAATGAATCAATGTACCTAATTTGGTGCGATTCAAACGGCTAAGTTTTATGGTCCGAGGGGTTACCTCCCCCTACTACCCCAGGGGGTGACAAATCCTGCTCAAAATCAATAGGGCTATTTCTCATGACCCAATGAATCATTGTACCAAATTTGGTGTGATTCTGACTAATTCCATGGTCAGGGGGGGTTACCACCCCCTACTACCCCAGGGGGACGACCAATCTGGCTCAAAGTCAACAGGACTTCTTACTATGGCCCAAAGAATCAAGATACCAAATTTGGTGCGATTCTGACAAAGCATATGGTCAGGAGGGTTACCTCCCCCTATTACCCCAGGGGGATGACCGATCAGGTTCAAAATCAATAGGGTTCCTCCTGATGACCCCATGAATCACTGTACCAAGTTTGGTGTCATTCTGACAAAAGCGTATGGTCAAGGGGGTTACCTCCCCCTATTACCCCAGGGGGATGACCGATCAGGTTCAAAATCAATAGGGTTCCTCTTGATGACCCAATGAATCACTGTACCAAATTTGGTGTGATTCTGACAAACCGTCTGACCTGTATCGTGCTCACACACACACACACACACAGACAGACAGACAGACAGACGGACAAATATGACAATCTCAATACTAGCTTCACTATGCTCAGCTACGTAATAACAAGATTATGAAAACATTTACATGATTTGCTACTATGACAAATTTACATTCACTATCAAGTTTATTAGCTTGCTGCTTCAGCACAGAAACTATTTAATATGTAGTGAATGTATCAGTGTGTCGTTTGACTTTATTTTCTGAACCAGGCAAATACTTCTAAAACCAAGCAATTTTAAATGAGGCAAGTACTTTCTAAACTTGTCGGACCTTGACAAGGACACAATGACACAAGTCATGAGCAATCATAGCACTGAAGGTTTTTAATGATTTACTATAGATGTTTGTTATTTACTACAATTTCCAACCAACATAATATTAGTTAGCAAACATTAACCGGCTATCCCTCCACTGATTTGAACAAGCAAGTTAAGAAATTGTTTCCTGTCATCTGGTAAACATGTAAAGCTTTTCACAAATGCATTTCTCATTGAGTCTTCTAGGTATTCCCAGTTCAGAAGAGGTGACCCTGAAAGAATTGGCTCTCTTCGAAGCAAAAAATCCCCAAAGGCGTGCCGCCCTTCAGATATTATGTAGTAGAACATAATACCGGAACAGAATAAGTCGATAGATGGATTCTGTACAAAATATATAAAGTTAGAATTTTGAAGTAATTAAAACCGAGTTAATAAATATTTGTTGAAATTACATCTTACCAACGGAATAAAAGTATTATCCAATTCCACTATAAATTGTAGACCAGTTAACTTTGTCAGAACTTCTGGGGTTTCAAAACTGCTTGCACCTCCATTATAGAGTTTTCCTATATTAACTTCCGGTGTGTCTTTATCATCCAACAGACGTCTGGCAAACCCAAACTCTCCAATCTTCACAACCAAACACTCAACAGATACTTGGTCAATGAAAATATTTTCCGGTTTCAGGTTCAGATGAATTATATCATTTCGGTGCAAAAATTCAACACCATTTGAAATTTCCTGAATCATTTTATGTTTTAATTTCATATTAACTGGTTTTGAGCATTCATTCAGGAAATTGCATAGCTGTGTTTTATACTCTACTGCAATTGCAAACCGCTGGTGATACCCAATGCTTATTTCTTTACCTACGAACCAGCGTAAAATGTTAGGATGCCAGTCCACTTCCGCCAGTATGTCCAACTCATTTTTTGCAAAACTCTGATTCTTATAGGTGTCACTGTCATATATTTTAACAAGAGCCCGTCGAGTTGCAAATTCACCTTTGTGTACAGAAATCGACGGGTTTAGTCGGAACAAGTGGTTTTCTTCAAACTGGAGACTTTTGTATTTCGAATAGCCTTCACTTTGTTTAGAATGTTTATTGAGAATTGCATGTGCTCCTGATTGACACGTTGTTTTAAGAGCCTCCATCATCACCTCAAATCCACTGGTTCTAGTTTTCAGCAACATGTACAGTTTTCGACATCTGTCTGCATTTGGACTATTTTCCATACCCTGAAAAGGAAAAAAGTGTTGAACAGAATAGCTCACTAGGTTGGAATTTCATTTTTTAAAATAAACGACTAAACTTACCAACGTCTCTCCTTCAGTGCCTGATATAATGCCTTTTGAACTTAATATTGTTAGTAAGGCACAATCACAGGAAGTATAATTAACAAGCTTATGTATATTTCTATCAATTAAACTAGTTTGCCAGCGCTCCATTTTAGAGTGGACTTGTGCAGTGTGTTTAGAACATTCTTTTTCTAGTTGCATAGTTATACTGCTCTGTAAATAATTTGAAGTGTGTAGTATGCTTATTATGTTATCTTATGTTACGCGTATATCCATAGCGTTCACCATAAATAATCTTTTAATGAACACTCTTGGACATTTGGATGAACTCTTACCTAACATTGATGTGTAGTGGACATCCACAAAACTTGGCCACCAAAAACTCATTAACCAATAAAACTTATATCATATAAGTTGTCGCCATCCTCGTCAAAAGTAAGATAAGACATTATAGAAAACAGAAATATAAGCATTAATGCTGGTAGCCGCACTTGAGAAAAGCATAGTGTGGTTGCTATCAGTCATTTCATCCTGCATAAAATGAAAATCCTAAGTCATATAATAGCTAAGGTTGACCACACATCCTGTTACAGAGGAAGACTGGCAAGTTCATTAGACATTATAATATCCATACAATTTGCATTCCAAATCCAAGCCACTCATATGTATTTACACCTACTTTTTAATGTTCCAACCCCAGCATCCTTTATTCAGCAACATTACGTCTTTTTTTCATTCAACGTATTTCAACGAAGTTTACTCTGATAATGGTATGCAGTAGGCACGTCTGCTTTGAAAATATTTCAGCTTTTGTTTTTGGCGGATGAGTCATTCTTCATTTTTTATTGTTCGTTGATTCTTATACAAGTTATTGGCTAAAGCTGAATATATTTGTAAAATTGTACACGTCGCATTTTATTGCTTGGTCAGTAATAAACTTTTAACGAGGTTTATGCACAGATTTAGGTATATGCGTCATCGAAGATAATTTTACTTGAATTTATAAAGCTCAGCAGAATGATTCCTTATCTTTGCGTTGTCATATGTGACGCACAAACAGTCTGGTGAAAAACTGAACAGCACAAACCAGAATTTAAAAGAAAAATCATACGGTTGACTTGTGTAGTGTACACACACATAATAACAGTGTAATAAGGATATTGGAATATACGCAGTCTAATTGTGTTCCCTGTTAATAATTGAAAAATAAATCAGTTTTTACTTATTTGATACTAAAGTTTTTAAATTGATTTATTGATTTTCTAAAACAATGGAGACCAATTTTGTTTCCCTGTTTGACAATTTTAATCGGAGTTCTTCAATGGATATAATTATTAGTGACCAAGTTATTGCAAAATCTGATTTCAATAGTAAAGTTTACTTAGGCAAATATAAAGACAACCCAGTTCATATAAAAGTAATTCCTGGAATATTTCAAAGTAAAATTTTAGTGGATCAGGATGTATCAGAACTTATTAAGCTTCAGAAGAATCGACATGTTCTCCAGTATTTTAGTGGTAAATTGGTGGACCATTACACATTTCTTGTTTCTGAAGTTTGGCAAACAAGTTTAGAAGCCTGTTTACTGCAAGGCATGTTTCCGCTTCCTGAAGTAGATATACTCCAACAAACAGCTTTGGGTTTACAGTTTTTACATAATAACAATATTGTACATGGAAACCTAAAACCAATAAACGTACTGTTTACACAATCCACTGTTAAAATTTCTGATTATGGATTGCAAAACATGAAATCGGAGTTACTTCAAGTTTTCTTAGAAAGTAATATCGATATTGGGGTTTTGGACTGGTCAGCCCCTGAAACCATTAGATTTTATCAAAAGCGAGAGTATAAGAAAGTTCAGGTATTTAGAATTTTAAGGATAAAAATTCAACTAAATTAAATGTTTTAATACAGTAATTTTAATCTTTTTATATTATAGACCAAAGAGGGAGACGTGTTTTCACTTGGTTGTTTGTACTTCGCTCTGTTATTCAACGGAGCCCATCCATTTGGAGATATTTTAGGTCGAGCTAGACGTATACTGAATAACTTGTATGTGTTTGATGAAAATGGAACACACAACGTTCATGCAATTCCATTGATTTCCTCTATGACTTCATTTGACTACAAGAAAAGACCAACAATTAGACTTGTATTGCAAAACCCAATTTTTTGGAGTCAAAAGAAGAAGAAGAAGTTTATAAACGATATTCGTGTTGTAATTTTGCAAAACAAAGTAATAAGCCACACAGTGCAACAAATTGATCGACAGTTGAGCAAAGCTGATTTTGTGGCGTGGAAAAACAATATCAGTCCATTAATTATAACTGAATTGGAATTCTTGAAACAACCCATTGAGAACGGTTTTGCAAATTTAGTAAACACAATTGTTTACCTTACAGACATCGAGTCTCTCGGAAGCATTCTGTGGTGGTCAGATTTGCAAGCAGAAGCAAGTAAAGCTTTTAAAGAGCCATGCAATGACATGCTTGATTACTTTGAGAAATGCTTTCCTCTATTAATTCCATTTTTGTGGCATGTATTTGATGGGTTTGGACCTAAAGAAAGCATTTTAAGACGCTACTGCATTTCTAGCGAATCCAACGGCTTGCCTGAATATTTTATGAAGAAATATCCATCACTTGCGCAAGTTTTCTGCGTAGATGGTAAGTAACTTACAATTAGTTTATTAACAAATATATTTTTAAGTAGAAGTTTTACGTGTTTGTTCAAAAATATCTATCCATTTGATAATGTTTGATATTGTTCTTGTTCGCAGATTGGCAGTATGGATCAACTTTGTCATATTCTGCTGCTTCTGAAACGCAAATTTCAAGTGGATATCAGACAGATCATGTACAAGCTCATGATAAAAACACTGATCAAAATGATGCGTGTCCTGAATCTTCTGATTGTGCACTTGAAAATCCAATGGATGAATTATTACTTACAGGTTAGCCATGTGTTCAGCGTTTAACGTTTTCAGACATTTACTACCTGTTGGTTTGGATTTGGTTTGGTGTTTCTTGTGACATGTTAACAAAAACGCAGTATTTGGATTTTGCTTTTTATCTATTGTGTAAAAATCACAAATTAGTAATATATAATATAAGTTTGTCTAAATTTTAACTCAGGTTCATTGGATCAGATTAGAACCCTATCAGTTATGGAGGATTCGATAAAAACATATACGAATGCGATCAAAACAATGCTTAGGAATGAAGAATTTGTTTCGACGGACAAGCTGAACCAAGCAAACCTACAAGCAAGAAAAAAAGCTAATGAGCATTACAACAAAAACAAGCTATTCAGTAGATTAGCAACATCTGATGAAAAAGAATTTTGGAAATATATTGACAAAGCATTTCAAGAATTCGTTACTACGGTAGAAGAATGCAACACAACTTTTATGGATAATTCCCTACTCAACGCTTTAAAACTTTACGAGCAGGATCTCAAAAGTAATTTTTCGTTTTCTAAAAGAGGGGTCTATTACAGCAAACAGGAACTAGCTAAGAGCTCTCAATCTGCAATGGAAAGCTACACAGCGTATTTAAAAGAACGGCTAAAAGTTGCGCAAGTCGACTTACCACAAATTGAAAAAACCCTTAAGCAGCTCCAGTCTCAAATGGTAAACATTTATGAAAATGAATACTTGATGGTAAACAATCGTCGTGAAAACGAAGGAAGATTAGGATTAACTGATGAAGTGTTTGAGGAAGCTTGTCAATTCTACGATAATGCAATGGAACAGCACCTGGAAAACTCTGAATTTATTCTACCTCAAAATTTAAAAACTATTCACGATGAAACTGTTCTTACATGCGTGGAAAAGCTTGTTGCTCGGTATTCTTTAAAAGTTGATATTTCTGATGAAATAAAGGCTGCTTTGGAAACTGCTTTCAAGAAATGGAACGACCAAAACGATAAGAAATTTGAGGATGTAGCAATTGGAATCGATTTGGGTACCACGTACTCTTGTGTAGCAGCGTATATTTCCGGTAAAGTCCATGTAATAGAAAATGACTTTGGAAAACGCACAATACCAAGCTACGTAGCATTTCAACCAGATGGAATCGAAATGGTTGGTAATGTGCCGAAACAACGGACACATGAAAACCCAGAAAACCCAATATTTTATGCAAAAAGAATACTTGGTAGAAAGTTCACGGATCCGAATTTACAAGAAGATATGAAATTTTGGCCAATTTCAGACATTTCTGTAACTGATGATGGAGGAACCCCGAAAATTAAAGCTGGTAGCATATCCTACTCTCCAGAACAAATATTAGCATCTGTTTTGAAATATCTTAAGGAATGCACAGAAATATTTCTCGGGAAACCTGTAAATAAAGCGGTAATTACAGTGCCTACTTACTATGGTGACGGACAGAAACAAGCCACAATAGACGCTGGTGAACTAGCTGGGTTTAAGGTATTGTCAATTATAGCTAAACCAGTTGCTGCAGTCATTGCGTACAAAAAACATCATGAAGACAATTATGGAAGTCCTGCCAGCAGCTCGCGAAACATCTTAGTATTTGATCTGGGTGTTGGAACATTAGATGTTGCTATTGTTCAGTCAAAGCCTGGAGAATGGAATGTGCTTGAAGTATATGGAAATGCCCATGTAGGAGGTGAAACTTTTACCTGCGAGCTGATGTACTATTGTGCAGAAAAGTTCAAAAAACAAACCAAAATTGATCTCTTTGAAGGGAAAGATTCAAGTGTGCAGCAAACAAAGGATTTGGTTCGACGGCGATTAAAAAGATTGCGGGGAGAATGTGAGCGATGCAAAATTGATTTAACCACTTCTAACCAAACTGGAGCAAGGTTGGATAATTTTGTCGAAACTACGGATTTGTCAGTTAAAATAAGCCGGTCAACCTTTGAGGCCATCAACAAGTGTACATTTGACAGCATAATTGAAACAGTTGTAACTACACTAAAATCTGCCCAGCTTGACAAACATGATATACGCGATATTGTCCTTGTTGGTGGTTCAACCAGAATTCCCAAAATTCAAGAAATACTGCATAAATTTTTCGGTAAGACGTTGGACTCTTCCATAATTCCGGAGGAGGTGGTTGTATATGGTGCTGCAATACAAGCTGCAATAATGAATGGTGCAATCTTGCGAAATTCTACTGAATTTACTTAAATTTAAGATTTCACTCCAATGTCAATAGGCGTTGAGGTATATGGTGGGACCTTTTCAGTTATCATACCAAAGAATACAAAATATCCTGTTAAAGTACAGGAACGTGATCTGACCACACACAACAATCAAACCAGCGTATTAATAACTATTTATCAAGGAGAAGATCCTATTGCTATCAACAACACAAAATTTGGAGATTTTTACTTAAATGGAATTCCTCCTAAAGCCGCAGGACAAGAGATTGACGTTGAAATTATTATTAGTTCTCAAGGAATTGTTCATGTAAATGCGGCTAGCAGCAGCAGCAGTGGAGCAAAGAATAACATTACGGTTACCAAAAACAACTAAAAGATGACCAAAGCTCTGATTAGGAGACTTTTGGGATCGGTAAGAATGTACATATTATCATAGCATAAATCATAATATCGGAAAAGATAAAGTAATCAGTTTTGTAAACAACTTTTCATTTCATAATGATGTTTCAAACTTTGTTTCAGGCTTAAGAAGGAAATTGACTGAATTCGCAAGCGCTTTGCACCAATACAAAAATGTACGCTGTAATTTAGATTTACCTTCCATTTATTTCAAATCTTGTCAAAAGACAATAATATGTATTAACAAATCTCAAAATTGATTACTAGTGTTAGTCAGTAATTATTTTAAAAAATTGGGACGTCTGTATTTCCTTGTGTGTTTCAACTATGCTTTTTTATTATATATATTTACAAAGAGTAGACAATGTCCTTTATACCTAAAACCTTTAAACTTCTATCATTTTGTAAATTTTAGTATTTGGTTTTTGTTAACTATAATAGGCACTATTAATCAAATACATATTTGTTTACTTGCATTAGTCAACCATTAACCAATAATAAATGCGTATTCCGATTTTGTGGGATCATGAAAGAGTCGCGGCATTGTATTTTGTGACAAAGTAAACGCTTAGCTGAAACAAACGCTAAAGCATGTTCAACTATTTATGAAGCAACGTTTTGTTTATAAGTTGTATGCCAATTAAAAAGACAGTTTATTTTGCCAAATATTTATGTTAAACTAAAGACCGGTCAGCTGGAAATTCAATAATAATTTGTTTTGTTATATGAATGAGCAAAATATATTAAAATTACTGCTAAAATGCGTTTAACGCAAAGTAACACGGAGTACCGCACTTTCATCATTAACAGGGACATTATGCCATTTGTGAAGTATTTATGTACTCTCCTGCTGGCTCATACGATATACTCACCGGAAATTGAATTGCAGTTTTCTTGTACTTTTGTAAACCAATTCAAGTTCAGTTGCCTGTCGTAAACCACTTGATTCATTGCTTCTGCTATCTCCAAAGCAGAACTTACAATTACAGAAGAGCGAGAAAATATCCCAAGTATACACATAGAACAGATTGACTAAATCCGACTTTCCAACAAAAATTTTGCGTCATAGTGAAACTCTGTAACACTCAGTAAATCATATTGTTTGTCTGCCAACTACCCTAGTTTTAGAAAAGGTGGTTTCATCACAAAAAATTATATAAAATTGTTTAAAACAAGTCATGAAAAATATCAAAATGATAAAATATTAATTTGCAATAAGTTTAGCAAAACATTTTGAAGTAAAAAAGCCTGCGGGACTAAAACATTTGAGATTTCAAAGACATTGATACAGTGTATAAGTCAAAGCTATCTTCCACTAACTGACTCTTCGTCTTCTAAACTAAATAATTTCTCGATGTTGAAAGCATCATATGCAATCATCTTTATAAGCATTACCTAAATCTAGACCCGTGAGCATAATTATTGTCAAAGTGCAACGAATTACTTTGCTTGTACAAATTCTACATGTAAAATTACCGCTACGTTCCAACAACAGGGCCATATTCCTAACCTTATGGAGAGTGGGCTAACGATGCTCCGCGTATACACATTAACCATTCGATAGCTCTTGAGGAGCTTATCAAAAGTGTTGCTGGGCACAACTCCAAAAAACTTGATCCATTAGCATTTTTAGCTAAGTGAAGTTCAGAGTTTTGCATACCAATCCTATGGTACAATTTTTTTAGCGAAAATAAAAAACTTAGAATACAGGTAGGAATGCCTATAAATCGATAGATTATGGCTTTCTGAACAATATTTACACAGGCCCTTTAATTATTTATTTACACAGGCATCGTTAGCCCACTATCCATAAAGTAGGGAATATGGCCCTTTTTAATATGTTGAAAGTTAAGTGTTAGATGAAGTTGGCTAGTGGATAAAAATAATAATGAATAAAAAGTGGAGCATATTCAGAGAGTAGCATTATTGAGATCTTGACTTCGCCGTTTTTCTATAAATAAAATCAGTATGTTCTTAGCTAACACTTACTAAACATGGGTGGACTTTGAGCGCTTTGTTTATTAGACCATATCCAAACGGCTACTTCATACATACTACTACTATACCAACAAAATATGTTCACCAAAATTTGTAAATTATGTATTATGTTTTAGTATTTAAAAAAATTATTTTGGGGCATGTCTTTTCTAAAGTAATATTCGGAACTAATCTGTTGGCAATTTATACTTGTAGCATTAATGCTTGCATGAAACAATCATGTCGCAATAAATGGGTATATTGTCAACTTGTATTTTAAACATCAAATATGCAAAAGTTTATTTTATTCATAATGCATCAATAATTGGTTCTTCAAAGTAGTACTTCATAAGTCTTACGATTCTAATTTATTAGCGTACCAACATCACATAATTAATTGACCATTCCATCAACATCCCCAAAAAGTTTCTTATTGTCGATTTCTCAAATTTTGTTCCTGCATAATAAAGCGAAATACTTTTTAGCGCTTTCACCCGTTTCAACCACAACCTTCTTTGCCTCAAAACCTTATTCGTATGACAATATAAATCATGCATTATAACTTGACTAAATTCATTCACCCGACTAAATGCCGGTAAAGTTAGATAAGTAAACTCATACATTGTAAACATTGCTCCCAGAAAACACACTTGTACAGTAGTGGTGTACAAGTCAAATCCTGTGACAACCAAGCCATTAAGGAAAACTAAACAGATAAAACCAAATCCCAATAAAACTGCGGCCACTTCACGCACAGTTTGTACTCCAATTTGGTTAATGCAGTGTAACCAGTTGTAAAGGTTTAGCGCTTGTTCCTTTTCCCTAATGCTTTTTAATGTTTCTAGGCATCGTAAGTATATTGGTCCAAGTGCAATAAAAGGAAAATGTAACTCAAACATTATTTGTGCGAAACTAAAAAGTGCTACAAACATAATCAAAAGTCTAAAAACAAGTAGACCACCTGCTAGTATATTTTGTTTGAGCAAAATTGGAGCAAACGCTGTAACCAAAACGTAAATTGGATCCAAATTTAATGCAACCATTAGAGGTCCTGCAAGCGCTCCAAGTACACACTGTGCGCAAGTCAGAAGAACATATATTATACTGATAAATTCTGCAGTGCCCTGGTTTTTGTGTTTCCGAATTTCTAGAAAATGTAACATTTTAAATAGTTAAAAAAATTATCATGTAATTTTTTAAAAATTAAAATTACCAAATGCCAGTAGATCCATTATGTCTTTATACAGATGTCCGGATAAATCAGGTGTAACTTCTTTGCTTGAAATATAGTCCAGCTAATGTTGTTCGTACTCTAAAATGCTATTCATATATTGAACATAAGGTATGCAATGGATCCAGACTATACTAAACTCCGCATACACAAGAATTTCCTGCATGCAAATGTAACCACAGAACAATAAACCTGATTTTGATATCAAATTTCCTTCGTATAGTAACGTACTTATGATAATATAAACCATGGACAGCCAAACCAAAACATTTAAAAGAATTATTTTGCAAAAAGGTATTAATATTTACCAACGCTGCTCAATATCAAATTGTTTGGTAGTGGGATTTGCTTGAATTGGAATTGCATATGGAATTACACTATTGCGCACCTGATTGTTTAGCTGGAAACACTTCCAAAAGAGTTTGCTGGTCATGTTGAATTTGTTTTTTAAAGTTTTAAAAAACTTTCTTTGCTGAATTGTACGTATGGTTAATTGGTGTTATGTTCCAAACTGGAGAGTATGTATAATAAATTCGTCTCTATTTGTCGCTGAGGTGAAGTTGAGACTAGAATTTGTTGAAATGAAGTCAGGTCATTTTTATTTTGATGGAATGGTTTTGTGATTTGAAAAACAAGAAAAAAAACAAATTTCAGGGCGTATCTAATAAAGCTTATATCTAATTCTTACGTGATATTCTGAATTTTAAAATGTCAAAATAAATATGACAACATATTCGTTCTAATTTCTTTTACACGTGTTTGACTTTTGCGGATTAAATATATATTTGATAAGGAGTGATGAAGCCTTTTTACGAGCATATCTTATTACTTCTATGGTTTAAATTTCCAAAACAGTTCGCTTGTCATATTTGTTCTGACAATTAGGCAGTTGAAATTTCTAGAAAGCAAAATTAACTTGCTTCTGAGGTTTTTTCAAGTACTGATATATTCTAAGTCTAGGCATCCACGTGAAGCTATATTATGTCCGAGGAAAATAACAATCAATTTACAAAGAAATACTTGTTTTTCTTTCTAAAACAATTAGAGCATACAGAATAAAATTTACGTTTTGTGTGATTTAATTTTAATAAACAAATAAATATTGACATTTTAATTTAATCTACATACTCGTATCGGGGCTCTTTTAAATTAAAGCAAAAAAATTGAAGGCACGATGTAATTTATTATATACGAAAACAACAAATACTAGAATGTTTAGCATTGAGTCACAACAATAAACCTATTTCCGGGCGGTCACTTTCACTATTATAACATTTTAACAGTCCACAATCCATATGACATGGTGACGCCTCACTTAAATATTATGCAGCGCTAGGTCTCTGATGATAGGGTCCAGCACTAGCCGAATCCATTTTGAAGCTAGTGTGTCTTGTTATCATAATAACTTATACTTAAAAATGCTACCAAAAGAAAGAATTCAATCATCGCAGTAAACACCAAAAGAATTACCTATATTACTACCTTTTTGCCTGGTAATTAAACACTTATATTTGTAGTTAAAATGGAGGTAAATAATCTTTTTGTGAAGACCCACATGGCAACTAAAATGGAGAAACATAGCAGTGAAGCAGTCAAAGTGGGAATTCCTGTGGAACAGGTATCAGCTTGAATGGCAATTTCAAAAGTATGCTTCAGCCTTTTACGTAGGAATAGTCAATGGTAAGTCGGAGTAGAGACAACGTCTCCCAAACTATCCCCATGTTAGAGACCTTTTGGTCTCCGATCTAACTGTATAATAATTGCATAATACTTTTCTTATTCATACTACATCTTTTCCTGTACCACAACGGTTTCTTTATACATAATTGTATACGCAGAAACAACTGCTTGTAAGTAGATTGATAACTTTGTATAGGGGCACAAACAGCTCCTACTGTTAATCCTGATAACCAAATTTTGTGGAGTCCCCAAGTATAACAAATTGTTTGGTGCTCGGTTAAGGTTAAAAATGTGTGGGGGTTTTTCTATGCCTGCTAATCTAACTGCTTTCATTGTTACGAGCCCTCGCTGCTGCCTGGATGACCGTTAGCACCTTTCCACGCAAAACTGATGCAAAGCTTCAAAATACATAACAAAATTTCAAATTCAAATTTTTGATCATTTTAAAAGCATCATATTGCCGTCTGATATTTAGATTAATTTTAATATAAAATCAATTTGCATTTTAATTATACAATCTTGAAACAAATTTTGGTTCATAAAAGATATATTATTTATTTATAGAGCAAAATTTTACATACTTTAAAATTCTCCGTTATTAGCGCACTAACATAACAAAATCAATTGACCATTCCATCAACATCCCAAAAAAGTTTCTAGTAGTCGACTTCTCAAATTTTATTTCTGCATACCTAATACAGCAAAATGCTATTAAGCGCTTTCACCCTTTTCAACCACAGCCTTTCAGGCGCGCCATCTCATTTGTATGACGGTAAAAATCATGCACTATAACTCGACTAAATTCATCCACACGACTGAGCTCCGGTAAAGTTAGATAGATAAATGTATACGTTACAAAATAAATTATCAGGAAACATATTTGCACAGTTGCGGTGTATAATTGAAATCCTGTGATAACCAAGCCATTTAGGAAAACCAAATAGATAAAACCAACTCCTAATAAAACTGCTGCCATTTCTCGCACAAATTGTGCTCAAATTTGGTTAATGCAATCCCGACAAACCAAATCCACGTACTTTAGCATTGGGCCAACACAGTTTTGCCATCAACTAATCCGCATTGGGCTGTCCCTTTTTTGCGCAATGGCCCAGCAACGGCAAATGACGTTGGCCCAGCAACGCAAGCCAGCACTGCTGGTAACATGACGTTTAACGGCAATGGCCCGGTGCCGTAATCGCCAGTGCCGCAACGTCAGCCAGCGCAGTTTCGGTAAAGTCCCATTGAACTTGCCGAAAGGAAACCAACGCTGGCACGATGAAGTTTTTACTGTGCTTAACCGATGCCATAATAAATTACTAAAATTAAATTTAAAATTCAACACAGGTTATGATGAGCAACTTTATTTATTTAAACAAATAAGTTTATCACAATTTAAACGGTGACTGGGGTGACACTTGATGGAATTTGATGTCCTCCTGCACTCCGTGATTAAAATTGCACTGCGAAGAGATGGTCACCGTCAGTGGTAGAATGGCACAGGAACAATTTTGGGGTCCTGCTGCACCTCATCCCGTCACCTCCACCTCCAGTGGCTGGTATCCTCGGACCTATGTAAAAAACAAATAAAAAGTTCATAAGCGTTAGGTAAACAAGTAAAGCATTGGCCAATGAATTGATGAGCAGAAAGACGAATTTATTGCAACCAACGTAGGTAGTTTATCAAATAAACTAAATGTAATACTTACCGTAGCTTTTGATAAGATCCACTTTCCACACTGGCCATGGGCATGTCTCACTGGAATACTTATTAGCACTTCCAGCTAGCTGGTGTGCTAGACGAAAATTTAACCTATCTGAAAGCATCCTATCCTCTTCTGTTTAACTTATACTAAAATTAATTTTTTTTGCTACACCGGCTGATCTGAAAGTTGATGAGCAATGCCAGATCTAGTCTAAACTGAACTGAGCTGGCTGCAATGTGCTGACTTAGAATTTCAGCGATAATATTGTAACGGCAAACTATTTCTCATTGCGGTGCGGTGCCAGTGCCGGCCCAACGCTTTCGCGTGCAGTAATTTTGTATATGGTTTATCATGTGCTGGTTGGGTGTTGATACGGTATTGGCATGCCGGTAACGGCAATACGCACATTGTGCCGGTATCGAATCGACACCGGAGATATCATGCAATGTCCGCGTTGTAGTTCCGGCATTTTGCCAACGTTGGCCCAATGCTCAGTTTGGTATGCTGGCTAATTGCTATCGAATTTGCGCAGATCCTACAATGGCATGCCGATGTGCCGGCAAACCGATGTAAAACCATTACCTGTTACGGCTTTGCCGATACTTAGCCATCGTTCTGGTTTGTCGGGATGTAACCATTTGTAAAGGTTTAGCGCGTCGTCCTTTTCCCTAATATTTTTCAATGTTTGTAGGCATCGTAAATAGATTTGTCCGAGTACTTTAAAGGGAATATGTAACTCAAAGACTATTCGTACAAAGCTAAAACACGCTTAGAACATAATCAATAGTCTGAAAACAAGTAATCCGATCGCCAACAAATTTGGGTCATGATAAATTGGAGAAAACGTTGTAACCAGAAAGTATATTGGATCCAATTTTATTGCCACCATTACAGGACCAGTAAGCACTCCAATTACACACAGTCCGCATGTTAGAAGAAGATATGTTATACTGACAAAATCCGCAGTGCCGACGTTTTTGTGTTTCCAAATTTCTAGAAAAATGTAGCATATTAAATTGCTATATACTTTTAGATCATTTACTATACAAAAATAAAATTACCATATGCCAGAAGATCCTTAATGTCTTTAAAAAATTGTCCAGACAAAACAGGTGCAGGTTGTTTACTAGAATAATATTCCACGACAAACTGCTCGTATTCTAAAAGGCTATTAAAATATTGCATATATGTTTTGCGATTGTTCCACACTATACAGAACACCACGAAAACAAGGAATTCGTACATGCAAATATTCGCAAACACTATTAAAACCGATTTTGAAATTAAATTTCCTTTGAAAAATAATGTACCCATGATATAATAAATCATGGACAGCCAAACTAAAACATTTAAAAGGATTATTGCACAAAAATGTATTAATTTTTGCCAACGTTGCCCAAAATCTAGCTGCTTTGTTACATGATTTACTTGAATTGGCAATGCATATTTAATCATACAGTTGTGCACCAGATTGTTTACCTGGAAACACTTCCAGAAAAGTTCGCTTGTCATGTTGCTTTTAAAAACAAGTGTTTTTATACGATTTTAAAGTTACAATTTTCAACTGAAAATTTTTAAAGGGAGAGGGGTATTTGTAATGTTTTTGCGCACAACACAGACTAAGTTTTGTTTTACGTTTGTCAGCAACGGTCGGGCTACTAAGGGAACTTCGTAGTTAGAATTATTTTTATCTAAACACCACATTACATCCATTGCGCAATTACAATTTAAAGTACAAATATACCCTGGTATCCAAGTTAAAATTGTTTAAAATTAGAACCTTTTACGCAGGAAGGTATTAGTCCGGCTTTATGCGGTGAGTCAAAAATATAAAGTGTTGCTCAAGTTTTATTGATTCAGTAGTTTCACGTAGCTGGAAAAATTAAACTCACATTAGTTGACGTCATAATTGATCCACAACAAGGCTCAATATCATTATTGCAAAGTGAGACAATTTTGAACATAATGGATATATTTACTAATATGCTCGTAACTTTCGTCTAAGTCGGTATTTCAAAAAACTGGGAAATATGATCCTGGTGTTTTGCATCGGCTTTAATTTGGTACATCAACAAAACCGTTTAGCCAAAGAAGACGGAAGCAGCATTCGATCACTTTTGGTACGATGGATTCTGTTAAGTTTGGTTTACCTGTCCATACATTTTTCCAAATATCTCCCCCATACTACGGAATTTCGTCCTGGGGTTTGTTTTGCTAAAACAAGCATTAAAAAATTCAAGATTGCTCTTCCGGGGATTTTCCTGATTTTGATGCATACAAAAGTTATGTTCAAAAAACTTCAAAAATCCCAGTATTCGCCGAATACCATTAAATCGTCACATTCAAACATCAATTTTACAGTGATATCGTCACCCTTGAACAAAACATTTCGGAATTTCGGTATTTAGACGAAAATCGGAAATAGTGCTCACAAAAGGTAAAAACACCAAAACTTCTTCTTTTTGTGAAGAGCCACAAGGCAGTTAAAATGGAGAAGTATAGCAGTGAAGCAGTAAAAGTGGGACAGCTAGAAAAGGAATTTCAAAAATATGCTTCAGTCTTTAACGTGGAAATAGTTGGTAGTGCATCGGAATAGGGAAAATATCACCCAAATTATCCCCATATTATAGACCTCTCGGTCTACGATTTAAATATATTTCTTATACATTGGGAAAAACGAAAAAGTGACAAAACAGACATGAGGTAGCATAAAATTAAACTTGGCGTTATTAAAAGTAATTAGGCAAACTGATTTTAGAAAACGAAACGACAAAACAACACAAAAATCCTATTGTGATAGTAAATTCCATTAATAAAACGTGAGCTGGACAAGTATTTCACGTAACTATCTTCTAAGCAACATTTGCGTGTAAAATTAAAATTAAACTTAAATGAATTCAAAAAGAATTTGCGTTTTGAGTATTGAATTTCTAAGCATTTTATTATAGTATTTAAAAGAGCGTATTCAATATTTTTTAAACTAATGCTCTATAGAGTTCAAAATATTCTTGGACCAACTCCCGCTTCACGACACAGTCTATAATAAGTCACCTTAACGCCGGCTAATTTGATTTAAAATGCATAATTTTCAAAATTGTCATATGCTTCAATTTTGCTAAATATTAAGCTTAAGGTTGCACCAGCAGAGAGAGAGACGAGTTCCAATAAGTTTTCCGATTTGTTCGACAAACAGGAGTACAGCCTTTTGGACATGTGTCACAGTCACAAGAAGTTGGGGGCTGTTAATGTCCGGTACTTCCTATTGTTGAGTTAGTTCCAATACATTCCTGCCATGCACCACCGGATCGACATGGTGGTGGCAATGCAAATATTTTTTTGACTGGAATTGTGTCAATTTCTTCCCCGTAGTATACCCCATCGGATAAAGCTTTGTGCACTGAAATATGTTTTGAAATGGTTGAAGTTAGAGTGCGCTTTAAGCTTCTTGTTTAAAATATGTTTTTAAAATGTGAATTACTTTTCCATGGCGCAAGGCAACGGTTTCTGTAAGTTTTGTTATCTTCGGTACAAACTGGGTAGAAATCTTTATGACTCTCGTCGCAAGTTCTAAGGCGTGTGGCAAATGGCGTTCATTACTAGCTCAACTTTCAGTGTCATAGGAACTAGAATATAATTTAGTTAAGTAAAAAAACTTATAATCTTCTGAAAATTATTTCAATTTAGAACTTACTCCTTTCTGCATTTTTCAGGATACGCTACACCTGTAAAATTGGCATAAAATATGATTAAAAGTTGAAATTTAAAAAAATTTAGAAGTATTTATACCTACGCATTTTGCAGTGCATTTATTATCATAATCTACTCTGGTTTGTCCGCGTACAGGCATCCCAATAAGTTTACAGGCACTTCCTCAGGTAAGAAAATCATACTATAGCTGGAGTTTCATAGTCAATATCCCCAACTTTTGTTTTTTAAAATATGTAAATTTTGTTTGAACAATAAATATTCTGCTATTTACCTTTTTCCTTTAATTTTCCTTGACTCTTTACATGGACCTTCATGCGTGACATTGACTTCTAAATATATTTTTTATTAAAATTAAAATCTAAAAGTGATGAAAATTAAAAAGATTTTTCAATTTTGTTTCTTTAACTGGCGGGCGTAAAACCAAGCCATATAGCTATTTTTGTAGGTCTTTACGTCCACACAACAAACTGGCTTTTCTGTGTTGCTGGAACGGTAAGCAAACATAGAAGTATGTAGAACAACAATTACAAAGAAGACAAGCACAAAATCGTTCAAACTTCTAATTTTATACACCAATTAACTGTCTTAGTAAAGTAGCACTATCACAGTTGTCACAAAAACTATTCTGGTATGCAGTAGAACAGCAAACTCATGCAGAAGAGGAAAATAATTTATCCAAAAATCTTATTAGCTTTCTACCGTCTACTTTCTAAAAATCTACCGTTAAAATTGTTAAGATAAAGCGGCTTCCCTCAGCTTTGCAAAGCTGGCTAGATCACGTTTTCCACTGTTGGGTCAACATATAAACTTGATGAATGATTGCGTACTTTAAATGTTACTGTTCAACCTTTTTTATTGACATTTTCTAAGTTTATATTATGTTTTGATTTAAAACTACTGGTTTGCTGGTTCTACACTACTGAACAAAAATCCAAAAGAAAGTAAATATTTTGTAATGATTATGGGCACAGTTTGTAAATGTGTTGTTTGAATTGTAAGAAACTGCCACGATTTTGTAATAACTCTAGAAACTTATGTGAAAATAAGCAAATTTAGCATTAAATAGAAATATCAGGGACTTTTACTCCAGAATCCTTAAATTAAATTGTAAACGTTGGCACCGGGGATGTGAAAAAGTTGTGCATCTTTGTAACCGTAAATATCACTGTAAGTTTATTGATGTTAAAGCTGAGCACATAGCCAATCACAACAAATATGTTTGCTTCCATTTCTTTAACATGTTTAAAATTGCTTTTGGATATTTGCTATCTAGCGCTAGATCATATGCCGATTTCCCCGCCTTATTTTTGTGGGATTTGTCAACACCGGCATCAATCAAAACTTGAATAATTCCCGATATTATGTGTGTAGGATTTCGTCCGTTTAACACATATTCTTTCCAAAACCAGAAGGTACGTTTCATAGCACATTGCAATGCATTGTTTCCATCGTTGTCGGGCTGGTTGACGTTGGATCCCAACTCTACAAAATACTTCAGGTGATCCACGCGTCCTATAATTGCACAAATGTGCGTTATATTGCAACCACAAATGTCTATCGATGTCCAATCTGCGCCCTTATTTACCAAATGTCTTACTAGCTCTAATCGTTGATTCCACCTGGTTGCATAACTCAATGCGTTGTCTCCGTTTATATTTACAGCATTGATGTCTACAAGTGTAAACTCTTTGGTTTTGGCTTGGGATTTATTTCCGCACGAAAGCAGTATATCCAAAGTTTCCAGAGAAAGATCTTCCAAATATTGAATGGCGTAATGCAGTGGTGTTTCTAAATCCTCATTTTCATGCCAATTAAATAACTCCACGAGATTCTCTGGTGCGGTCTTTCCCATTAAAGCACGTTGAGATATTGAAGTTTTCAAGCCTTTAATATCTTGCGTTTCATTCCATAGCTCACCAAGCATGCACAAAATAGCATTGAAAAAGTTGCAGTCTTCTGTTCTTGCTGCTATGTGTAAAATTGTTTCTCCTTCTGAACTTACGGCAAAAATGTTGGATTCTTTGGACACAAAAAGCTTTTCACGCGTAGCTGTGATAAAATGTAGTGTATCTGTACCATGCAAGTTAACGTTGAGATAAACAGGAAGCCGAAGAAGGTAGCTATCTAACGAAAGAATTATATTCGCAAAGTCCAGTTTTCCATCCTTAAATGCTGAATAAATTAGAGAGTGAAATACTTCCATGTGCTTTTCGTAAACTTTGGGCTTACTCAAAAATGAATTATTCTGAACAAAGTCAGTCTCTAGGTCCAGGTTACATAAAATTCTGAAAAATGACTTTGTTGGATACCTTTCAACCCAGTGTGGAAAGTCCGACACGTACTCTACCCAGTTTGCAGGGTTTAGAAAGAAATCTCTGGCCTTGCACTCGAAACACATAAAACGGCATAGTTCAAAAAAATCATCATCCGACATGAACTTGGATGCTGAGTAAACAATTGAGTAACCCTCCCAATTTGGAACCAGAATATCACAACCACTTCGCACAAGAACCTTTAGCAGTTCTAAATGGATTTCCTTTGCATGTATGGGGGTTTTATACAGAAGGCATGATTCAGTTAATAAACTGGGGCATTTTGCCAGAAGAAAAGTAGCAATATCAACTTTCTTCTCCACCAGCTCGATAGTATCAAAATATGTACCCCACAGGCATTCGTAAAGAAGTTCTTGATTCTCAAGAGCCATTTTCGTAGACAAATATTGGACAAGTTCAAAGTCAGCACGGTTTACAGCTCTCACAATTGGAGATGACCAACGGTCAAGATACAGGAAACGGGCGTCAATATAGAACACTTCTATGAAAAAGGTATAAATTCTGTCAAATGTAGTAACATTGCAATAAGTGGCTGCTTTTGTTAACAGACGTCCAGGATCTATAAAGTGAGTCAGCTTTTTATATTTTCCATTTGCGGCTTTCCACTCAATTGCCGGTTTTGAGCATTTTTTAGAATTTCCAAATAGCCAGAAGGAACGTACTGGTCTGGTTTTCCCGTTCAGTTTGTGATTTTCGGTGGCCTTAAAGCATAACTCCAGTAGCCCTGTGTAGCCACAAACAATGCATTTCTTCAGAAAATCTTTATATCCTGGATTCACTGGTGACGTAGATGCCGTACAGTGTAACTGCACTTTCACATTTTTCTGGTATTCTGTAATCATGCAGTCAAGAAAATATGCAAGTCCTTCGTTAATCACAAACATTTCCATGTTTTTTACAAATGCACTCTGTATTGCTGTTAGACTGTCGTTGGAATTCAGCCAAACTCCTTTCCAAAAGTACTCCGCGACCAAATACTCCGCATACGTCCGGTGTACGAACTGGAAATTTGGTGCATGGTTACTTTCCCTCAAAATACCAGGCGACAAAATTTTATGTGCGTGTAAATCATCGAAGTTGTTGAAAACAAACTTTTCAATTAGGACTGATAGATGTGGAAAGATAAGCCGCAATGCCTGTAGAACATGAAAGTTTCTTAACCGACATTCTTCTGTGCAAAGAGCTTCAAGAGCATTGTTTTTGTAGAAGCAGGCAAAGTTACAATTTGCACTCCCAAGTTGTCTTCCTAAAAACTTTGAGTAAATTTCGAAAAGCGAGGTGGGAAAATTCTGCGGAAGTTCAATTGGAATTTTGCAGCTTTTGTTAGCATATACGCCGGCATCACTACTGTAGACATCTGCAATAAGCTTACATTGCAAAGGTATTCCAGTAATATTATTTTTCTTCGTTTTCAAAAATGTCTCGAAGGAATTCAAACAAAATTGTGCGTATGCTCTAAGCTTAAGCTCAACACTATCAGGTTCAGCTTGTGCCCATTGTGTGGCAATGTATCTTAGCTGAGTTGCTGCGTTGAAGGGTTTAATATCGTAAGCAATTACACGAAGTGCAGTTTGAAGCTTAGCCTGAAGAGCTGGTCGAGAGGTTACAAAAATCCGTGTTTTGGGCATACTTTCAGGCTTAGCCAATGTTTCAAAAAATACAAGAAGAGACTCCAGATATTCTTGTTGCACTTCGTCAAGACCATCAAAAAACAATTCAAGTTTTACAGATTTGCATTTGACTAGTTCAAGTAAAATGCACTGCGAGAGCTTTGACGTTGCAAGTTGTCCTAAAAGTTGCGATTGTGAGTTTTCCAGAGTATCGGTGGATGAATTGCTTGCTAGTTTAAAGTTTTGCAATTGAATAAAAGCAACTATTCTATCTGGGTACTCAGAATTTATCTTCCTGGCGAGACTTGCAAGCAAATAAGATTTTCCCATCCCTGGTAAATCACAAATGCCAATGTAATTTACGTTTTGTTCCATTATCATCTTTACAAAACGGTCCTCGAAAATACCCACGTTGTCATCGTCATGTTCAGATTTGTTAGCATGCATAGTTTTTTTTATTTCTCCTGAACCGAAATCTTTCTCGGACTCGTTGTTTGAAGCATCCCCATTCTTGGATACAGATACAGACTGGGGAGAGTTACATGACCCACGACCAATACTTCTTCCCTCAACTTCTTGATTGTGCTCTAAATACTCCCGGAGTATATTTGAATCCCCCGAGGTTTCTTCCAGAAGGAACCTTTGGATTTCTTTTTCATATCGAATCAAATGTACAGGACTGTTCACTTTGGAGCATATTTTATTCCAGTTTGCGTCAACATCCAAAATTAGAAACCGAACTCTGATTTCCCGTTGAAGTAGCTCACGACTTGAATACTCGATTCCGTAGGAATTTATAACTTTTCTAAGCTCCATTTGACTTGCATTCCTAAAAACAAAAACATCGGGACATTCCTGTTGAAACACTTTAGGATTTACAGCTTGGCGGCAAATAAGAAATCTGGGAATGTAAAGTGGATCAGGGTCAGGAATTGTGTCAAGCAAAAGTTTCAACGCAGCTTTTTGATCCAAAACAGTTTGAATTTGAAGACGCTCTTCCAGAGAAGCATTTTGTTGCAACCAGGATTGGATAGATTTTATTTGATCAGGATTTAAAAGACTTTTCACGCTATTTTGGGTTCCCATGAATAAAACCTTCAATTCGCCAATTTTTTCGGTTGGAATTTCCAACAGAAGCTCTGCCGCACCTGTCTGTTTAGTCTCAATAACTGCTTTGGCTAAGATGTAATATGCATCCTTTCTAGTTCTCAAAATGTCGTAAAGCATCTCCGCTTTGCAGTTGGGTTTTTTCTCACATTTCTGCATTAGACAAAGTGAATTGAAGCAGCTTCAGTTAATAAGGTGACTTATATTAATAAATTATTACATAGTTAAAATTGCTTACAATTGCTTGGATGTCATCTTCACCCAGTACGTTCCCGGCTTGTAGTTTTGCCAACAACTGTGTATTACACTTCGTCCAGCTTTGAAGCTCGGGAAGATTTTTTACAATGTTGTTTACCTGCCAGCCCTCCATTTTTAGGATAATGTGGCACTGTCCGAACTTCTGAAGTCAAATACTAATCTGTAGAGCACGTGGTCCGAATTGGGTTAGAAACAAACTAATACAGTTTAAAAAGTTTTTATTAACTTGTTGACCGTTTTAAGCTAATTAGGTCGATGCTTTAGCAAAATAACAATTCCAGCCATCATTGTGTCTGTGTGTCGGTCAGTCTTTCTATCCGTAAATGGTTGGTTCTAAGTTAGACTGTTGGAATCCAAACAGGCGGAACACCGTTTTTGAACATGCGTTTCTGGTGCACAACTTTTGCTCATATTGTTTTTAGCAGCAGCGAGCATTTTCTTAATGGCTTACCATGGATGTAAATCGCATGCTAGCTCTCTACTAATATTTATGTATGCTGGTTTTTGTTGGTTTGTAGATTGCAGACTTTAATCAATGTAGTTTTTGCCATCAGTAATGAAAAAGCCAGATCAGTACTTAAGCAGTAGCACGGACAAATCAGACCGTGGGAAACCAGATATGATAACGGGCTTCAACACTTATTTGGAACAAATGATCATTCAAACCAATCATGCTTATCTTGCAGTTTGTGACACTAATTTGGTGATACACAAGTAGCGGAATAAACAGGCGTAAGCTATTTAAAGTCTAAAAGACTCCAAGAACAATTAATAATTGAGATGTCAGGTGGCTTAAAAAATTGGGCAGTTCAAATAGGATATATAAAAATAATTTCCAGCATTAAATTTCAAAACAGTTGTTGTACCCTTTTACTTCTCAAATTAGGTTTGGTGTAGCTTCCGCCCTTATTATGGATTATGACATGCATTACAAATTATTTGCCCGTTTTCATTCATATCTGCGCAAAGTTCTACAATGTCATTTTTTCACTTTTATTTTATCTCTCCCTGTGTTTTATCCTCCTGTTAAAACGTCAAATTCAACTAACCCCGACCCAATTGATGTAAGCACTATCAGCGCATATTGCTAAGTTCGTTACGCAATTATATGCTGGTGTGGAATGACGCACGTTTTAATTCTCAAAAACAAAGTACTTCAGATATTAGATAAGCACTCCCTCAGAAGTGTTAATGTACAAAATTTCACGTTCACATATTGCGTAAACTGCTGAGCCTACTATAGTTCTCAAATGAATAATAGGTTTAGAGGGCAGCAGAGTTTACAGAGTGTAAGCACTATCAGCGCATATTCCTCAGTTTGTCACGCAAATATATGCTGGTGTTGAATGACGCACGTTTTTTCAAAAACAAAGTACTTCAGATATTACATAAGCACTCCCACTAAAGTGTATAAGGAGAAGGTTTCACGTATTGCGCACTGAGATTGATGAGCTTACCTAAGTGGACAAGTCTTCATACATAAATGCATTGAAACGCATACACCTTTTATGGTACATAATAAACTGTATAATACTCTCCAAAAATTCTCAGGTTCAAATATCACCAACTATTGCTGGCAAGCTTAAGACACGATCGTACCAAAAAATCAGTAAATAACTCGCAATCTACGAGCGAATTTTTAAAATTGTTGGTTATTCATATGGTTCTTAAATTTTTAAAAGCTTGAATAAAATAGTTTTGTAATTCAAAGTTCAAAAAGTTATTTCATTGTCCTGTTCACTGCGTCGTTAATCCCTAGGGTTAAAGATTTTATATGCTGGTAATAAGAATTTTATGTCATTGTTTCACTTTTTCAACTTTGCGTTTCATTACACATCACACGTTTAGCTACACTTTTTTTGTGTAATTTATTATATTGGTAATTTCTTTCTTCGGCTGGTTTTTCCTGCCTCAAAAACCATGCACAAGTGGCAACTAGATTGTATTAATAATAATTTAGATAAACTTATTGAAGCTACAAGATGTACTACTATGCTTGTAGCTAATTTACAAAAAGAACGTGTTATATCTCCAGAGGAAGCTGAAGCTTTGGTAAGTTTGCATATAATAATTAAATTTTGTTTACGGCAGCTAGTACATATTGTATTTTAGTAACTTGAATTTTAGCAAGATTCCGGGAAGACACACACTGAAAAAGCTAGTTTACTCTACCGTTTGATAGTAACTAGAACGGACTTTTATACAAAACTGAAAACTGCGTTGTACGAAACCAGGCAGACAGCAGCTCTATGCATTATCACAACTCCAGAAATTGACCAGCTTTCAACATACAAAGCAATTCAATTAAATGAGGCAGATAATTTGTCCACGGTAGATAACACGGTCTACACAGTCAAAGGAAAATTCGGGACACGGGATGCGGTGATAAAACTGTTTGATAAAGATTATCCAAATAGTTTAAATCAGGCACTAAATGAAGTAGAGATTTTATGCAGGACTGACTGGCATGAAAATGTGGTCCGATGCTTTATCGCAAAAATGATAACATTTGGTCAAGAATCAATTCAGTATTTTGCACTTGCCTTGGACTACGAGACAACGCTGGATAGTTTTTATACTGAGAACGAGCCAGGGTACTTGAGCAATGCAAAACCCCAACTTATTAAACAAGTACTCAGCGCTGTGGAGTTTTTGCATAGCAACCGAATTTTACACGCCAATCTTCTCCCTGATTGCGTTTTCATAACTCAAAGAAATCCGCACTCGTTCAGCGTAAAAGTTGGAGAGTTTGGGTTTTCACGCTTTATCAAGCCGTCCGATGAAGATGCTGAATTTTCCTTGAAATTGCTAGAAAGCGAAGCTGCCGGAAGTTTTTACACACCTGAGGTTTTGGCACATGTTGCTGGACGGCAGTCAAGAAAAAGTTTGAATAGCGTTTTCTTAAAGCTGGTAGGATTTCAGATTATATAATTTCACTCCGATTTTGAACACTAGAAGAGTATACTAATATACTTATGTCTTTGATATTCACAGGGTTTTGGATGCGATGTGTTTTGCTTGGGCTCCTTAATTTACTACATATTATCTGGAGGATTGCATCCATTTGGAGATTTGTACGAGCGAGTTGTTTACATTCCAAAGGGTTTAATTAGTCTGGATTCAAAGCTGCTGGATTCATTCAGTTGTGTGGGCAAGCAAAGGTTTACGGAAGCTTTCTCACGTTCACCCCTTGACAGACCAACTGTCAAAGTTTTACGGCGTTCCTTAGCAAAAATTAATTGGCGAAACGTGAGCACAAGCTTGAAAGCAAAAAATAATAATGAGGAGTGTACCAACGTTTTGAATATTTCTAAGGATGAATAAGTAACTGGCATGATTGCTCTCAATTTATTGTATTACCTTTTTATTGTGTAGAAATTATACCAAACTTACGTTTTATAAACCTTATTATATTATCATATTTTTAAAAATCGAACTACCTATTTTTAATATCAACAATGGTAAACTGTTAAGTCAAATATATTTCGAATGTGTTAATGGAATCAAATTAGTTTTTGTATTCTTGATTGTTTGGCATAGGAATAATGTCCATTATATTAATAAGAAAAAAAAATTACATATAAAATATTGAGTATATAATTTGCAAACTATTTAAAGAATATCTCATCAAACTTTGCTTCCGTATAAGTGTATATTGAATTCTGACTGAATTTTAACATCTTCAACAAATTACATTTTTTGCACACTTTTTTGAAATAATATGTCGTGTCCATTCTGGATCCAGCACTGAACTCGTCCTTAGTAGTCTTTACTGGAAACGTTCTGCAATACATTTAAAAAAATGATTATTTTGAGTAATGAAAACATATTATGATATCCGTGTAGTAAGAAGAAAGCTTGTCGACAACTACAAGTAATTTTGAACAACACTGGCAAGTGGAAACCTCTAATGGCCCTATTGCCAAACGGTTTTGAAAGTTGACCAGCAAACTTTACATTGGTTCATTTGGTCAAATGAATTTAAAATCATGTGTCACATGGTATGAATTACTTGGTATCAATTGCTATTTGCACTATGACCTTTGACCATAAGAGTTAAAATTTCAAAACTTCCTCAAACCAAGCACATTTACCAATTCCTAAAAACGGTCAGCGATTTAAAAATTTTGATAACAAACTTTAGATTATAAGTTTGGGCAACAACTGACTTAAAATCATGCATCATATTCTATATGTTGTCCCTTTTTTGAATTTCAAAGTTGACGTGACGAGTTGAACGTAAAAGTCAAAATTCATAAAACATTGGTTTAAGACGGCAATTCAAAATTTACTGAGTTATTGCATTAACAGAAGTCTATTCATGTAAAAATAGTTAAAGACAAGCTTACTAATAAATCAGCATTTTAAGGAAAATATAACGGTATATTACATCATTTGCCTTGTCTGTTACAGTATGCGCCATTCCAGACGCTTGTCCTGAGATCCATCCCTGAAACTTTTCCATTTGTAGTTGCATCTGTTCCAAAAGTTTTTGCTGCTGTTCCTGTTTGTCTTTCAGTACTTGGTTTTCTCGTTTTAAATTTTAAACCTCCTTCATTAGATCAAATTCGTTTGATGACTCAAACAATTGGTCAGTGCCAGCTATTATTGTTGGCAACGTTTCCTCTCGTTCCACAGTCTGCTCAGAAACTTGAGTTTCATTTGTTTCCATTTCCTCGTTGCGAGTGATTGCTACTAGTGCCTCCTCATTCATTTCAACTTCAACTACAGCAACCCCCTCAAGGTTAATCATGCCCACAGTTGGGCTGACAGGCTTGTCCTAGTGGCATATTTTTTCGGTTCATTTAAAACACTGTCTTCCTGTCTTTTTCCCACTTCGTCAGATTTTTGTGTGTCAATAGCTTTTACATTCTCTCGCTTTTACTACCAGATTTGCCTTTTTATTGAATTGTAATAATCATGTTTTTAAATGTATTTTAGACGGACCAAGTTAAGCCTTCTTGGTTTGCTAAGGAAAAGATCAAAGCACAAATTTCGACTTGACGCAGATAGGACAATTTTCAAAAAAGTTTGTAGAAAATGTAACTAATTTGTAAGGATTGTTAATTTCAGTGTCAATTGATTATGCACTTATATAAAGCGAAGGCTTGATGAGATTTTCTTTGAATAGGTTGCCAATAATAATATACCCAATAAAGTAAATTTATTTTTTTCTTCTAAGTTTCATAAACTACACATTTTAAATACAATTGATTATTATGGTTACGAATCTATACACATTAAGTTTAGTTTATTATGGTATTCAGACTGAATAATTCAGTTTAAAAAACTGTTTTATTCGACTTTATACAAACGTTTTAATTATTGGATGAATAAGTAAGGACTAAGGAAAATGTAGTATAGAAGTGGTGAACTCTAGTTATGAGAAATGTGTACATTTGGACAATTTTGTATCTTGGTTTTTGTTATATAATTAAAATATCTTAAAATGACAAACAATCAACAATACACTAGCTAATACATACTCTAACGCTTTCAAAAATTACTTTCAAAAATGGTTAATAACGTTGATTTTGCATTTTTATGGTTTGACTTGTGAAAATTAAAATTTAATAAGGTTTTACAATTGCAATGATAAAAATTATTTTAAATATTTAAGCATAATAAATGACATGTAAAATGTTTTAGCGTTCCCCTGTACCAAATAAGTAACACTTCTTAACACAGCATAATCATCAATTGGGCTTCAAATTTGATTGAATAATTACGTTGTTTAGCATACATCAACTCAAAATCAATTAATGACTAAATGTTTGCAATTTGTTGATGATGACGCAAACGTCTTACAACCAACCTTTGTATCGTTTGAACAAGACAACATTGGTATTATGATACTGAAAAATTTAGTTTGAAAATTAAAATTGAATGCCAAACTTATAGATAAGTGGTAGTAAACTTATAAATACATGCCCATTAAATACTGCTACGAAAATTTGAAACAAAGCATGTACGTTTTATTTCTACATAATATTTTCAAAAGCCTAATACCCATTTCTAGTCCAGGTTCGTGTACGGACGTTGGTTTCTTGTTTGCCTAAAGCACGAGTTTCCACTTCCATCGTGACACTTTTCAGAAACTTGAGCAAATCCCAAATCTGTGACGAATACAACGATTCTGATGCGTCATGTTTGGCCAGTGGGTATTTTAAACTGGAATCAATTCCACCGTTCCAAGGAATCAATTCAGGCAAAGTTGGTTCCTCCTTTATGTATAAACTTCTGACATTTGGAAAGCACGAAAATAATTTGGAGTAGAATGGTTCAGTTGTAAGCTGCTCTGTATTTTTCATGTTGGCACATGGTTGCACGAACAAAGTGTGCACAGTCAAGTTTTGCATATTGATGCTGTTTTATTCAAAATTTGCTTCCAGTTTCCCAAATCTAATATTGTTATCCAATTCTAAAGCTGATAAATTTATAAACCTGCTGAGAACGCAAAAAATTTCCTGAATGCAAATTCGATCCCGTAGTTTTGTTGTAATGCTTAGCATTTCCAAGTCCTCGTTAATCTGCATTAGCCTTTGAGTAGCATCGTGGTACCAGTTCAATTTCCAAACGCCAGGTTTTACGTGTACCTCCTTTAGAGTTCGATTTTTCAGTAATATTCCAGTTTTTGTAGTAAACCTTCCCGATGCAAATCGTTGAACTCCGGGACATGCTCTAAGAATAGCATGCTGTATTTCTACAATTTCACACATAAATTCCAAGCTTCTCAAATTGTGTAGCGTCTTCAGAGGTTTTCTTGCGATATATTTCAGTAGTATGGCACGCTGTTTCCGTTCGTCAGCAGGCTTAACAGAAAACCGTATATTTGAGCAAACTATCAAATCCTTGAGGTTTAGTAAATAGGGAAAGGATGCTTCAAATATTTGATAAAACGAGACAAGGGAAAGATTATGGGCTCGGAAATCAATAAATCTGATGGTGTGCAAGTGTAATGCACACCATCAGTATAACGATAGGGATGTCTTCACCGCTTTCCAGTAAGCATCTGTATCTCTGTCAAGTTTTTGGTAAATTACAGCTCTTCCAAGAAATGGATTGTTCTTTACGTCTTTCATTTTTTGTATGAACTCTTCCAACATAGTAGATTTTGTACAAACATATCTGTTTGAAATAATCTTTTTCGTCCTGGGAAAATCTGCAATCGTCGATGGGATTAACGTTTTTTATCACTGGAGGTAAAAATATTCAAGTTTCTCCGATAAGTGAGTATTTTTCCAGGGATAAAAAAGTATTTTTCATTTTAGGGCACATAGCATATCTTTACCTCATACTCAGGCATTTTATGTCTGTTTTTGTTTCTGTGGAAGTTTTATCCCGTGATTGCAGAATTAAAGGTCACTTTACTCTTAAAGGCAGGGAAATATGTGAATACTACTGTGCTTATGGGAAAGAGTGCAAGGCATTGTCGGTATATTTGAGCAACGAGTACCATCACTGCAGCCACAGGGAAATTAATTTTGGTTTGACCAAAGAGTAGCAGGAGAGTGTACTATATCAGCAAATCAGGCAAAAAATCTGGTATCCAACGCAGAAATTAAAACATGGAAAAAATTGACACCTATGTAGTACAGCAGCTATCTATTCATCATATTATTTTTCTGAATCTGCATATTAACTAGATTACATGTGTTCCTGTACTGACTTCTTAAAGAAATACATATTATGTAAGCACGTAATTGGGGTAGCAGTTTTAGAAGATAAACTAGACCTACCTCCTGAAGCAGCAACAGGAGGTCTTGGTATTAAAAGAGGACCAGGTCGCCCTAAAAACTAATGAAAGCATTGCATAAAGAAAAGAAATATTAATGTATTGTACGATTCTAATTAATTTAATCACATAAAATGACAAATACTCTTTTATCCCTGGAAAAATACTCACTTATCGGAGAAACTTGAATATTTTTTGCTCTCGGCTAAAAAACGTTAATCCCATAGATCAAAGAGTATTTTCCCATAGACGAGAAAATACATGCCTATCTGTTTTCAAGCTTTTTCAGTTCAGTTGTATTAACGCTAAGCAGTTTTTGCTGGCTTTGGTCTTGCAATTGGGTATTAAAATTTAAATGTCTTTGAACTGACCCATGGGAAAAAAAATTTTCCAGGAAGGACTCGACGCCGTCACGCCATTTGTGGCATACTATTCGACACACCAGAAGCGTTTTCAGGTCAAAATATCTATAACCGAATGGAAGTACCTGAAACATTTTATAAATATGTATTTAAAATCAAAACTGAACATGAAATGTGAAATGAAATAGGTTAGCAACCAGTTTAAAATAGGTTCATATTTACATTATTGACGATTGCTTTGCTTACTTGTGGCTGTAGCAATTGAGTTAAGTGCCCTGAAACCAAATTCTCCAGCTTCTGAATTTGCAAATGCATGTCCTCAATAATCTTCTTCTTTGGTCTTCTTTCTTCTTTAATAATTTGTTTTCTCTTCTTAAATTTATTATCTCAGTAGTCAGGTCAATTCCCTCTGGTGAACCATGACTTTCCGATTTTGTCTGTTTAGAGCACTGCGCATTTGGAATTTCTTCCTTTTCTCATTACCCCAAAATATCTGTTGATCCTGATCAACATTTACGACATGATCATCTTCCAAATTTAGGTTTCTGAGGTTTAAATTGACTGACATATTTTCAGAACATATATGTTGTCGTTTGTTTATTTGAGATATTCCTAGTTCTTCTGATTGTTTTGTGACATCTTCAGCTTTACGTTTCTCCCCTGTTTGTATCACAGAGCCAGATTCTTGCTCGGTAAGCACTGATTCGTTGTTTCCGTCACTCATTTTACTAAAATAATTGAAGTTCAGTTAAATTACAAAATCGTAACAGTTTAGTTTCTTTATCAGCGTTTGAGATATTTCATCTGGAAAGTAAAAAAATAAAGCAGTTTGATGCTCAAGGTTATTTGCTAAAAACGCTATTAGAAGTCCAATACATCACAAATAATTTCTCAGAAGTTAAAAATAATAATGTTGTAGATAAATGTTGTTTTAATTGCAAATATGCCGATCGAATAAGTATTATGTGGTTAAGAAGCACAGTGGCCAACCGATAGAACTATAATAAAATATAAACTTACACATTAAAAATGTATTTGGTTCTCAATTCTAGCTTGTTTGGATGTTCACATGTAACTCGGAAAATAGTAAATTATTTATTGCTTTAGTAACTTCAAAAAATACTTGAAACGTTTTATTTTGTAAAAAATTGTATAGTCAGTGCTGTACCAATAATGGGTGTGGTTCGGTAATCTGGAATAGCTGCTGAACATTGTGTGTATTTATGTGTAGTCATAAAAATTCGTTTTAAGAAGTAAACATTCGTTTGTAAAATATCTATTCACTGCATGCATGCGTTTTACCAAATCTTACGCTGAATATATTTTCCTTCAACGTATTATTCTGTTGGATTATATGTATTGCTCTTTCCACACAAAGCTGAAACACATTAAGACTCTTGCCCTAAACCTGGTTTACTACACGCGTATATTTGCTTAGTTTGTTTAAACGTGCTAATTTTGTCGTCATTCTGCTGCTACATTTGTCGAAGGATATTTTATGTCATATAATGTAAATTGTTGTGTAATAGGTATAATAGGTAACTAAGCGTGGTCCACGCTGCGTGGAATACAAATATAATATTTTCTAGTGCTGGACTGAGTGAATGATGAATTTTCTGTACTGAACTGTAGCTGTTTGCTTTATAAAAAATATCGCTGTGTAAAATGTAACTTATAGCAACACAATATTTAGTAGACTACCGTTTGTGTATTCATTCTAACGCATGAATACACAAACTGTGAAAAGCATTGCGTCAAATACAAAATCATTAAAACGCACTTACGTCTTCCACAGCATTTTCATTTTACACACACATCACGCTTGCATGCTCTGGGCTATACTACTTATATATAGCTTTCCTCTCTACTACTGTTTCGAAGAAGAAAATTTTTGTGAAGAAAATAAAACCAATCAAAACACATACATATTCTGAATATAAATAACTTTTTCCTTTGTGTTGACTAGCTCAACACCTCTCTAGTAGAAAGTCTCTACCGCTGCGTTTTACCATTGCATATTAGATTGGTGTATTACTTGCTCAATGAGACGCTTACTGTTGTATAACCCAAATTGGGTACACGAATGAAAAAAACGCAAGAACATATGGAGTAAGTTGAGATGGAAATGTTGGATTGGTTTGCAGGGTTTTGCATAATTATAATCATGATGATTGTGACGGTATAATGTAACGACTAATTGGTATGTTCTACAAAAATATTGTATTAGCTCTTTCTTTACCAGCACTTTTTATTCTCTAGGGTTAAAATTAAAATGCATTCATTAATTAAATTAGGGCATAACAGTAAAAAGGCATCACGTGCTCCAGCGTTTATCTCAAATGTTTTTTATTTATTTTATTCAATCCATGTGCTCATAACAGTCCTTATTACATAACAATCATTTTTTGTTCGGTAGTGTGGTTGACAATCTTAATAATACATATTTGTATTTAATATGAATACAGTTTGCACGAGCAAATACTAGAAGAATTATATAGGTAACCGAGAAAATTACTGCTAATTATTCAATTTGATAAAATTGCACAATGGTATATGTATCCACATGTTGAGTCTATAACCAACAAATAATGAGAGTTATCAAACCTACACAAAAGTTTTTTTCTTATCATGTCGGCGCCAACTTTATTCGATGAACACATTCTTGACGCACGACAAATACAAATTTCCATCTTAAACTAACACATAAACCGTTATTATGGCTTGCAAAGTGTTTATTCACAGTTCTTCCGTGTTAATCCCATTTTTAATATTTGTTTCCGTAACAACTCATAAAAACGATTGTTTATTTGGAACACCAAATATATTTGAAAATAATGCATACACTTACTATCAGCTAAATTTTCATTCTGTTTTACTTTACCAGCAATTCCAAACTTGCCAGAAAACTTTTCTTCAAACAAACACGGTTAAGCTTTTTGTGCACCATTATAAAACAAGACTAAGCAGAAACGTGTTCAAATTTTTTCAACCATATACACTAATTTATATTTCTGTGGACGCTGGCTGGTCCAATGGAATGGCCGCATCGTACAATTCCGGAATGCACACCACAACCCTATTTCTATTAATTGCAAACACAGACAAGTATTTAAAATATTCCGCACGGGAACTTAATGATGGTCTACTAGACGGCGCTCATCAATATTACATAGCTTCAAAATTGTTAATCTTTCTACCAATCACTTCTGTCCTAATAATTTGCGCTGATTATTGCAAACCCGGCTTTACACATATTGACACTAAATTTCCAATTTTAATAAGCAATCCCACCAAGTTGCACAAGTTGTTCTTTTACAAAAGTTTCTGGTTTAAAATTCCAGTTTTTACATATATTAAGCATAATGCTGAGTTTGTTGCAAAATTACACGGAGATGTAAACCATTGTGACAAGATTTTAAAATCCATGTCAAAACTGACAGTAATATGTACACATAATCTATTAGCGATTACAATTTTAAACAGAGTGCATAACTTGTCAATATTTCCAATTGATTCAATGGACACTAAATTGGTCCTTCAAGCCAGAAGATCCTACGGGCAGTTAATGGAAACTGCTGCCTATGATGATTACAGTCACGTACCTATAAAATATAGAACAGGGCAAATGTTTCAAGAACGAGAAGAATACTGGCTAATTTACTGTGCGAAGCAAGCCTCCCTAGAATTTGAAAATAGTGATGCTCACTTGTTGAATCCTGTACTGTGGACATTTCCTTTTACAAGGTTTGTGTGGTTTTGTTTGGCAAGCTGTATTATTTTAGTTACAGCTTTACAAATTGCTTTGAAAATATTTCTGAAGTTGCCAAAGACAAGTATAAGCTTACTGAACAACACTGTGCTTATGCTTAAGCAATCACCTGTTTTTAGAAGAAATTTAAAGCAAAACCACATATTGTGGACTTTAGTTCTACTTTCTGCAATAGTGACAGCGTTTTATGAAAACACAATTACCAGTATATTAATAGCTACAAGTCCAGCTAAAACATTTGAAACTATCAAAGATTTGCTGGATGTCGGGTACAAAATTTTGTGGTACTGGGAAAGCATGGGTTTAGGACCTGAAGCTTATTTTGGACTGGACTTTTATATTATGGGATTGAGTTTATCGCCTAGTAATATAAATGCAAGCTTTAAGCAAATTTCAAATTTGCATATGACCACAATGAGTCAGGCAATGTATATGCAAATGGGTAAATATGCGTTTCCAGTTGATCGAGATAATCGAGATTTAAATCGATTGGTGCTTCAAAGACAAATGCAGACGATATCAAGTGTAAACTGCGGCCATGTCAAACAGCACTTAAGACCTACATACTACTATTGGTACTTGTACACAATTAATCGAAAGTGGATGCTGATTTCGTTAGCTAGGATGGTAGAAGCCGGTTTGGATATACAGTGGAAACGGTGGTCTAGCTGGCGACTACTTTTAAATGAAAAGCTATTAAATGAATCTGGCGACGCACAGATGTTACAGGTAGGTCTAAATCAAGCAAAAACTATTAGGCTTATAAATATTTTGGGTATTTTAGTACTTTGTTTTGTTGGATTAAGTTTTGCTGTTGTTATACTTGTAGTTGAAAATTTACAAAAAGTTATTATCCAAGATACAAACAAAGTTCGCAAATTTTAAAACATCAAAATAATTTGGTTTGTCAATTATAAATAGAAATAAGTACGTATGTATAAAGTATTTAACTTTAATTTTGTTTTTCTTAAAGCTAAAAATCTACATTATCATTACAAGCTGCTTTAATGATGAACTAAAAACACATAGTCTTCAATGGGATACTATATCAAGTTAAATTGTTTTCTGTATTAGAGATACAACTTACTTATTTTTGGTACATGTTTACGTTAACTATTGGTGGCCTATAATGACTAGCACTAGATACGCTTACGAAAAACAGACTTTAAAATTAGGTGAATTACACACAGCATAAAGAAAAAGTTTTTAAAGTAAAAAATACAAACATTTCAAGTAAGAAACCGATAATAAGTAAGTGCTAACTATTTCGGACTAAAAAAGACATTAATACATTTCAGTTGGAATAATAAAAAGGTGACATTTTAATACCTTCGAATAAAGACAAAATTGTCATCCGGTTCTGCGTAGAAGGGGTAGATCCATTCCACTTTCTTCACGCTTGGGAGCGCTTGCCACAACTTAAGTTTGGAAAATAGTTGTAATTCTACGCGCCTGCGTCTCTTAATTCTACCAAGCCGTGTTTCATCACCCGAATAACGAGTTGGCGATGCAGCCACAACCAAGTTCTCCAGTGAAGGGCATGAGTTTGAAATAATTCGCAGCAAATCTTTAACTGCTCTATCAATTATAAAGACATCAGAGTCAAATTTGAAAACAAGCTGTTTTAATCGTACCATGGCTGGAAAAACCACCTCTCCGTCATTTATTTCCATACGAATTTGCAGAAATTGTAAGGACTCGCGGAACTTGTTTAAAACTTTATAAACTGCTTCAGCCTGACCAGGGTACTTTAAAGTGTTTACAGTACCCAGTTTAAGGTTTTCTAGTACAGGTGCATGCAACTCTGACACTAATAGCAAATTTAGATCGAATGAAAATGTGTGATATATATCCAGTTCCCTGAGCTCAGGTAAGACAACATCTTTAAAATTAAAGTTCTCAGTTCGATAAACCTTCAAACTGTTTAGCTGAGGATTATTGAAAACAGCTGTTTTGAACAAGTCATGGGGCCAATGGCTATCATTCAAAAACTTTAATTTTGACAAATTCGGAAATTGATCTAGTTCAAGGTATCTGTCATAGATTTGTCCCCAGAACTCAAAACTCTCTAAATTCGGCATCAAATTTAACCACCGACTAAAAGTTCGTTGCATGTCCTCCTTGTTTTCAAACTGGGGGCTGTTCATAAGCATTCCACAGATAAACTTTTTTGTAACATGTCCATGCTTCATTAGGAACTCCTCAATGTTTCTTCGACATTGAGCACGTTCTTCCATGCTAGTTTCAACCCGTGCGTCTTCAATGGTCAACTTAGTGGGTTGAACCGGCGAATCTAAGACAATTCCGGAGTCGGGATCATACCGGAATTCAAGCCCTTTTCCGTCCTTCCACAGAAACTGACCGTTGATTAGCGTTATATCTCTCTTCTGCTTCTGCTTGAAACTTTGACAAGGACAATCAACATAATCATTTTCAATTTTATCAATTCCTTTTCTCCAAGTGGAACAGACCAATCGCGACTTTAGGAAGTCAGCCTTGTTCAACAGGGAGTAATTATACTTGTGCCAAATCACATGAATAACCTTAAAAATAAAATGATATTAAATTATAAACGAAACTTCTTAATAAACTCATTAATGATCAATATTTTTAATTGCTCTACCTCTGGAAACAAAGAAAGCGTTCTATCATCTTCCGGTTTTGAAGAATTCTCACTGGCTGACGACGCTGAAAGCACAGTATCAGCACCTGATGGTACCCCAATCACCGCTACTTCCACACCATCTTTCTTGGTCATTGTCAAGTTAACTAGCTTCTCCTTCAGCTTCTGGAAACCTGCCTCCAAAGCTTTGAATCGTTTATCCGATTCCTCCTTTTCTCGCCGGATTTCCTCCTTCAACTTGTTAAACTCTTCCAAGGACACAAAGTGTGAAACGCGCAAGTCTGTGCCCACCCCTACTGACACTTTTGTAATCTGACTACTGACAAGATTACCTGGGTGAACCTCTGGAGCCCCACCCACGACATCCCTTTCCATCATCTTTCCTGGTTCTTCGTCGGGATCACCAATATCCATTAACACTTCAACTTCCTCCTTTACAATGACCACATTCTGCTCCTCCTCCACTTCCAGTTCTGGTTTAACTTCAATCTTTATCTTCCCAGTTGACTTATCTACCTCGATAAAGCTTGTCTTCATGTTTTGTTTCACCTTCTTTTTCATTTCCTCCTTTTCCCGACGCTTTTCCTCCTCTTCTTTCAACTGACGCCTTTTCCTTGTCACCGGTCCCGTATCTCGGCTAGTGCCTGGTTGAACAGAATCCATTTCGGATCGGATTGTCAGTTTAAATGGCGATAACCTTCTCTTTCTTCACTCCCTGCAATCAAAAATCATTAAACTAACTCTCTGTAGAACTTTTTTGATGTAATTAAAGTTGAACGGAATGGTCACGGGTTACACTGTAATTTATTTAACCCTGTTTAACTTACTTTACAAATAATGCACCGCAACGACGGATTTTACCAAAAAGCGGTTTGGAATTTAATAATTAGTCGTTAGTTTAATTAATAATTAATCTGAAGCAGAAGAAGAACACACTTTAAAAGAATTGAAAATCCCAACCTCAACTTAACTCACTCAGCTGTCAAGAGAAAACCAGTGTGCTCATGGCATGCCACACTTCCAAAAAAATTGTAGGATTGTACAAAACTTGAGCAAGGAAAATTGTTGCAGAGGGAAGTTGAGTTGGGGGATTTTTCAAGATGTGCTTCTAAAATTTAGGAAAACTTAGTTTAATAATATATTTATTAAGTGATTCTGAGTTAATAAGTAAAACAGTTTTACGATTTTAACATGGGATCTTATGACTGCTTCCAAAGATATGCAACGAAGTTTAAATACATATTACGCACCTAATACACCAGCAAGGGCACTACAACCATGGCGTTAAAGCCATAAATGCTATTAAAAATCGTGGTGCCGAGATCTTCTGTTTTAATTGCTTCAACAATCCCAACGCAATATCATATTCTTCTTCCACAAAATTGTGTAAGCAGGCATTCCAATCCTTCTCCATTTTGATATTGAGCATGTCAGCCAATTGATCCAGGTTCTGCTTGTGAACCTCCTCTTCCTGGTCACTACAGAGAAAGACCATCATCCTTCTAAGAAACTGTTGCAAATCCTCCAGCATGTATTTGTGCGCTCCATAAATAAACTCCTCACGAATTTCAGGCTTTTTCCAATTTTCTGGCAGCATTCCGGTGTACATGAAGCTCAAAAGGGCTTCAAACGCGGGGCCGGATATGTCGTCAATTTTTTGACAACTCCATTCTGCGCTTCAAGCATGGGCGTTTGAAACATGGAATGAAAAACTGGGCTACGAACTCCAAGAATAGCTCGATTTACCACAAAATCCCGACCATCTTTAGTAATTACATTTCCTCGTAAATTTTTATTATCACCAAATCCTTGTCTGTACATGGCTTGAAAGTCTTCTTGCCAATTTCTGATGAACCTGTCTTCATAGAACCAAGTCAACAAGGAACTCACTAGAGCATTTTGGGAGATATTAGGTGGGATTCTGTGCATGTTGCAAATGTAGAACCAGACGCTTAGCGTTAAGCTTCCGTCCGGATCTTTAGATAGATCATGGATGTCGTCAAACAGATCAATTACGGACTCTTTGTCAGCTTGATATTATCTAAAAGAACAAAAGATGATCCAAATGGTCATTTAGGGAAACATGTTATCTTTAAATTTTATAATTTCTTACTATTTGCTCATCATAATTTATTTTGCTACCTGCTCTAGCGCGTAATAAGTTTCTTTGCGAACTTTCCCAAGAACAAAATATAACCGTGAGAAAGTGCGCATTCTCGGGAATGTCACCAACTAGTGTTACGTCTGGTCGAATAAAGTCAATTTCGCCAATTGTTTCCAGGTTTAGGAAACATTTCCACTTTGAAGCCACTTCTATACCGGATCCCAATTCAAAAACTCAAAATGTTGTAGTTCTAAAGCTTGTTGATTGTTCTTTATTTTTGCAAAATCGATTATTTTCCATGTGAATTGATGTTTCTCCAAGAAGGACTAAAATTTGGGAATATACATAATGTAACACTTCGGATAAATCAATTGCAGAACAATTTGAAGATTTAAGTTCAGAATAGTAGATTCAATTGTGAAGAAAATCGTAGTTTAAAATTTGAATTACCTGTCTCGGAAGCATTTTGCTATACTCCTCCATGTGTCAAGTGTTCTGATATTGCAACAAAGTTACAAAATTCTGACAGACAAATTAATGTCATCAATCTTGGTTTTGTGGTTGAACATATTTGTATACACAATGAATACAGTCTGCACGAGCAAATACTAGAAGAACAATATAACCGAGAAAATTACTATTGATTAATCAATTTGATAAAATTGCATCCACATGTTGAACCCATAACCAACAAATAATGACAGTCATCAAACTTACACAAAAGTTTTTTCTTACCATGTAGACTTCAACCTTTACCGGTAAACACATATTCGTGACAATGAACAAATACCAAATTTTATCCTAAGATAACACATACACCATCACCATGGTTTGCAAAAAGTGTATTCTGAATTCACAAGTTTCTGTGTTACTCCCATTTTTCCTATTTATTTCTGTAACAACTGATAAAAACGATCAAGCTTCAAAAATATTTTACGGAATTTTAGAGAAGCTTATCAAGCTTGTAAAATATTTTACGGAATTTTAGAGCCGCTCATCAAGGTTCAAAAATGTTTTGCGGAATTTTAGAGCCGTTTATCAAGCTTCAAAGATATTTTACGAAATTTTACATTTCGTGCGTGGCACTTAATTATTCCGATACCCTTAAAATTGATTAAATAATTTTTCATTTAATATTTCGGGCTTTTTGATAGCTGTCCATCTAATCTGTAAAAACACTTGTGTTAAACTGCGGAATATGATCTAAATATCAATACTATTTCATATTGTGTGAACGATTTCAGCATTTTCAAGTTCTTCTGCTATTGAGTTAAGTATACCGTATGCGTATAAGGCAGACCGGAACTCCTTTTTGAGATTTTAGGTGGATTCAGAGTTGGCATAAGCTTGCATGGAGTCAAGCAGCACGACCGTTTCACCGTCACAGCTTAGGCCTAGAGCAGGACCCTACGTATGCATATAGTGCTTTCTCCACTCACTGAAACGGGAGCTCCGCTTGGCTCTATGTTAAGCAATGGAAATTCTGAATCCACCTAAAATCTCAAAAAGGAGTTCTACTCTGCTTAACGCACATAGCTTTGGTGCTAATCTTTTGCCCTGTTTAGACTGTCTTTTTTTCATAGTGTGTATATGTATTATATTGTATTTATTGTAGATTCTGTATGGGACGGGACACTTTATTGTGCTTTCATAAATATTGATTGCTGATTTATTAATAAAGTAAGACTTGCGGAAAAGAAGTCTTTGAACTAACCAGTTCAATATTTATTATCTTTAAAAACCGTTTATTCGGATTTTATTCGTATTGTGGCTGGAGTGGAATTAATCTTTGCATTATCATATGTTTTACATTATATTCATTTTTTTGTACGTACCAAGCTTACTAATTTTTTAGAAGCATCAACTCTTAGGTTCTAGCTTACCTATTGTTTACACGTAATGCAGACAAAATCATTATTTTTCATCTTTGCATTTTTCAGATGGTCAAATACCGAATGCTATGTTATTGATATATAAGTGAAACGGAGACTTAATGCACATGGCAGTAATTGTTACTTATTCCCGGAACGGCAGCCAAATGAGTCCTATGTTTTAAGCATTGCTTACACTATTTTGTATAAACAGGCATTATTGTGAGATATCCAGAGATAATGAATGCGCTACCATTATACCGCCATTCCACTTTTGTCACAAAAAAATTATTTTGCTAAAGTTTCATTTTGTAATGAAATTACATCGTCTTATCTTTGACATTTAGTCACATATCTATGAGTCTATAGGTAACTAGTCAAAAGTTTGCAATCATTTTTAATAATGCTGTGATGCGACGCTATATTCTTTTTATGTACACTAAAAATGTTCTTGTAAAACATTAATGAATTGTATTCAATATAGTTGGCTATTTAACAGAGCATGCCAATTGAACGTACTACTTGTATTGTGAAAATGAACAATAAGTAACACATTGTATTTCCATTCTCTATTGATTGCAATGTTCTGAAAGTGATAATGGTTTTATGATATTTTATTGAAATCTAGCCTAAAAGGTAAATATGATGGCAGAGGTGTATCTAAAACAAATGTTTTGACGGTAAGAATCTCAACCGTAAAGTTTTTAAATACTAGTAGATACGAATTTGCTACGTTTTCATGGTACAAAAATGCGACCAGTAACCGCGTATGCCAATTTTTTATAGTAATATTTTACAAATGTCATAGCTTTCAGGCTACGTATTTTAGCAACACGCGTTATTTTTTGAAGTTTGAAAAGTATTTGCGAAACAAGAGTCCACCCTTCAATTTCAAACGCAACACAAGATGCACCAAGTAGAACCAACATGACGTAAAACACCACAACAACGTTGCTGGACATGGATAGTGGTACTACCATGATCCTAGTGTTTTATCGATTAGCACGATATTGTCGAAAATCCCTGGTAATATTAACTGGTATGTCCATTTTCGTTAATTGTGTCCAATAGCCAATTAAATCAGAATGATAAATTGAGCGCCATCTCCTCGAAAAAATATCAAGTGATACTGGTAGCCTACTAATTGTAAACTCATAAGCTAGTTTGTAGACTGGAGAGCTACTAATATGCAAATCAGCTTTGTTTGACCTTTGTTTGAGACAATTTGTATTACTTAATAAGAATAACCTATTCAATTTTAAACAAAAGATATTATGGCATTGAAGTGTTTCAAATGTGACATGTTTAGAGACAGGCAGTAATATGCTCCGCATTATCCGCTGACAGCATTTGAAACTCATTTGCTATGTTACCCGACATGTATACTACATATGGCCAGTAGAGCAGGTTGACAATAAAAAATCCATTGGGTACTTGCCATTTAACTGGCTTCAAGGTTTTGCTAAAAATAAAGGGAATGTATTTTAGATACATTCTAAAACTTGAACAACAGTAATTGATTAAAATTGCAATAAACTCACAAGTAGAAAAACTTGTGCCATTTTCAGAAGCTTTCCACAAACTGATCTACAGAACCAGATTCCGAAATGGATATTTTGGACTTTCCATTTAGTTCACTAGGTTGATTGTCACCAGTGGAAGGTTTTGCGAAGTTCTTTGCTGCCCTTGAAGCATACCAGTACATCATAATATTTGCTGAAAGTGAAAACATGCATGGCATTATCACAATCAATCTCATAACATTTCCGATAATCTAAGAGTATTCAAATTACTGAAGAAAGGCTCGAAAACAAATATTAAACATATCTGGAAATAGTATTCCATGTACGTCGTTTCCCCATGTGCAGCACGTGGAATGTCACGCCACAAGATGGTTGTAACCAAGCAAGTAAATAAGAGCTGAAAACACAAAAGTTATAACATTTAATTAAACTGACTTCTTGTTTTAATCCTACATTTTATAAGCTTTGGTTTTACCATAGCCAGGCTACATCCAATCCGAATTGAAAAGCTTGTCGCTGAAAATAATGTCAACCAACTAAGTATCACCAACAGCAATACTGGAGAGTACATTTGCCCAAATATTTGCACTACTGATATCCGCTCAACCAAAATATTAACCACGTGGCTATTCACTTCAGTACTTTTTTCATGTAATTTATTTCTTGGCACTGTTGAATACCCTTTAATTTGAAATTCGTAGGTTTCCAGTGAACCACAAAACAGCGGAACCATTTCTCGAGCTAGAACAAGCGTGCAGACGTGGCTATCGTAGGGATACAATTTGAAATGCGTTTCTCAACATATTGTCACTTTTGCTCTGCTACTGTTTGAAATCTGGTCGATTGATCTGGCGTTGAGAAATATTTCATTTGGATTGGTGTTTGGAGTGTTTACTAAAATCTGAATCTCGTGACTATACAGACGAAATTCTAGAAAACTTTCAATTTTAAAAACTGTTGTGACCTTGAATTGAATTCCTGATCTCTAGAGTTATGATTTCAGGAACTTCAGTTTCACAAAATATGATGGGAATTAAACCGAATAATAAAACTACACCAATTTTTATTAACTTTTTCTTGGTTTTCAAGTTTACAAAAAGACTTATGTACTTTTAAAATTTCAGTTTTAACAACTTGCAAAATATTATCAGCTGAGGTGGACGAAAAATAATATTTTATGTTCTACTGCTTCGTGTGAATTTGTGAATAATTGGGCTCTCTACTGAACCACATACCTCATAAACTTTGTACAGAACTACGCAATAGTCAGATTATGTGAAAATCTTGAAAGCATTCTGTATGAATGCCGTGGCAAGAAAAATGCACACAAAAACACGCAATTATTTTTTATGTGGCTTGCGTAGCAACCGGTTTTTTTCTTTGCTGCGACTAGGAGCTACTTTGGCTATGATGACAAGATTTCCCTTGTGGCTGTAGTGTTGCTGGAGTGAAATTAATTTTTGCATTATCATAGGTTTAACATTATATTCATTTTTCTGTACGTACCAAGCTTACTAATTTTTAGAAGCATCAACTCTTAGGTTCTAACCTACTTATTGTTTATTGTTAATTTTACTTTACTAAAATTATTTTAGAAAAATGGGTGACAGAAACAATGAATCAGCGCTTAGCACGCAAGAATCAAGTCCAGTGATTCGAGCAGGAGAGAAACGTAAAGCTGAGGAAGTAAGAAAACAACCAGAAGAACTAGAAATGTCTGGAATAGAAAAACGACGACATATATGTTCTGATATCTTGTCGGTCAATTCAAACCTCGGCAAAAGTAATTTGGAAGATGATTATGTGGTGAATGTTGATCAGGATGAACAGCTATTTAGGGGTAATGAGAAAATGGAAGCAATCGAAAATGCACAGTGCTCTGAACAGGAAGTAAACGATACAGATTCGGAGTGTCTTTGTTCATCGGGGAGAATTGACCCGACTACTGAGATAATTAATTTAAGAAGAGAAAACAAATTATTAAAGGAGAAAGAAGAAATACACAAGAGAATTATTGAGGACATGCAGTTGCAAATTCAGAAGCTGGAGAATTTGGTTTCAGGGCAAACATTTCAAATGCTACAGCCTCTGGTAATCAAAGCAATGTTCAATAATGTAATTATTATATGCTATTTAAAACCGGTTGCTAACTTCATTTCACAAGTCACGTTCAGTTTTGATTTTATATACTTGTTTATAAAATATTTCAGGTGCTTCCAATCGTTTGCAGATATCTTGACCTGAAAACGCTTCTAGTGTGTCGACTAGTATGCCACAAATGGCGTGACGGCGTCGAGTGTTTCCTGGAAAATTGTTTTTCCCATGGGTCAGTTCAAAGACATTTAAATTTTAATACCCAATTGCAAGACCAAAACCAGCAAAAACTGCTTAGCGTTAATACAACTGAACTGAAAAAGCTTGAAAACAGATATGTCCTTACAAAATCTACTGTGCTGGAACAGTTCTTGCAAAAAATGAAAGACGTAAAGAACAATCCATTTCTTGGAAGAGCTGAACTGGAAGCAAATTTTGAATACAACAGCATCAATATGCAAAACTTGACTGTGCAAACTTTGTTCGTGCAACCATGTGCCAACATGAAAAATACAGAGGAGCTTACAACTGAACCATTCTACTCCAAATTATTCTCGTATATTCCAAATATCAAAAGTTTATACATAAAGGAAGAACCAACTTTGCCTGAATTGATTCCTTGGAACGGTGGAATAGATCCATGTCTAACGTACCCACTGGCCAAACACAACACAGCAGAATCGTTGTATTCCTCAGAGATTTGGGATTTGCTTAAATTTCTGAAAGGAGTAACAATGGAAGTGGAAACTCGTGCTTTTGGCAAACAAGAAACCATAGTGCGCACACGAACCTGTACTAGAAAGGGCTTCCAAACATTTAAAAACCATTCACAGGAATAAAATTTGCATGCTTTAGAAAATTTTCTTTTAGCACCATTTTTGTTAACATGTAATTCCAGGGCAATAGTTTACTATCACTTAGCTATAATATTGATATTTAGGTTTAACCTTCAAACATAATTAGCTTTCAATATCCTGAATAATAATGTACATTGAATTTGCGAGTTACTTTTATGCAAGCGTCATTTTAGAACATTATTGCAAAATGTAGTCACGTAAGACACTGCGCTTAGGTATGTAATGTAAGTGTGTCAAAAAACGTATAGTTGAATCAGATGTGAAACCTTATTGATGATTATGCCATATGCAGAGTTGTTCATTATTTATTAGAAGGAGGAAATGGAATTGTAAGTGGAACATTTTTACTATAAAACACCTGTTTATTATTTAGTGGCATTTTACATGGCAGTTGTAATGCTGAAATAGGTAAAATTAATTAATAAAAATGCCCAACTTTATTACATTTTTGTTTTTACAAAATCAAACCAAATATACATTTTAATCAACTTTGATAATAATCTGCTTCTTAAGGTAATTTTTGAAAGCGTTTAATTAATAAATAAGCTAACGTATCTTTCATTGTTGATCATTGTAAGGTTTTGTAATTATAAAACAACAAATGATATGTACTTTTGTCTTATATTTCACAATTCACATAATTTCCTGCATCTTTACTATGCGCATCTTACTTATTCATCCAATTCATTCAGTAATTAAAATGTAATTAAAAAGTCAGAGAAAACAGCTTTCTCAACTGGAAAGCATAATAATAAATCAATATTAATATCTACAGGGAAGAGAAAAACTCATTTGTATAATTAGATGTAAAATTATGTATAATTAGAACGAGAAATTAAATTTACATATATTGAGTATACTATGCTAAACTATCTTATCAAATTTTACTTCCATACAATTCCATATTGAATTCGCACTAAAAATTAATATCCCCTACAAATTACATTATTACAAACTTAAAATTTGTTGTATCTTTCTCTTGACCAAGTATGTGTACGAACAATGAGCGCTTTCAGAAAATCGACGATTCTTTACTTGCAATGTAACGTTATCAAGAAACGCAAGTAGTTTCCAAATACCGTGGAAAGTGCTAACTAAGATAATCGAATATGTGTGTCTGCAAAATCTCAGCAACAGCAGGACGTGAAGTAGGTTCCCTTGAGATCATTAATTTTATCAATGATCGCTCGTCATCAGATAAACAAGTAGCTTGGCTGATGTCAAACGAATTGTTTAGAATGTTTAGTGGCCTTTCCAGAATATCCCCAAATGGATGATTACCTTTGGTACGAGCATAATAAAACACGCAGCCCAGAGAAAATACATCCGATAAAATAGTCTAAAATAAACAACACGCATAACTGTTTAAAAAACAATTTGCAAGGAATAATTTCATACAGTAGTACAGGCTAGCTCTAAGGTCTCAGAATATGTATATGCTTACGAATGTTGGTATGGAATTGTCCGATCTACAGGCTGTAAGTATTTCTGGGGCAATCCAGTCCGCGACACCTGTATGAACCTTTCGTTTCAGAAACTGTGCCAACAACTGAGAATAGAGCTCGCATAATCCAAAATCAGACAGCTTGACAAGTTTTGCTTTGCTTAAAATCAAAATGTTTGATGGCTTCAAATTCCCATGCACACAGTTGTTTTTGTGTAAGAATGCCAGTCCTTCAGTAGCCTGCTCAACAACTTCTAAGTAGGAGAAGGATAGATTATCTTCTGTCACACATGATTCTAAATCCGTGTCACAGATTTCCATAGCAACAAACATTTTATCCACTACTATTTTGTAATCAAAATATTTAAGAATGTTATCGTGTGTACAGAGACTTAACAGTTTTTTGTAGTTTTCCTCAGAACTAACATTTTGATTGCAAATACTGGGAATAAGTTTGACATATATCCGCTTAAAGTCGGTATATCCCTGAAATATTTTTGTGTTAAAACTGCCAACACGAAGAATATGTTGTTTTTCATAAGTTATATTAGTTGTTAGGTGTTTGATATTATTCCCTTGATTTTCAATTTGGTCTGCAGGTTCAGGCATGTCAATACTTTTCGTAGATGGGAGTTACTAAAGTGCACCCCTACGCACCCCCACGCCCAAAATTCCACCCCCCACCCCCCAAAAATCCACCCCCCACCCCCCAAAAATCCACCCCCCACCCCCCAAAAATCCACCCCCACCCCCCAAAAATCCACCCCCCAACAAAATCCACCCCCCCAACAAAATCCACCCCCCAAAAAAATCCACCCCCAACACAATCCACCCCCAACAAAAATCCACCCCCAACAAAATCCACCCCCCAAAAAATCCACCCCCCAACAAAAATCCACCCCCCAAAAAAATCCACCCCCAAAAAAATCCACCCCCCAACAAAATCCCCCCCCCCAAAAAAATTCCACCCCTCAACAAAAATTCACCCCCAACAAAATCCACCTCCCAAAAAAATCCACCCCCCAAAAAATCCACCCCTCAACAAAAATCCACCCCTCAACAAAAATCCACCCCCAACAAAATCCACCCCTCAACAAAAATTCACCCCCAACAAAATCCACCTCCCAAAAAAATCCACCCCCCAAAAAATTCACCCCTCAACAAAAATCCACCCCCAACAAAATCCACCCCCCAACAAAATCCACCCCCCAACAAAATCCACCCCCCAAAAAAATCCACCCCCTACAAAATCCACCCCCCAAAAAATCCACCCCCCAAAAAATCCACCCCCCAAAAAAATCCACCCCCCAAAAAAATCCACCCCCCAACAAAATCCACCCCCCAAAAAAATCCACCCCCAACAAAATCCACCCCCCAAAAAATCCACCCCCCAAAAAATCCACCCCCCAAAAAAATCCACCCCCCAAAAAAATCCACCCCCCAACAAAATCCACCCTCCAAAAAAATCCACCCCCAACAAAAATCCACCCCCAACAAAAATCCACCCCCAACAAAAATCCACCTGTTCAGTTGGGTTCTAATGAGGTTTACGGAAGTGAATCGCGATTTATAGCTGAGTTTGGAAAATACAAAATATTGTTAGAAAAACTCTTGACCAATCTGTCGTTATATTAAGTTAGGTTAGGTCTTTGTTAGGTTGGATCTACACCTAAAAGTGCAGAATGATCTACTCGTCAAGAACGGCACAAGTAGGTATTTTTTTGGCTTTTAAATCTTAATTTTTTTAACCCTCCATTTAGGATTTTGAGGTAAAAACATTTTTGTTGCGGGGTGGGGGTGGATATTTGTTGGGGGGGATTTTTGTTCACGGGAGGAGGGTGGATTTTTGTTCACGGGAGGAGGGTGAATTTTTGTTCACGGGAGGAGGGTGGATTTTTGTTCACGGGAGGAGGGTGGATTTTTTTTGGGGGTGGATTTTTTTGGGGGTGGATTTTGTTGGGGATGGATTTTTGTTTGGGGTTGGATTTTTGTTGGGGGGTGGATTTTTGTTGTGGGTTGGATTTTGTTGGTGGTGGATTTTGTTGGGGGTGGATTTTTGTTGCGGGGTGGATTTTTGTTGGGGGGTGGATTTTGTTGGGGGTGGATTTTTGTTGGGGGGTGGATTTTTGTTGGGGGTGGATTTTTGTTGCGGGGTGGATTTTTGTTGGGGGTGGATTTTTGTTGCGAGGTGGATTTTTGTTGCGGGGTTGATTTTTGTTGGGGGTGGATTTTTGTTGCGAGGTGGATTTTTGTTGCGGGGTGGATTTTTGTTGCGGGGTGGATTTTTGTTGGGGGTGGATTTTTGTTGCGGGGTGGATTTTTGTTGCGGGGTGGATTTTTGTTGGGGGTGGATTTTTGTTGCGGGGTGGATTTTTGTTGGGGGGTGGATTTTGTTGGGGGGTGGATTTTTGTTGGGGGGTGGATTTTATTGGGGGTGGATTTTGTTGGGGGGTGGATTTTGTTGGGTGGTGGATTTTTGTTGGGGGGTGGGGGGTGGATTTTGTTGGGGGGTGGATTTTTGTTGGGGGTGGATTTTTTTGGGGGGTGGATTTTTTTGGGGGGTGGATTTTGTTGGGGGGTGGATTTTTGTTGGGGGGTGGATTTTGTTGGGGGTGGATTTTGTTGGGGGGTGGATTTTGTTGGGTGGTGGATTTTTGTGGGGGGGTGGGGGGTGGATTTTGTTGGGGGGTGGATTTTTGTTGGGGGGTGGATTTTTGTTGGGGGTGGATTTTTTTGGGGGGTGGATTTTTTTGGGGGGTGGATTTTGTTGGGGGGTGGATTTTTGTTGGGGGTGGATTTTTGTTGGGGGGTGGATTTTTGGGGGGTGGGGGGTGGATTTTTGGGGGGGTGGGGGTGCGTAGGGGTGCACTTTAGTAACTCCCATAAAATGTAGTGTATCTGTATCATGCAAGTTAACGTTGCGATAAACATCATGCCGAAGAAGTTTGCTATCAAGCGAAAGAATCAATTTTGCAAAGTCCAGTTTTCCTTCCCTAAGGGCAGAATAAATTAGAGAAAGAAAGACCTCCATGTGCTTCTCGTAAACTTTGGGCGTGCCCAAGAATGGATTATTCTGAACAAAGACTGTCTCCATCTCCAAGTTACATAAAATTCTGAACAATGGCTTTGTTGGATGCTTATTATCCCAGTGTGTAAAATCCTTCACGTACGTTACCCAGTTTGCAGGGTCGAGAAAGTAATCTCTGGCCTTGCACTCAAAACACATAAACCGGCATAGTTCAAAAAAATCATCATCCGACATGTAGTTGGATGTTGAGTAAACTATTGAGTAACCCTTACAATTTGGAACCAAAATGTCACAACCTCTTCGCACAAGAAACTTTAGCAGTTCTAAATGAATGTACTCCGCATGTATGGGGGTTTTACATCCATAGTATGTTTCCGTTAATAAACTGGGACATTTTGTCAGAAGAAAAGTAGCAATATCAAGTTTCTTCTCCACCAGCTCAATAGTATCAAAGTGTGTACGATGCACGCATTTGTGAAGAAGTCCATGATTCTCAAGAGACATTTTCTTAGAGATATAATAAACGAGTTCAAGGTCAGCACGTTTTATAGCTTTCTCCATTAAAATTGGCCAATACAAATCAAAGATGTTAATTTGTAACACTTCTATGAAAAATTTATATATTTTGTCAAATGTAGTTGCACTACAATAAGCGGCTACAATGTTTACCAATTTGATTGGAATTTCTTTGGAAAACCAAAGTGTTTTATATTTTCCATCGATGTCTTCCCACTCTAACGTCGGTTTTGAGCAATTAATGTTTCCTAATTTCTCAATGGAACGTACGGGTCTGGTTCTGCCGTTCAGCTTATGATTTTCAGTAGCCTTAATACATAACTCCAATAGCCCTGTGTAGTCAAAAACAATGCATTTTTCCAGAAAACTTTCATATCCTCGATTCACTGGTGACGTAGATGCTGTACAGTGTGACAGCACATTTGCATTTTTCTGGCTTTCTGTAATCATGCAGTCGAGAAAATATGCAAGTCCCTCATTATTCACAAATACGTCCATGTATTTTACAAATGCACTCTGTATTGTTGTTATACTGTCGTTGGAATTCAGCCAAACTCCTTTCCAAAAGTACTCCGCGACCAAATACTCTGCATAAGTTCGGTGTACAAACTCGAAATTTTGTGCATGCTGACATTGTTTCAAAATACCAGGCGACAAAATTTTGTGTGTGCTTAAGTCATCGAAGTTGTTGCAAATATACTGCTCAAGTAGGATTGCCACATGTGGAAAGATAAGCCGCAATGCCTCTAGGACATGAAAGTTCCTTATTTGACATTCTTTTGTGCAAAACGCTTCAAAACAATCGTTTTTGTAAAAGCAGGTAAAGTTACAATTAGCATTCCCAAGTTGTCTTCCTATAAACCTTAAGTATATTTCGAGAAGCGAGCCGGGAAAATTCTGAGGAAGCTCAATTGGAATTATGCAGTTTTTGTTAGCGTATACGCTGGCATCTCTACTGTAAACATCTGCAATAAGCTTACATTGCAAAGGTATCCCAATAATATGGCTTTTCTTCTTCTCCAGAAACTTCTCGAACGAAACCAAACAAAACTGTGCGTATGCTTCAAGTTTAATCACATCACTATCAGGTTCTGCTTGTGCCCATCGTGTGACAATATATCTTAGCTGAGTTTCTGTGTTGAAGGGTTTAATATCGTAAGCAATGACACGAAGTGCTTTTTCAAGCTTCGCCTGAAGAACTGGGCGAGAGGTTACAAAAATCCGTGTTTCAGACATATGTTTCGACACGGTTTGAAAAAAGACAAGAAGAGACTCTATGTTTTCTTCTTGCACTTCGTCAAGACCGTCGAAAAACAATTCAAATTTTACACTTTTGCACTTGAGCAATTCAAGTAGAATGCACTGTGAAATCTTTGACGTTGAAAGTTGTGCAAAAAGTTGCGGCTGTGCGTTTTCCAGATTATCGGTAGTTGAATTGCTTGCTAGTTCAAAGTTTTGCAATTGAATAAAAGCAACTATTCTATCCGGGTACTCAGCATTTATCTTTCGAGCAAGACTTGCGAGCAAATAAGACTTTCCCATTCCAGGTAAATCACAAATGCCAATGCATTTCACATTACTTGTTAACACGTTTTTTACAAAGATTTCCTCGAAAATACCTAAGTTGTCATCGTCATCTTCAGACTTGTTAGCATACGTAGTTTTCTTGATGTCCCTTGAACTTAAATCTTTCTCAACTTCGTTGTTTAAAGCATCAGCATTCTCGGATACAGAATGGGGAGAGCTACATGACCCGTGACCCATATGTCTTCCCTCAACTTCTTGATTGTGCCATAAATACTCGCGGAGTATGTTTGAATCCCCCGAGGTTTCTTCCAGAAGGTACTTTTCTATTTCCTTTTCATATCTAATCAAATGCACAGGACTGTTCACTCTGGAGCATATTTTTTTCCAATTAATTTCAACGTCCAAAATTATAAACCGAACTGTGATTTCTCGTTGAAGTAGCTGACGAGTTGAGTACTCGATTCCGTAGGAGCTGATAACATTTCTGAGTTCCATTCGATCTGCATTCTTAAAAACAAAAACATCGGGACAGTCCTGTTGAAACAGCTTAGGATTTACAACTTGGCGACAAATAAGAAATCTTGGAATGTAGTACGGATCAGGTTCAGGAATTCTGTCAAGCAGAAGTTGCAATGGAGCATCTTGATCCAAAACAGTTTTGTGAATTTGAAGACGCTCTTCAAGAGAAGCATTTTGTTCCAACCAAGTTTGAATAGATTTTATTTGATCTGGATTTAGAAAGGTATCCAAACTAATTTTGTTGCCCAAGAACAAAATCTGCAATTTGCTAAGTTTTTTAGTTGGAATTTCCAGCAGCAGCTCAGCCGCACCTGTTTGTTTAGTCTCAATAAGTGCTTTGGCTAAGATGTAATATGCCCCCTTTCTAGTTCTAAAAATGTCGTAGAGCATCTTAGCTTTGCAGTTGGGCTTTTTCTCACATTCCTACGTTGTACAAAAAAATTAAGCATTGTTGTAGGTAATATGATGAGTTATCAATTGTAAATATTAGTTAAGATTGCTAATAAATGGATTTACTTACAATTTCTTGAATGTCATCTTCACCAAGTACGTTCTCGGCCTGTAATTTTGCCAACAACTGTGTATTACACTTGGTCCAGCTTTGAAGCTCGGGAAGATTTTTTATAATGTTGTTTATCTGCCAGGGCTCCATTTTTGGGATAATGTGGCACTAACCGAAGTGGTTAAGTCAAATGTTACACTTGATGCGATTTGGGTTGGATATAACCTAAGAAGTTTTAAAAGTTTTTATTAACTTGTTCTAACAAAATTGATGCTCTAACAAAATAACAATTCCAGGTATCAAGGTTGAATGTGTGTTGGTCTATCTTTCTATCTGTCTTTCTATCCGTATATCGTGTTTTCACACCATGCTATTTAGTCTCTACACCATGCTATTTAGTCTCTACACCATGCTATTTAGTCTCTACACCATGCTATTGGGTTGCAAACCGACGGAGCACCGTTTTTTAACGTGCGTTTCTGGTGCACAAATTCTTGCTTATATTTGTTTAGCAGCGAGCATTTTTTGATGATTTACCATGGATGTTAATCGCATGCTAGCTTTCTAATAATATATATGTCGGTTTTTGTTGGTTTGTAGTGTTGTTTGCAAACCATATTCCATGTAATTTTTCCTTTAGTAATATACTAGCCAGATAAGTAATTGTGCATTGGTATACCAGCATATATACAGATATACCAGCCTGCAGGAGACCAGATATGATAACGGGGTACAACACCTACTTGGAACAATCGATCATTTCAAACCAGTCATGCTTATCTTGCAGTTTCTGGTAGCAAATTGGTGATTAAATTTGTTTGGGCTTAGCGAAATGTTATTGTGGCTATATCACTGGTGGACAAACCACACGTAGCTAAATAGATAGGTGTAAGCTATTAAAAACCATATAAATGCAAAAATCTTTTATTAAATGAGATGTCAGGTGGTTTGAAAAATTGTGCACGGTTCGAATACGATATTGAAAGATAATTTCATCTGTTTTAAATTTCAAAACATGTGCTGTAACCTTGCAAATTTCAAAACTTTTTTTTTGGGAAGCTTTCGACACTATTACGGAATATGACAGGCACGTCAAAATATAGGCCCATTTTTGTCATATTTGTACAAAGACCTAGTGTGTCATTTTTAACTGATATTTTATCTCTCCCTGTGTTTTGTTCTCCTGTTAAAACGTCACCTTCAAACTAACCGCGACCCAATTGATGCAAGCATTATCAGCGCATATTGCTCAGTTCATTACGCAAATATATGCTGGTGTGGAATGACGCACGTTTTAATTCTCAAAAACAAAGTACTTCAGATATTAGATAAGCACTCCCTCAAAAGTGTTAATGTACAAAGTATCACGTTCACGTATTGCGTATATTGCTGAGCCTACTATAGTTCACAAATCTTATACATAAATGCATTGAGTCAAGCACACCTTTCATGGTTACGCAATACACTGTAAAATACTCACGGAAATGAGCAGGATAAAATATCAGGTATTATCGCGTGAAAGCTAATATTAACATCGTACCAGAAAGACAGTCAAAAACTAGCAGTTTTTGAGTGAAGTTTTAAAATTGTTGGTTATTCATACGGTCCCTAAATTTAATTTTTAAATCATATAGTTTTGCAATGAAGAGTTTTTATTGATAACAAACTCTTCCGAATACCCCCAAAAAATTATAAATTCACTATTATTTCATTTCTCTGATCCCCACGTTGTAACCAATAGGGTTAAAAATATTCTAGATGCTACTGACTAAAATGTTTATAGCTACAATAATTCACTGTTGCTCTTTTAACTGGTTACTTTGACGCATTAAAAAATCAATATTTGGTACTAAAACATTATTCAGATGTTTAAAATCTTTTGATAACATTACTAAATGCAAAAAGCTCAGTTCTTCAAGCACTGAAACACAGAGTACGATGTAATTTGGTTAGGAAATATAAATATATTTTCACAGCAAAACGTTTTGGATATCTGAAGCCTTGTGAAATGCAACTGCGCAGATTGAACCCACCAGAGCATCGCATGATCTTGTTATCAGTTTTAATATTTGCTTTGTTCTTTCATTCTGACTTGTAAGTTAATCATTGATAGCAAAAATGATCCATCTTGGTTAATCATGATGATCCTGTCAGAGTTTACAATAAAATTACATTCCTTTTTAGATATATGCTATATGCTCTAACACAAAAAGCAGTACATTTATATCATCAATAATTAAATCAAGCCTTAATCAGAATTTTTTATTGAACGGACTACCTACCAACTTTTCCCGAATTATTCATCTCTCCAAATGGATAAGAGGACCGGTGCAAATCAAATAAGGCTTGTACCATATATACTCGGACAAACCTTACACTTGTTGTTTTGCTAACAAAATTAAAGTTTTGTGATTCAACCTGGGTATCATAAGAAAGCTCAAACAGTGTATTTTCTTATAAAAATAGTTTTAAACCTATGCTGTGTCGCTGTGTATCGTATTTTGTACAGCATGCCTTGACGTTCTGCAACTAAGGTGGTTATTTTTCCAAATTGAATTTTTGGAAAAAATACATATGTTTCAAAGAAAGTGAAAGTTTTTCAGTAGCACCTGGGCAATTAGTTTAGTTCTTGTTTTAAAGCCTGTTTATTGATCTTCAAAATAAGTGGTTACGTATTAAATTACAACCGTGTATGCAAAAATGCCGCTTACTTGTTTGCAAAACATCATGAAAATTACGACAAATTGTCATCTCGAGAAACCTAGCAAAAAATTTGTATAAAGAAAAGGTTTCAACAAATTAACAATGCACGGTCTAAAAGAGCAAAAAACGTTCTTCAAAACCTGTGATTACATAACCAATAGAAACATCAGATGTAGAAATGAGAGGTCTTATTAATTTGGGTATGATATATGACCCAATTTCTTAGCTTGAAACGGGATTGTCAAAAAATGCATAAGATTTATATACCTGTAACTTTATCCTGTATTTACAGAACTTATGTTCCAGTTATGGCTTGTTTAAAAGCCTAAGGTCTTTAGAGTATTCGACTGCTATACTGGCATCTGAAAGGAAGTTCCAGTAGGAATGCCAGTTTGATGATAAAAACCCAGGTTTTAAAAAGTGGAATAACGGGATGTTGACATGTGGTTATAAACATGCATGTAAATTGCCAAATAAAGTGCTAGTGCCAAGTTATATTTTTTTCTAAAATCTACACATCTGAGCCTCTTATTTAAAACAATGCATGCGGTTGATTTGGGTATGCTTTTTTGTGTAAAAACAAAATAAAATTTGTCCGAGTATATATGATACAAGCCTTATATTGCTCAGATTGTTACGCAAATGTATGCTGGTGTTGAATGACGTATGCTGTAATTCTCATAAATAAAGTACTTCAGATATTAGATAAGCACTCTCTACAAATATGTTAATGTAAAACGTATCACGTATTGCGCACTAAAATTGCTGAGAATATTAAAGTTCACAAGTCTTTATGCACAAATATATTGAATCAACGCACCTTTTATGGTTACATGATGCACACAATACACAGTATATTAGTCACCAAAATTTTCAAGTTCAAATATCACGAATTATAACTAGCAAACTAATAACAAATTCGTAGCAGAAAGATAATTTTTAAAAATTCGCACAATTTCAGTGAATTTTTAAAATTACATGATCTCCGTCTCTAATTCCTCTAACTAAAATTGCTGGTAGTTTATTTAAATCTGGCCGTTCCCAGTAGCATTACTAAATTTTAAAAATTAAACCAAATAATCTTGGAGTGATAACTAGACTGTTAAAATACCCCAAAAATATAATTGCACTATTACTTAATTGTCCTGTTACCCGAGTCTTTATCAATATGTTCAAAACAATTTGTAAACAATGCTACCTAAACAATTTAAAGCTACACTAATTGTATATTAACTGGATACTACTATGCACAACAGAGTGAATATAGAATAATAAAACACTATTTAGACGTTTTATAATTTTACTAACATTACAAAACTCAAAATACTGTAAGCACTGAAAGTTTCTCAAGCACTGAAACAGCCAGTGCGTTAAACCCTGGAAATGTAAATCTATTTTCGCAGCAAAAACGTTTGCATATCTGAAGCCTTGTGACTTATAACTGCGCAGTTTTACCCTACAAAGCAGCGCATGATCTCGTTATCACTTTTAATATTTGCTTTGTTATCATGCATTATAGCATACACGTTAATCATTGACAGTAAAAACTATCCATTATGATCAATCATGATGGAGCTGTCACAGTTTACAAAAAGGTAAAATTCCTTCCTATAAGTATATGCACAAAAAGCACCATATATTTAGCATCGGACAATTCATCAAACTTTTATCAGCAGTTTTAATTTATCAGTACCTTATAATCACTCATAACTTAATGAACACTATGATGTAACAATTTTTAATAGTCCTAAGTTTTATTTTACTTTTGCTTAGATCATAGTAATATTTATACTTCAAAACTCATTTTATTGCTGTCAAAGCGACAACGTATTTCTACCTCAACCATATCAAGTTCACGCGGTCGTTGTTCTTTATTACATGCAAAACTTTTTGATTACGAACCATTTTAATTTCTGAGGCAGAATTTTTACGACATTGATTGCACAAAATGTATGTTTGTTTGCCAAGAATGTTTGAATCCATTGTTTGCATTCTCCCGTGAAACGGGAGGAGTTTGAAGAAATTCACAGGTCAATATATCAACAGATTCAATCATTACTCGCAAATTCATGTTTTTTGTACTAAAAGTAGTAACTACGCACACAAATAACCGAGTCATCAGTACAAACCCTCAAACCAAATTCTTTGAGAGTGGCTGTAAGCAAAGTTTGGATTAGGTATATATACACTTTTGGGGTCCACGAAGAATCCTACTTGAAATGTGCTTCCACCAAGTTCGTTACTCAATGTGTGCTACCTGCAAACTTTCCTACCTACGAATTCGAATTGTGTTACTTGCGAATTTTGCGACTCGCAAAATTTGCTATTAAGTTTACTATACATTGAAAAATGCTACCTACAACATTTGTCAACAATAAGATGATGAAGTAAGATGTTAGTAGTAACACGAAGTAAGAAGGTAAGCCATTTCATGCATGTAAATATATATTATATGCACTGAGTGGTCCACCTCCATTCTAGCTTCTTTATCTAAGATTTAGAGGTTTCTCAACATAAGCACGTTTGGGCAAGGTATTTAGTTCCATTGTAAATTCTCCATCTACAGTCAAGGTTGGTAATAGGTTTTAAAAAACAAAACACAGCTTAGTTGACTTTTGATATATGGTGAAGTTATTGTGCATGTAATTTTCAAACACGATTTAAGAAGATAACGAAAGTTGATAGGAAAAACTACACACTACGCTCTTCCTTTTTTGCTGTTCAAAACAGAAACGGTAAAATCTATTTTTGAGTGTGGTGAATCCGTTTTCCTGAAAATGTGAACTCAATTTCTGACTGCAATATTCACTATGCTATTTTCTTTCCTGACAGAAAAGGGAAAAAAGCAAGTGCGGTATATTTGTGATCAGGAAGCATCGCAGATACCTGCAAACTGCACTAACTTGCATTGGAAATGCATGAAATACATGCAAACAATCACGCATGCAAATAAGTGTCCCAAAAGATTTCTGCTTCTGTATCCTTTGTTTAGTTGCGTTTTAGGTTTGTGTAAGGACTTGTGAAAGTCATTGTGTCTTGTACTTGTGTCATGCATCTACAAACGTTGTAGAAGAAAAACTGGAAAAAATATGAATACTCTATTAAGCCGCAAAATGAAAATTTTGTTTAGCTAGTAAAAATACGTCAATTCATCAAATTTTGTTTCTACACGATAAAACAATGCTCATTTAACTATTGCAATTTATTTCTTTTTAAATCATCCATTGTTCTATTATGCTTACGTTTCGGCAGAAATTCCGCAGAACTGAATGGTTTACCAAAGCTTTGTTGTAGCTTCTGGGTATAAATACAGACAGGATGGTTCAGAAAGGATTTAACAAAATTTCAAAAAACTGTTTTTAAATTCGTATCAGGATATATGCTAAAGGCCTGGCCAGAAATTCCTCCCGATAAATACATGTTAATACACTTACAAGTTATGACATAAATAAATAAGCACACGCTCTCTTTGAATTCTAATAATCTTCTGTAAAAAATTTCTTTATTTAAAAATGATTCTTCGTAAGCGTATAGTAATTCATAGCAATCAGTCTCCAGGTTCTGAATATTAAATCTTTTAGCATAATATATTAATTCGTTGCATACAATACGACCTAGTATTAATTTAAGGGGGAAACTTATATACATGCAACAATTTATACAAGCTTATGTCGAGCTAGAAAAAATGGCTAACTTTGTTGCGCATTTCACGATGGTCGTTCTATGCAGAAAACACTTGTATGACTTTGAAACTTTGAAAGCATTAACTTTGAAAGCACTTGTATGAACGTTTTGTGGAAGTACGTTATTTGTGTTGGATTTTACATGTCCTTAGCATTTGATATGTTCTTCTGCAACACCGCCATCACTAATAGTCTATGTCCCTGCTATATAAAGTACATTACATTATCTTTATATTCCAAAATAAAACAATATACCACTTTGATTTCGAAAAACGCATTAATACGTTTTGCCGGAACATCCTTAAACGCGGGAAAACATAATATTACGTTTCTGCTTTCAGAGAGTTGTTGCGGTAAAACGTACAATTACGTAGATTCAAATACGTTTTGAAAATGGTAAAACGTAATATTGTGTTGCCTGAGCTCTTCCGGCAGAGTGGAAATACGTACTAATCAGCTGTTTTTGCCATTACGTTCCCGTGGAAAAACGTATTATTACGTCCGTTTTCGTTGTACTACAAACAATTACCAGGTAAAGGGCTGACATATATTTTTGAAATTCCCATTCCAGTTGATACTTGTCTATAGAAATTCCCACTTCGACTGCTTGGCTTCCACATTTTAATTGCCATATGGGCTTTTGCAACAAGATAATTTTAACGCCACTTTAACTACAAAAAAGTATTAATTAATTGCCATGCAAACCAATATTGTTTACGTGTTTTAGCTTTATTCACTAATTGTTCTAATGTATTTACTTCTTTGGCACCAAGCCAGCAAAACTGAATTATTTACCGTAAGCAATTTGTAACTTGAAGATATAAAAAGAGACACAAACTCATGAACCCAGTGACTTTCATACTTTTAAACTTTTCTAAAATCAGCTGCAGTATAGAGATGACAAATCCTTTTTGATAGTTACGGTTACCCTAAACTTTGTTGGATTGAAGCGAAAATAAACTAAATTGAGTATAAAAGAGCTAAATAACTAAACTTTTTAAGGTATTTAAACTCCGGTTTATTCCTTCTTCTCTAAAGTCAAGTAATAGATTCCTGAGTTTGACAAACTTTGAAAATGCAATTTTAGCCAAACCAGCCAAAAAATCGAAAACCAGCAAAAATTCATTGTCTCGGGGAGTAGTTGTCGTCGGACTGGTCAAGTACGTCATGGTCTGTCACCAGGTCACCGTTAAGTGTTGCAGGTTCATAACTTAGACATACAACGGTAGTTATTTAGTCGCAGTTTTGGCAGAATGCGTTTTGAAGCTGTTTGATGCTTTTGTGGCACGTTACCTGGCAACGCTACATTGTCAAATAATAATTCAAAATGATAGACCGACGCCTCTAAAACTTTACTAACTAACTACTACTAACTAAACTAACTAACTAAGTTTGTTTAATAGTTAATTGCACTAAATTCAGAAACAAAATTAAAGCGCGAAATTCCCCCGAATTATTGCGTCGGCAATAAACTCATGCTTTGTTTTAAGATAAGTACCTATTTGTTTTAAATACTCAATTGTTCTATTGTGTTCCCTTTTTGGCACAATTCCAGAAAAGTGAAGAAATTTATCAGTAGACATGTTTAGTATAAATTTGAATAGAATAATTGGAAAACCTACAGTTTTGTTTTAAACATTTCCAAAGTTAATTCAAGTTTAGTGATGACAATGTTAATGTCTGGTGTCTCGAAAGTTACCAAGAGTTATAATTTTCCAGTCAATTGTCCAGTCCAAAAGTTCATTAGGTCTCGTTTGCTTAAAAGCCAAAAAAAACATATTCTCGAATTTGAAAATCTTTAACCTGCAATTAGTGGTGATATATTAATGTTACAAAAAAATCCGTAATGCAAGTAACGAGGGTGGTGTTAAGAATAAGTTAAAAGTATAACGTTTATTTGAGCTTTTACGCGCATTAATGTTATTCTGTAGGTAACACGTGTGTGTTCATTTCATTGATACAAAAATTGCACACACTTATTTCGTGCCTTGAAAACAAAGTTAATCTCTCAATATAAAATTGGATTACATTTTCCAGCATAGAAAACACCAGTACCTAAAATAAGTCCAATTGCATATATTTAGACACCATAATAAATTTTATAAGAATATAAGCCATTATTTACATACCTGCACATTTTGCAGTACAGGCATTTGCATAAGTAACACGATCATAGCCGCAAACAGGAATGTAGCTTTTTGGACAAGCACAGTTTTTTCTGGTATTTAATCGAATCATTCTTGGGTCTACTCCCGTTTCATGACATATTCCCTTATATGCCACTCCAACGAAAACTGTAAGTGATCAAAATTTCAAACTCGGAAAATGTGCAAATTATCAGTAAATGTTTTAATTAACAAATAGTACAACTTACGATTGCATCTGCAAAGACATGTGTTCATATAAGTTTTCCCGTCTGTTCCGCAAACAGGATCTAACTCTTGTGAACACCTGTCACAATCACGAGGAGGTGGAGGCAACAAACGTCCTGTACTTCCACGCATCGATTTAGGTCCAATACAGTCCGGCCATGTATCACCGGATCGACATGGTGGTGGCAATGTAAATAATTTTTTGGCAGGAATTGTTTCGATTTCTATACCGTAGCATACTCCATCGGATATAACCTTAAGCCCTGAAATAGTTTTTGAAATAGTTTTCTTTACACCACAAGTTAAGCTTCATGCTGAATTAGGTTTTAAAAATAGAATTTTTACTTTTGCACTCAGCAAAGCAACGGTTTCTGTAAGTTTTACTATCCTCCGCACAAACGGGATAGAAGTCATTGTGGCACTCGTCACAGGTCCTAGGGCGTGGAGGCAAAAGACGCCCACTAGTCGACCAAAATGAAATACCAGTAGAACTAAAATATAATTAAGTTTAGTATTTAATTCCTTAAAAATGCTGAAAATATTTTTTTGTTTAGAGCTTACTCTAGTCTGCATTTTCCAGGATATGCCACTTTAGTTCCTGCAAAACAGATATAAAAATAGTTAGAAGCTAGAACTTAGGATTTAGAAAACTATTTTTGTACCTGCGCATTGTGCCAGGCATTTGTTATCATAGTCTACTCCGTTTCGGCCGCAGACAGGCATCCAAATAAGTTCACAGGCGCAGATGCCTTCCTCAGATGACGTGGATGACAACAGACTATAGCCACTTTTGATGAGAACTACTTTTAGACATTTGTATTTCAAATTTTATCTACACTTTATTTTCACTACCTCTTTCCCTTGAGTTTCCTTGATTTTTTACATGGACCCTCATACGCAACATCCACATCTAAACATATTTTTATTGAAAATAAACTCTAAGAGTGATAAAAATTTAAAAGATTTTTCAAATTGGTTTATTCAACTTACTGCCGTAGCACCAAGCCCAACAGCTATTTTTGTAGGTTTTTCCATCCACACCACAAACTGGTTTTTCTGTGTTGGTGCAAGTGCAAGCCAACACGTTTCTAGGGAGAAAAGTTGTTACAAGCAGGACACACACAAAACTTTTCAAACTGCTCATGTTGCACGCCAAATATAACTTTTCCTTAAAATGATAATATTCGAAAGAAAAAAAATTATGGATTGATTTCAGTAGCGCATAACACACTGGCAGTAGTGTCTAGTGAATACACCGGAAATGTCTTTGCGGAGCAAACCAGTAGAATGATTATTTATTTCCGCTATTTATTAGACAATGCATAATTGCTTGGTTGTGAGCTTTTGTTTTATAGTTGGCCAAGCTAAATACCTACTCTTAAAGCTTTATATGGCTTGGTTTATTCAGGAAACGTTCTCAATACGTACCATACATAAATTGAGAGGCAAGAAGGCAACCCAAAAAACTCTAAATTTTAAATATTTAGCATGTTACTTTAACTATTTGCATTTATTTTTTAAAAACCGTAATCATATAGTGTCTACAAATAAATAAGTACATAGTTATTTTATTTAAATAGATCCTGTGACGTCCAAATGCTGCTTTGCCGAGCCAATCAATAGCATTGGCCAATACGTGGCATTAAAAACCGCAAACAACAGAGGAAACAAAAGCCTGCACACTCTATCGATTTTCACCCAAATCTTGCGTGACGCCGGTGGTGGTTGTGGCGGCATTACATGCGGATGATTATACATTTGCATAGCATTCATATTCACAATACCCGGATAACCAGCAGGCAATCCATGGTGCTGAATGTCATAATCTGGTGGAATTCCCATTGCTTGAGCTTGATGGTTTGTCCAAGCTTGTCTTTTTTGCGCCACGTTATTTATCGATTTGTTATAATGTACAAAATCTGGATAAATGGTGTTGGGCATTGTCATCATTTTTTGTTGTTCCTTTGCACGAAATAAGGCTTGATCTGATAGCCCGTGTTTCTTTAAAAATGCTTCTCGTTCCTCTTTAGCTGCTTGATTTTGCATGTCTCGCCATTTTAAATATTTCACCACGATAAACTCGCAAATTGCTCCGAAAACAAAAACCATGCAGCCGATCATCCAAATGTCCATCATCTACGCAAAAAAATAATTTAATAGCTTGGAATTTTTTTCAAACTTAAAATATTGTGAATGTTTATAAGCTTACGTTTACGTAATGCACTGGTGGAACCACACCCTTCAGACCACTATGCATTGTAACCAGAGTAAGAATGCAAGTTATAAGTAGGGAAATCCTTCCAGGAACAGCATCCTTTAAAAATATCAAAAAAGTATTTTCTGGCAAAATATTTCCTGACGGCTTTAAAAGTTTCAATTTTATTAAAAATTTATGATGTCAGGCTTACCAGTCCCAGCCAGAAGCTAAAAAAGGACAAAATTACAACCAAAATGGTTGGCGTGTAAACTTGAATCAAATTGTTGCCCAGTTTTCGTTCAAACTTAAATGTCATTTTGACGTTTGGGTATTCCACTATATCCAAATTTTTAAAAAACCATCATTGAAAACATTACTGCCCTTGTGAAATAAAACTTTATTTTAATCTTTTGAAAACTTTGAAACAACATTTACCTCCCCAACGCGTACTAGACGAGTTGCTAATCATCGGCGGTAAGAAAAAGTCATACTGGTACAAAATAATGCCAGGCAATGCAGTTACTGGATCATCTTCCTCCCATACGTAGATTGCATCATTAGTAGCATATTTGTCTAGTGGCGTTAAGACAACACAAAAAATTAGTATGTCATATATATACCTAATAGTAAAAGTAATGCAAAAATTTAAAGTAGAAATTACAGCTTTCAAAAACCAAATCGCAAACTTGAATGTCCAAGGGATACCACTGAAACGTAAAGGAGCATCCAAGAGCAGCATACATACGCATTTTATAGGTTATTGTTTTATTCGGATAAATGTTTACTGCTGACTCGGTCGTTGTTAAGGCCATGATTTTTGCGTCCCTAGCATTTGGAATGAATGAATCTGGACTCCAGGTGGATTTTAGTACGGCTTCTTCAGTTGATATAAAAGTTCCTTCTGGGTCACCTGTAAGAAATAAGCCCTCGGGTAGTACAATATCAGTAGCGTTCCAACGCTGTCGCATGAAAAAATCTACCCTGCAATTTTATTTAAAAATTTGTTGTAAAACTTTCAAAATTTAAATTTTTAATAAGAATATAAAATTTACCTTATGCTCATATCATTCAAGTCTACTTTTACCATGTCAACAATTTGGCATGAATGGTAAACCGTAATCGGTTCCTTATGCTCAAGTGCCCAGCGTGAACCCAACAAGGCATTTTTGTTAAGTTCTAGCTTTGCAAAATCTATGGGTCCTTTTGGAACTTCTTGAGCACTGCCATTTCCAAATTTCAATAGCACCAGCACACTGAGAATAACAAGGACAGAGGGTAATAAAACCATATATTATAATAAAATTTAGTCACTTTTTTGAAAAATCTTTTACCTGCTTAAAATAATAATCTGTAATGGAGAATACATGGTTTCCTTATGCCAGTGAAAAACTTGGAAATTTTAAATAAATTTGTAACTATACAACGTTCAATATGTAAAAGCAGTACAGTGTACGTAACTAGAACCAATGTGTAGCAAAAGTGTCTCCAAATTTGATATGACGGAGAAAAAAACGTAATATATGGAAAGGCTGCAATTATTATGACAAAAGAATCCATTAGTGTAGCAATTTGTTTTTCGACTGATTCACCGCACGACATTTTCAAATAAAGTCATTAATATATATAAAAGCTATAATTATCGTTATGATTTTGAGTTAATGCTTTTAGTCGATTTCGGGAAATCAATGAAACTTAAAGATATATATTTCATGGCTTCCATATCCGAAACCATTCATCGAAAACATTTTGGTGTCTATGAAAATAACTTGACGTTTCATACGTACAGTTAGGCATGTCAGAAGGGAGAAAGGTGCATAGTTGTAAAGTTTATTTTTCAAAAAAGCATAAACGTGGAAAATTCCATCATACCAACACTCAAAAACAAAGTTTTGTATTATTTTAAAAACATTCAATACGATACAATACATGTTGACTTTTATCAGTTTGATCGCGTGTGAAAAATTGCCAATAGCTGTTAGCAGAAACATTAGCCTTTCAAAGGAAAACGCCAGAAGGGAATACTTAAAATTGTATTAGTGTGCAAAATATCAATTGCTTAATCTAGTGCACTCAATACCACTAGTCTATGCTCTTTTTCGTCAAAACATTGCTTTTTAGTCATCATTTGACAAAGAAGACATACTGCAGACAACAAGACTGGATCATGTTTGAGCTTGTATGTTTCTAATAGTTTTATATGAGCGTAAAATTGCGACTCATTTGCGTGTTTGTGTAATGCAATTGATAGTATGAAGATATAAATCAGAATGGCTCAATATCAATATGTTTCGCTTAATTACTTTGTTTTTTTATTCCAGAAGCGTGTATGTCGTTTACTCATAAATGATAATTTAGGTAACCGAATATGCTTCTTTGACTAAAAAAAGAGAATGTATTTTTCTACAACAAAGAAAGTGGTTGAGTTTTAACCTTTTAAATCAGGGTCACAAACTCCTTTATAGAATACACCAGTTCCTATAACAAACAGAATTCAGCATATAATTTGTAAAACAAATTTGCAAAAAATGCACTTTATAAATATAAGGCACACCTGCACACTTTGCCAGACACGCGTTTGCATACGTTACACGGTCAAACCCACACACTGGGATGTAGCTTTTTGGACTGGTACACATTCTGTTTGGTACAGAGCCGATCAATCTCGGTCTAAACATGAAATTAATTTTCAGTCATTTTCAAATCTGCTAAATGGAGGTGTGCAGTTGCTTTATACCTAATTGGCTCAACTCCAACCACACGGCATCGTCCATAATATGCAACTTTAAATTCCCCAATTATGAATCAATATTATCTAAGTCAAACCAACTTCTATAATATGCTTAAAGTAGTTAGTAAACTGTACAACTTACAGTGACATTCGCATAGGCATTTGTTCCTTTTATTTTTGCCATCAGAACAGCAAACCGGGTTATATTCATCTCCGCAATCGTCACACGGATGCGGAGGTGGAGGCCAATTACGTGCACTTAGTCTACGGCTAAGGGACGTTGGCAAACCATAGCATACTCCTTCTGATATAACTTTAAGTTCTGAAATATATTTTGAATGATTTAAAATAAAAATGCATTTTATGTTTGCTCTAATAATATGACATAGAAATATGATTTACTTTTGCACTCAGCAAAGCAACGATTTTTGTAAGTTTTGTTATCTTTGGCACAAACTGGATAGAAATCATCATGGCAGTCGTCGCAATTCCTTGGAACTGGAGGTAAATGGCGTGCAAGGTTTCTGTAGAAACTAAAATATAATCAAGTTTGAAAATAGGTTATAAATTTTTTAAACATTTTAAATTTGGTGCTTACTTTAATCTGCATTTCCCTGGATATGCTACACTGGTTCTTGTAAACCATTTAAACAAAAAAATCAAAACTGAAATATGTAAAAAAAATCAGAATGAATGATAATAGTACCAGCGCATTGTGCTAAACATTTGTTATCATAGTCTTGTCCATCTCTTCCACAAACTGGCATTAGAATCATAGCACAAGCACAGAATCCTTCTTCAGAAGAAGATAAAGAAGGTCTTAACTTGAAATGGAAAATGAATAAGAGTTTGCTTCGTTTTCGATTTCTATTAAAAGTTTTAACGAATTAGGTTTTAACGAGTCAATAGCTTTACAAGCGCCGTCATACGCTACCTCCACGTCTGAAATGAATATTTAAACAGTGTATTAAAACCAGGTTTCTATGAGTTTGTTTTTAAAAAATATTCACTATTTCTAAACTTAGGTGCGTAACACCAAACATAGCATTTATTCGTGTAGGTTTTTCCATCCGTACCGCAAACTGGAATGTACTCTTTTGTGCAAGTACATGCAATTGTTACTGATAGTATAATTGCAGTGATAACAAAACAAAAATAGATTAAGGTGGTAAATGTACTCATTTTACAATATTTCAAAGTTGCAGCTAAAGTAAAACATTTGTTAATGCCAAGACGTTGTACCGATGCATTAATTACAGGAAATGTCTTTCGTTTAGTGTTACGTGTGTGTGTGTGGAATAGGTATATTAACTCCCGGCAGCAATGTTTCTATCCTATTTACAAGACAATGGGAAACAAAGTAATAAAATATATGTACTTACGTCATATACTTAATAGCTTTCACACTAAAGTAGCGACGAGTTCCTGACACCAGACGATGATGAGATGTCTGGCTTCATTCATAAACAAATGACAAATAGTTTTTGGAGGAAGGAAAGCTTACACGAGGCTCGGTTTGGCAGTACGGCGCTAGAACCAGAAAGGAACTTGTTTTGCATCTCACGCAGTGTTTATTACTGATAATACGGTAAATCAAACCAGCCGTTATAAAATATCATGAAATTTTACACAGCTTACCGTGGATACAAGTAAGGCTACTATTATGTTTTGCAGACACATGAAGTTTCAGATTCTGTCCATTTCTTTTGTTCGTTGGTACAGGTCAGTTTCTCCAGTCAGTCAGATTGCCAAAAATTTTAATATGCAGGTATACTGAACCAGTTCTAATTCCCTTGATTGTAACAAACGTGACCTTACAATAAAAAAGTTTTTAAAAACAGCATTGTGTATTTTTATTTCTTTTTCCAGCTTTATCTTAAATCATACACATTCTTAACTTGCAAAATCGTATACAATGCCAAAACACAAAAATGGTTAATTTTAACCCTTCCTCCAGTGGGGGTTGCACGCTCCTCTATAGAAAACTCTAGTTCCTAAAAACAAATAAATTTTTAGTTTCTGGAATATTTTAAACAAAACTGTATAGCTGTATTTTTAATCAGACCTGCACACTTTGCAAAACACGCGTTTGAATAAGTCACACGATCAAACCCACAAACAGGAATGTAGCTTTTTGGACAGTTACAATTTGTCTTGGATTTACTACCACGCCATTTTTTTCTAGGGTCAACTCCTGAGTCACGACAATATCCCTTATATGCCACCTGAACTCCACCTATGTTCATTTAGAATGTTTAAAGTTGAAACATTTTATAATAAATCAGATTAAAATATTTTAATTAAAAAAACACAGACTAAAATCGCAAGTGCAAAGACACGAGTTTGCATAAGTTTCGCCATTCGTTCCGCAAACAGGATCATAGTTTTGTGAACACTTGTCGCAACCACGGGGAGGTGGAGGCAACCAACGTTCAGACCAGGACTTAGATCCCATTCTTCCTGGAGAATTACCAGTGCGTCCACTTAATCCACTTCTACCTGACTTTGTACTTTGTACACTATAGCAAACTCCCTCATGTACAACTGTAAGCTCTAAAATAATTATGTGATAATTTTATATATATTAAAGCATTTTAAACCAAATATTTAAGTAGGATTTATTTTTTTTACTTTTGCACTCAGCAAAACAATAGTTTTTGTAAGTTTCCCCATCTGAGGCACAAACTGGACGGAAATCGTCATGACATTCGTCACAAGTTCTAGGAATTGGAGGTAAACTATGGGGGCCAATACTTGTTCTAGAACTAAAAGTTAAAATCAAATTTAAGTGTATTGTTTACTTTTCTGTGAATAAGTTGAATTTTGTAACATACTTCAATCTACATCTTCCGGGATAGGCAACCGTAGTTCCTGTAAATCAATTTAAACTAAATATATTAAAAAACTTCAAAAATTGAAAATATTTGAAAATTGTTTATACCTGCGCATTTGGCTAAACACTTGTTATCATAATCTTGCCCATCCCTGCCACACACTCGATTTATATTCCGAGGACAAGCACAGCCTCCGTTTCTGCACAAAAATCAGAAATTTTCTTAAAAACCAATTATTTGGTAAAAGTTCACAGTTGGATATACAATTTGCTACTTACGTCCCTCCATATCGGTTTCCTTTAGGGCATCGCCCATCGATTGCAATTTTCACTCCTGCAAATGAATATACAAATTAAATAACAAAACACTTCATTCTATCAATTTGTAATATTTTACGTATTACCATGGCGTTTTGCCAGACAACTATTAACATATTCTTTTCCATCCACGCCACACACTGGATCCTTATAAAATATTGAAACAAATGGTTTTAGAACTGAAAAATATTTCTTTGGATTCAATAAACATCTCTTACGTTTATAAATGGACAACCCTGGACAACTACACTATACGCTAGATATAGTGTTGCGTAGAACAACGTAAACTGCATAATATATAGTCCACAACTTTTAAAGAATCTCAAAAACAATTTTTGTCAATCTGTATTGCACTAAAGATGAATATTGAAAAATGAATGAATAACCGGAAATATCTTCTGTTTGTTGTGCTCTGTGTGGAATATATCAACCTCAAAGTCGACAGCAGTGTTCCTACTTGAAAGACAATGGAAAACACAGTAATAAAAAAAATTATGTATCGACGTCATATTTTTTATATCTTTTACGCTAAAGCAGCTTTCCGTTTCTTGACACCAGAGGATGATGAGATGTCTGTATTCATTTATAAACTTTATGAATAGCAAATTTTTTGAGGAATGAAAGTTTATAGAAGTGTCAGAATTTGCCGATTTAGTGCCGGAACCATAAGTTGGCTTGATTTGTATGTAAGCTTTATTAATTGTCAATTACGCAGTAGATCATACTTACATTTATATAACGCTCCATAAACTTAAGTTAACTTATAAAAAATGCAAGAAAATATATTGTACTGTTTCGCAGATACAACAAATTTTTGGAACTTACCTCGGTAGGGACAAAAGTGACTTTAGAATAAAAATGTTTTTAAAAATAAAGCTGCAATATTGCTTATCTTTATTTTTTTTCAGATTTTTCCTAAATCACACAGCACTTAAATTAGCACCTTTGTAATTTACAAAATGGTATGTATTTTTAATTCACAAAAATATTTTAATTTAACCCGTCCTCCAGTGGGGGTTGCAAGCTCCTTTATAGAAAACTCCAGTTCCTAAACAGATCAATGTTTAGTTTTTGGAGTATTTTAAGCAAAGTGGTATATATTTTATTTTTTAAGCAAAACTCAGACCTGCACACTTTGCCAAACACGCGTTTGAATAAGTCACACGATCAAACCCACAAACAGGAATGTAGCTTTTTGGACAGTAGCAATTTGTGTTGGATTTAGAACCACGCCAATTTTTTCTTGGGTCGACTCCCGTTTCATGACAAATTCCCTTGTATGCCACTCCAACTCCACCTAAGTTAAATTAGAATGTTTAAAGTTATAACATTTTATATTAAATCACATTAAAATATTTGAATTTAAAAAACACAGACTATAATCGCATCTGCAAAGACATTGGTTCAAATAAGTTTTTCCGTCTGTTCCGCAAACAGGATCATACTCTTGTGAGCACGTCTCGCAAAAACGGGGAGGTGGAGGCAACGAACGTCCAGACCAGGGCTTAGAGCCCATCCTTCTTGGGTCGACTCCCGTTTCGTGACAAATTCCCTTGTATGCCACCCCAACTCCACCTAAGTGAAATTTGAATGTTTAGAGTTGAAACATTTTGTAATAAATCACATTAAACTATTTGAATTAAAAAACACAGACTATAATCGCATCTGCAAAGACATTGGTTCATATAAGTTTTCCCGTCTGTTCCGCAAACAGGATCATACTCTTGTGAACAACTGTCGCATGGACGGGGAGGTGGAGGCAACGAATAGAGCTTAGAGCCCATCCTTCTTGAGCTAAAAAAATTTAAAGTTGTTTTTAAATGTCTTGTCCGAGAACTGGATGAAAAAATTAAATTTGAAGTAAAGTGTTTATTCTTCTGAAAGTAAATTGGATTTGTTACTACTTCAATCTACATCTTCCGGGATATGCTACGGTAGTTCCTGTAAATCAATTTAAACCAAATTTATTCAAAAATCCTAAACATTTTAAAATTCAAATTTCTTGAAAAATGTTTTACCTGCGCATTTTGCTAAACATTTGTTATCATAGTCCTGTCCATCCCTTCCGCAAACTCGGTTTATATTCCGAGGACAAGCACAACCTCCACCTCTGTATAAAAATCGGAAATCCTTTTTTGAAGCAGACTATTTATGCAATTTATTTGGTTCTTGGTAAAAGTTGAATATACAATTTGCTACTTACGTCCCTCCATACATGCTTCCTTTAGGACATCGCCCGTCAATTGCAATTTTCACTCCTGTAAATAATTTTTTTTAAATCATATAACAAAATACTATATTACATCGGCTTGTTGTATTTTAGGTATTACCGTGTCGTTTTGCCAGACAACTATTGACATATTCTTTTCCATCTACGCCGCAAACTGGGTCCTTATAAAACAAAAATGGCTTTAGAACAGTTCTGAAAAAATTTTTAGATTAAATTTTAAAATCTCTTACATTTATAAATGGACAACCTTGGACAAATACGGCTGATGGTATAGTAATTACAAATAGGAGACGACTAACGGTGCTAAAAGCGCTCATTTTAATGTCCAATCTTTCCAAAGCGTAGAATATTCACAAAAATATTTTTGTCAATTTGTACCACACCGAACATGAAAAATGAATGAATAACCGGAAATTACTTTCCGTTTGGCTCTGTCTGAAGAATATATCATTAGTCTGCAGCGGAGTTTATGAGACAATGCAAAATAAAGCAATGAAGATTATGCATTGAGGTTATATTCTTGATAATTTTAATGCTACTATAACCTTGTTTTCTTAGACGGCAACGTGATATCAATCTTTATTCACATAGACCAATGTACTCTTATGCACGTAAACTTACACGTGTGTATTAAACTTTTTAATGTACAAATGACGTCAAAAAATTAAATCAAATTTGTTTCGTATATATTCGGTGTATATTATCACTAAAGCGGTAGATCAATTTGAAATGTTGTTAAAAGAGCAATCATATTCAATGTTCCTAGCAGCGTCCAATAACGTATCTTACACCTGAAAAATTATACAATCCAGTAAAAATTGGTATTAGGTATAAATGCAGTGGTGAATGTCAAATTGTTTGGGGAAAATGACCTTGACACTCCGCAATACATGCATTTGTATAAGTCTCCATATCTGCTCCACAAACCTCTCGGCGTATTTTCGGACACGGACAAAACGGTTCTTGAGGTTCGATTTTATCACCACGTCTAGAATGATTAGAAATTCAAAAAATAAATCATTTGCGACGTTTAACACATTTAATTTTATTTATTCGTCATTAAATCCGAATGATAATTTTACAAATAAATAAATTGATCATGTTCACAAAATCATATAAAATTAGTCAGTAAAATGAATACGTTATCTACCCGCGTTGTCTACTATTACAGGGTCCCTGCGCACCCCCTTCAGTCACCGAAACACCTTTAAAATCAAAACTATTTTTTTTAAAATCGCTTTCACTTTTAATAAGCTTGTAACCTAATCCGTTGCAATACCAGCGCACTCAGCCAAACACCCATTTCCATATGTTTGCATATCCTCGCCACAAACTGGACTATGTTCCTTTGTGCAAGCACATAAGGCACCTCCAATCACCCTTCCGCTTATACTACCTTCTCTAAACCACCCAAGTAAAAAATATATATAAACCCTCCATATTTCAGAGTCAGTTAAACTTACTCCATTTGAGATTGGCCTTGATTGCCAACATTGCCATTATAATCAGGTGAGCCGTCATAGTACATCGAGTAATCACCACCACTATAGTTTTCAAACAAAAAGTTAGCAAAACTTGCGCAAATAATTAGATAGGTATTTTGCTGCTATGAGTATACCCATTTCCTTGTTGATTCGATTTACCCGCATTGTAATCGTAATAGTTAGAGTTAGCATTACCACTAAATAGACAAACGCAAATTCAAAATTTAAATTTCAAAAAATCGGGTTTTTACAATTTTTTTTGCAGTTACCGTACCCATTGCCTTGTTTAACATTGTAGTCGTTTGGGTAATCCTGATAATTATAATTAGCGTTACCGCCTCCACCATTGCCTTGATTGGCAGTATAATCAGTATTCCTAGATGGACTAGTAATATAAACAAGAACTTCTTTAAAACTTGGCATTTATAGATTCAAGTTGTGATTGCTACAACCATACCCTTTATTTTGCAAGCGTTCTTTGCATACTCCTTTATACAGCACTTTTGCACCTAACTCAAAAATGTAAAGTTTGCTAACAATTTGTAAAGATATTTTGAATTTATATTTATATGCGATAAAATACCTGCGCACTGAGCAACACACTGATTCGAATAAGTCATTCTATCATGTCCGCAAACTGGATCTCTATTTCTGGGACAGTGACATCGACTTCCGCCAACTCCTCTTCCGGATAATTTTCTGAAATAAAAAACGTTTACGTAATTTTTGCGTATTTTAACGACGCAATTATAATTCCAAAAACTTACTGTAGAATGCAACTTCCTCCGTAAGCAACCCCAACACCTAAATTTTAAAAAATCAGTGTTAAATTTATTAATTATATTTGTCCATTTGTCTAACGAATTTTAAAACTCACCATGCGCATGAGCAACGCAATCGTTTTGATACGTTTTTCCATCTACGCCGCAAACGTATTTCTTTGTAAATCTGCATCCTGTTGCCTTACCTGTTTTAGGACTAATTTATAAAAAATAAACACTTAAAAGTAGATACACTTAATATTCAGCAACCTGTTTTGGAAATAGAACATATTATTACTTGTATTCTTTGATACATCGCCCGTCATGTGCAATTTCCACTCCTGTAAATAAATTGATATTTTATAACATTTTATGACAAATAATTTTAACATTTTTGATATTACCTTGGCTTTCTGCCAGACAACTATTGTCATATTCTTTTCCGTCGACGCCGCACACTGGGTCCTTATAAAATATAAAGTGATTTTAGAACAGTTCTGAAGAAGTTCCTTCAGATTAAATAAAAATGTCTTACATTTGTTAGAGGACAATTCTGGGCAACTACAAAGTACACTAGACAAAGTGTTGCGTATAGAAAAGTAAACTGCATAATTAAAGTTCACAACTTAAAATATTGAAGCTTCTAAAAAGGTAGATTTTATTAGGCGAAATAATTTGCGACTGCTTATGTGCATGTGTCAAGCTAATATAATGCACATGTGCACGGTGATTGCAATAGTGCATTGTCTAAATAGACAAAACATGCTTCTATAGTAGGTAATTAAATAAACAATGAAACCAGCTTCCGGAGTTTATTATGCAGGTTAACTGTTATTTCTGTAAAGATTTTGCAATATACTTAACCATTGTTCAACGTAATGTGGCATTCCAAAATTACAGAACATATAGTATTGCAAGTTGAATTTAACAATTTTGTGGTTTTACAATTCCTTTCCCACACTTGAGCAAATTTCGAAAAGAAACAAATTGTGGAGAAATAAATAAGTTTACAAGATTGAATATTTGAAGAGGAAATGAATTCAACATTAGTCAGTACCAAATTTTGTAGTAGGCTTGAGGAAACAACTAAATTCAAATTTCCAATTAATGTATCAGTAAACTTCGAATACAATAGAAAATTAATTGATTTTAGAGAAGGCCGGAAATAAATGTGTTTGTGCATTAACACAAGACTGTTGTGAGAATTTGCTAATTTTACGCGGTTTCTAAAAAATTCTAACTCAAGTTTTTCATCACAAGTTGTTCTCTATGCTTCTTGACAAGTTTTTGTGAATTCTTAGGTAGACGCCTTTTTTGTCATAATGTTACATTTATCCAGTCTTTTGTCACTATACTCAATAAATATGTTTTTATGTAGTTTCATCCTTATGCATCCTATCTGCATAGCATCTACAAGCTACAAGTCTACCATACCATACTCATACCATAACTAAAGAAAATTTCCCTTTTTATTCTCGAGAGTTGCTATTTTATGTATTATGCATCCTACCACAGAAAGAATGAGACGGGCTTTAAATGATCTTCAGAACTTTTTGCTTGTTTATCTAGCATTACATATTTTCAAGATTTTTTGTCTTAACTTGAAAGCATGCTTTTATTCCAAACAGAAATTTTGAATTTCATAAGCTTGAGAACCCAACCCCAACCATTAATAATGCTTTTACAAAAATTTGATCCCTACGTCCTTTTATTCATGATACCGAAGCAGAGTCAAATATACTTAGAACTTCTATATTATCTTGCACTAGCTTAACTGATTACAAAAGAGAATCTTTTTTCCCTAAAATATGAGTACCCCGTTGTGTTATTTACCTTTTACGCTGAAGGTCCTTTTTTAAGAAAAACAAGCAACATTGCTCAGTCGTCCGTACAAAAACGCATTCTAAGCTGTTTTGGGTGGTAATCTGATACTTTACGCAGAACAAGGTTCGCCTTTCCCTAAATCCCTAACAATACTGAATAACAATATTTGTTTTCTTCATTTCTACAAATTTTACATCTGCCAAGCATTTCAGTTCATGGCAGAACATTGGTTGCTTCAAATGTCATGTTGCTGCTCTTACAGAAAAATAAATACTTTCTGGATATTATTTTGAAAAGTCTCAAAAATTCAAATTTTTGTCATGGATTTTTCTCCGCATCCGCTTAACATTGAATTGGTAAATTTTTAAATACATTTTCCAGCTTAAAACATAGTTAACCTATATAATAAATTTTGTATTTTTAATAACAGGTGGTGCGAAATATTCTAAAATATCTGCCCTTTTCATTCGTCAAAACTTGCCGTTTCGTTTCCTCCACATGGAATCAAGCCAGTGTAACCGTGCTCCTAAAGTCGTCCCACCCTATTATAATTTCTTGTGACAACTTAACCCCGTTAACTGTATTAGCCTCTAGCCAAAACTTTCCCTGTGACAAATTTAAAATTCAGCTAAATCATCAGCCTATTCCCACTAACGTTTTTGAACTTGTTGGAAAATATGCAACACAGTTAAATTTTTCATTTTGCGTAGGGTCCATTAACAAGCCAGAGATAAATTCTTATACCATTACAACCTTTTCTAAATTAACAGAACTCTGTATCAGCTTTAGAATATTATGTAGAAACACACAGGAGCAAAATGTGGGACTTGATATAATTTTTCAACTGTTACAATTGTCTCCTAACTTGAAAAAGATAACTTTGCGTCATTGTGATAGCAGCGTAATGCCAGTGATAAACAATTTTATAATACAAACCAGTTCCTGTCACAAAATACAAAGCTTGTCAATTTAGCTCAATATTTTTTACAAGTGCTTTTGGCGATGCAGATTTGTATCAAATAGCTGGAATTTGCTTAAAAGAGCTGAAATTAGGATTTCAATGTAGAAATGGGCAAAGTCAACCGGAAATGATAAACAAGCTACTAAATGCATTAAGTGGAACACTGGAAACGCTGGAAATTTATTCTCAGAATAAAAAGTACACGTTTGTGGCACCTTCAGTCCCACCATTGGTTTTTGAATTTCCGTACATGCCTTACTTGAAAGTTTTGACAATGCGTAGCAATCTTTTCACAGTGAATAATCTCTCGTTTAAAAATCAACTTCCGGTTTTACAGAAATTGTGCGTTGATTCTTTAACCCGTTTTATGGTTCCGTGTAATTCTCTAGAAGAGCTAGTATTATTTCAGGGTTGGGACAGTGAAACTAGAGTTTGGAGAATTGCTCAATTTGCTCCTTGTTTCCCAAATTTGAAGAAAGTAAAAATTCCAGACAATTTTGCTCATGTATTTGGTCAAATATGGCCTAATCTTGAGGAAATTACCGTAATTGCTGAGGAACAAGATTTTGACCGCACTTTGTTTGGCGTTAGAGAAGAGGTTCCTGCCACAGTAAATTTGTACAAGAAAATTCGACTGGGTTTTCAACAAGGACAAGATTTTGAAGAAATTCGGAAAATGTACGTGGAGTCTGGGGAAGCTGATGCGTTGCTGAAAACAAACAGTGAGTTAAAGTATTTTGGAATATGGTTGAAATGTAAAAAATGCAACAAAGTAAATAGATTTTGAAGTGTTTGGATTTACTTGATTTTGCATTTTAGAACTGAAGATGCTACAAGTTACAAATACGTTGTTGGGGATTCCAGATTATCGTAATGTCTTGGACTAGTTCTATTGGATATGGAGCCACCGTTTTGTGATATGACTCCAACAGTTAGATAAGTTTAGTTTAAGTGTATAAACGCAAATATAACTTTTGTTTGAAAATGATTTAAAGTACAAAAAAATAATATTGATCATTGTCTTCTTTGCTGTTTCTGGTTTTTCTGAAATTGTTCAATGTAAAGAGGCAAACAATTTTGCAACTTTCTATTTTTTGTTAATTTTCAAATTAGTATTGCTTTCAAGTTTGAATTATATTTACCAGAGTAATTGTTAGCCAGGATTTATAATATGTTTGAAATATTAACTTTTATTCTACAAAATAAAATATGTATAAAATATCATGTATTTGCAATATGCACGGAAATCACTAAGTATTCTGGAGCAAACGTTCGGTCGTTAGTGTAGATGTTAGTCTACGGGTTTGCTGTTTGAGATAAGAAATATGTAAGCAAATGAAATTTTCAATGTTTTTGTTTCCAACGGAGAAACTAACTTTTAAAAAAGTAGATAAATGATAAATGCAGTTTTATTGCTTGATTGGTATGTGTTTTAAAATGTGAAGAAGTGTATGGTTGATCTCTTTTTATTTTTACGTGTACATATGTATAAGCAATAGGTTTTACATAAACAATTTATCAATCTGTTCACTTTCAAAAACTACATTTAAAGTGCTGTGTTTGAATACATTGTCGGAATTTGTTCGACGCATTAGGTAAATATATAGTACTAAAATAGAGAGGTAATACTAGTTTATTAGAAAATATTATATGTACACCGGAAACCTGCTCTTACTGTTTGCTAGCTTAACGTTGTTTTTCTATAACTGCTTTTCAGTATGGTTTATAAATACGCTTGTCTTTTACTTTAAGACTCATTTCTAATAATACTCAATTCACTGCAATAATCTCTGTCGTTATGGAAGGTTTTCAAAATTAAATATGTAGACAGTAACGTCGTTAGTTACAGACAACCGATTCATGCAGTTATTCATTTTAGGTCGTAAAATTATTTGCGTTAGATATGGTAGTTTGTTTAAGTAGGTACTACAAAATTTTAAGATTATTCATTTTAATGGTTAAAGAGACTGATTTATTTTTAGGAACCCAAGCTTTTGCTAATTTGCCGTTAGCTTTTACAAGAGTACACAAAATAGTAAAAATGGAGAAACCAGTATACATTTAAAAGTAAATTTTACAAGAATTTTTACTAGGATAAACCACAAAGCTTAAATAAATTAAACTACATTTTAAAACAGTTTTGGATTGTGAATGGGTAAATTCGATTTATGATAAATTTAGACTAATTTAAACTCTAATAAGCAATCAAAAAATTGATCACTTTAAGAATTTTTGATTAGTGTAAACTTAGGTGTTTGGGTTATTATGACGTTATAAAAATTGATAGAACATATAATAAGCTTAATAAAACGCACTGCATACCATTTTATTTGTTTGCGAAATATTAATTAGCTGACTGACTGAACCAGTGAAGCTTTACTTGTGATAAGAATTATTGAAGAAATGAATGTCGTTGTGAAATACACATTTTTAGTGGACTAGAAAACGAATTCTAATTATATCGAGCATACGCCATCAACTTTTTCTAGAACAACTTTGCAAAAGACATTTTTATGCTATTCTAAAACTGCATTACAACTTGTGTTACCCTTTCTTTCATCAGACCTAATTTTTTCTTCTTACTAGAAGCTGTAATTACTCACTATTTTCAAGCGAAGATATATATTTTAAAATAAAAAAATGCATCTTATTCTCTCTATAATTAAGTTGGGTTGTTAAGTGAAAGAAAAATCGCAACTTAATTTCCAGGTCATGTTGAAAGGGAATCTTATTCTGTGTGCTGTTTACAACCAAAAGTGCATCATGAATCAATGAATAGATACCAAAATTTACTCTATACAATCTTTGCAAAAGCAATTTTCAGAAGCGCTGCCACCACCCCATTAAACGAATCCTGTTTTGTTTTTTTTCAAATTAGATAAAAAGTGGGAGTTAAAATAATACCAGTTTTGTGACTTGACACCTTATATACGCGGTGAATTCCATTAAAAAATTTGTTTTCTTTTTTCTATATCTGCTTACATAGACACCTGTACATGTATGCAACCACCACACACACAAGACTTATTGAAAGGGAAAAAATTCATACCCCATATTTCTCTTCCTGTCAGCAGAAGAAATCTACAGAGAAAATTTTTTTCCTTGTGTGTTCTATATTGTACAAGGTAGAATAAGAAAATCTATTAGAAAAATTTTTTTTTGAATGGTCTTGTAGATTTTGTGATATTTGGGATGATGTCAAAGCTGTGAGACTTTAGCCAGTGTACCAATTTTCATCATCTCTATAATTTTGAGCAGCAGCAGCTTTGACAATGAGAAGTTTGAATAGAAAAATAATTTATTTAGGAGAAAGCGGAAAGTAATTTACTTCTGAATATACAATAGACTAAGTTTGAAAATTTGCTAATTGTTGTTGTTTTGCTATATTTTTTGTATTATGCGTACTACCACAGAAAGAATGAGATGGGGTTTTAATATATTTTTGCAAATTTTCGTTTGCTTATCTAGCTATGCGATTTGTGGAGATTCTTTCTGTCTTAAGTTGAAAGCATGCTTTTATTCCAAACAGAAGTTTTCAATCTCATAAGTTTAGAAGAAGACCCAAGCCATTAAAAAAGCTTACAAAATTTGATCCCTACGACCGCTCATTCATGAAACCGAAGCTGAGTCAAATGTGTACCTATACTTTCTATGTTGCATAATGCACTAGCTCAACTCCTGACAAAGGAGAACCTTTTTGCTGTGAAATACGAGACACCCGTTGCATTACCCTGAAGGTCTCTCCTTCGGAAAACAAGCAACATTGCTCACTCATTCAAACAAAAACACATTCTAGGCTGCTTTGAGTTGTAATTTGATATTTTACACAAAACACAGTTCATCCTTCCCTAAATCCTTAACAATACTGAATAAGAATTTTTACCTGCTGTGTTGTTGTTCTCATCTACAAGTTTTACATCAACCAGGCATTTCAGTTCATGTCTGGACTTTGGTAGCTTCACACGGCGTCTTGCTGCTCTTATAGAAAAAATAAACACTTTCTGAAATACATTTTGAAAAATTTTATAACTTCAAATTTTTATCATGGATTTCTCTCCGCATCCACTTAACATCGAATTGGTAAATTTTTAGCCTCCTCATTTTTAGTAAAAAAAATATGTGACTTGAATCAATCACCATGTAATTATTTTGCATTTTGTGTTTTAATTACAGGTGGTGAGAAATATTCTAAAATATCAACCCTTCTCTTTCATCAAAACTTGTCGTTTGGTGTCCTCCACATGGAATCAAGCCGGTGTAACCCTGCTCCGAAAATCTACCTACCCTATAATTATTTCTTGTGACAGCTTAGCTCCATTAAAAGTTTTAGCCAATAGTGAAAAGTTTCCCTGTGACAAGTTTATAATTGAACTAAATCATCAGCTTCTTCCCACAAACGTGTTTGAACTTGTTGGAAAATATGCAACACAGTTACAGTTTTCATTTTGTGTAGAATCCATTAACAGGCCAGAGATAAATCCATACAACTTTACAGCTTTTCCTAAATTAACCAAACTCAGTATCAGTTTCAGAACACTAAATAGAAACACACATGAGCAAAAAGTAGGGTTAGATATCATATTCAAAATACTTCAAACGTCGCCAAATTTGGAAAAGATAATTTTGCGTTATTGTGACAGCAGCGTAAAGCCAATGATAATCAACCTAGTAAAGCAGACTAGCTCATGCCACAAAGCACAAAGTTTGTCAATTAGCACATTATATTTTACTACTGTATTTAACGACGCTGAAATATACCAAATTGCTAGAATCTCACAGAAAGTTTTGAAACTGGGTTTTGGTTTGGGTGAACCAGAATTTGGAATATTCTGCGTTGTTTCCCAATATTAAAAAGCTCAAATGCCACATAATTTTGCTTACGTTGTTGGTCTAATATGGTCTAATCTTGTGAAACTTACAGTAGTCTATGGAGGAAAAGATGACCTTACTTTGTTTGGCGTTAGAGAAGAAGTTCCTGGCACGGTTAAATTGTACAGGGAAATTCGACGGGGATTTCAGCGAGGACAAGATTTTGAGGAAATTCGGAAAATGTACGTGGAGTCTGGGGAAACTGATGCGTTGTTTGAAATGAACAGTGAGTGAAAATTGAAAATATGTTGGAATTTAGAAAATGTGGAAAGTAAATAAATAAATTTTAAAATGTTGGTGTTTGCTTGATTTTGTTTTTTAGAACTGAAGATACTAAGCTGTACAAAATTCTCGTACTGATCTGTTTATTGTGCTGCCTTGGCCTAGATTTTTTAAAGAGATAATCTTTTTCGTCCTGGAAAAATCTGCATTTGTCTATGGGATTAACGACTTTTATTGTGGGAGGTAAAGAATTCGAGTACTCTCTTATCCGGGAGTATTTTTTCAGGGATAACTGAGTTTTCTACGTTTTCTATGCAACAAAACTTGGTATTTTGTCCCAGTGGTGTACTTTTAGAGTAGATACAGCCAGCTCAGGGTTTTGAGCACTCTTGGTTTATGGTTAAGCGTAACGTCATATTGTCTTCACTTCAGTCGTACCCATGCAATAACGTAAATTCACTTCAGTCCGTACAAAATTTCAAAGCTTCACAGAAAAATCTATATCCTATATAACTAAATTTGTGTAAATTCTTGAAAAAAAAAACAAAATAAAATAGTTTTTAGGAGGAAAATCCCCAAGGAACTTGTATTCTGTCAACACTATTGCCTAGTTTTAGTGGAAATTTGCATGTGACAAAAGGATTTAGATAATTATTATACTGCTTGATCTAACACAATACTAAAGACCAGATCGCCTACCAAGTGGCTCATGATTCTTGATTAGATTATTTTTACGTTTGAATATGATGTTGAAGATAACTGTAAAAGAATTATAGTTTTAACTAAACTTAGTTACAAATATAAATTTAAAATGTAAAAATCACAAAACATGCGCGTAAAGCAAATAGAATACGACATTGGGGATTTTTTGACATTCTGTTGTGAAGTATTCAGTAGGAGATGTATGCATGATGGCGTGATACGTATTGTCATCTTCGACATTTCTATCTACATTGCATTTACTGAAGATAGTATTTTCTAGAAAGTAATGTTTGCTTGCTACTTTACTCAGTAATCTGTGCGGGTTGTCGCTACTTTATTGTACACTACTGGGACAAAATACCAAGTTTTGTTGCACAAAAATGGTAGAATACTCACTTATCCCTGAAAAAATACTCCCGGATAAGGGAGTACTCGAATTTTTTACCTCCCACAATAAAAGTCGTTAATCCCATAGATAGATGAGTATTTTTCCATGGACGAGAAATTACATGCCTTTTTTAAATATGAAGCTGCAGGTAGGTAGTATGATTCCACCAATTAGACAAGTTTAAGTTAGAAGCAAATACGTAAATATGATTTCTATTTGAAAACGATTCGAAGTGCAAAAAATACATGGATCTTTGTCTGATTTTGCTGTTTCTGGTTTTCTGAAACTCTTCAATGTGAAGTGGCAAAAGGTTTTGCAACTTTTTAATAGTTTTAATTTTGCCTATTGGTATCATTTTCCTATTTAGATTAATTTGAGTTCGAAAATTCATATCGACGGTTTATAATATGTTTAAAAAATTAAATTTTATTGGCAAAAAGGCAAATACTTTTTAAAAGAAATGGGTGTAATGTCTATGAAATATGCTCACAAATCAGTGAGAGTTACTGCCACTTTTTGTGTTTTGTGCTAAAATAGTATTCACATGTAAATTGCTCTGACAAACGATCGATCATTAGTGTAGATGTTATTCTACGGTTTAGCTGTTTCAATTTCCAATGTCGTTGTTTCCGACTAAAAAATGAGCACTTCACAAAAAGAACGTAAATGATTAATGCATTTTCACCTCTTTGTTGTTTTTATGTATCAAAATGAAAGTAAATTTGTGAAAGTAAAGTAAAGTTTAGATCAGTTGGTTTTATTTTTAATTATATGAAAATATTAGAATCTTACGTAACAATCGATATCTGTAGTTCTTTAAAAATTACATTTAAAGCTCAATTATGTTACATTAGAAAAAATTTTCCTATGCATTAGCTAAATATAAGTACTTTTCTAGAACATTTGGTTTTTAGATTATAACTCGTGAAGTCATTATGTACGCCTGAACTCTGCTCTTACGGTTTGCTAGTTTATCTTTGTATTTCTAGAACTATTTGGTTAATTAGTACGTTAAATTTTTACTTTAATACTCACTGGATCTGAATTTTCTGTAAATAAGTAAGATTTTATAGTTCTATATATAGTCATCACCGCTGTTATATATAGACAATTGTTACATGTAGTTATTCATTTCAAGTAATAAACCTATTTGCGCTAGATATAGGTGTTTGTTTAATTAGGCACCACAACATTTCAGACTAGGATAAACAGTAAAGTTAAAATAAATGAAACTACATACATTAGCATCGTTTTGACTTTTGTATGTGTACATTAGGCATATACAATATGATGAAAATCAACTAGTTTTAAACCTAATAAAAATATATTTCATAAGCAACAAAAATTGGAAAGTTTAGTGATTTCGACATTTTTTTTATTACTTTTGTAAACTTGTTGGTTTGTTGTGGCATGATATACAGTCTGTCCCACAATTTTTCGAACGATAGGTAAAATTGCAATATCTCATGAGTACTAAGACCATTTTGGAAATAACTTTAATGGGTTATTTCCTATTGTGTTCTAACATTATACACACAATTTGGTTTAAATCTGGCTACTCTTTGAGAAATTATGAAAAATTACAAAAAGTACTACAAAATCGACTGTCCCAAAATTATTCGAACGATCAGTTTCATATTGGGTTTGAAAATAAAATTTTCAACCAAACCTCCTCAAAATGCACCAAAACAATCAGAAAAGCAATTTTCTACATAATTACGTGCTAGTTTTTCATCGTAATTATTTTTAGTCACTGAAAAATAGCGATTTTGTAGCACATACATATCTTGATCAAATTTACTCATGTCAATTCAATTACTAACCTCCAGATCGAAAGTAACTGACACAGATTTATCAAATTATGCTAATTTGTTCTAGCTATAGACATAACGTTATGCTTTTCATGCAATTTGGACAATTTGGCTCAATAATGGGTAGCAACATTATTGGTAATACTGTTTTTCATTAGTTAAAGGTGAGTTTAAAAATCAAACAGTTTAAACATTTCTGTGTTTTTGTAGTAAAACAAAGATCGTGTGATGCTACTCTGCTGGTTTTAGCCAATTTAACATTCTGAGTACTAATTAAGACCGATTTTTGCAAACCATACAAGTGCTAAGTACTTTATGAAAACATGAACATTGCGCATCTTCAAACATAAGTAACCAAATATTATTCTAGCTACATATTATTGCTGGTTTGTTAGTCTACATCATCTAAATGACACAAAATCGATAAAAAATTGGGAATTAGGTAAATTTATGGTGCCCATTGTCTTATGGTTTGTTTCGGTTACTTGTTAATTGACACATGGTAAAGTGATTTGAATCAATGTGACCTTCATAATGCTTAAACGCTTCAGAATTGTCTCAGTAAACCACAAAAGTATTTTGCTACGTCATCCATAGATAAAACAAGCTTCGTAAGTCATTTACTGCATGTCCTAAATAGGATAAATATTAAATCATCCAAAATTGACATCAATATGACCTTCTAGCTGTTATCCTTTAATAGCAATGGTAATTAGAACTTAACCGTTTTACTCCATAGTATATAAAAATCAGAGCGCAATACTTATAAATGGTATAAATGAGCATAATTTGATAAGTTTGCGTCAGTTACTTTCGATCTTGAGGTTAGTAATTGAATTGACATGAGTAAATTTGATCAAGATATATATGTGCTACAAAATAGCTATTTTTCAGTGACTAAAAATAATTACGATGAAAAACTAGCACGTAATTATGTAGAAAATTGCTTTTCTGATTGTTTTGGTGCATTTTGAGGAGGTTTGGTTGAAAATTTTATTTTCAAACCCAATATGTAACTGATCGTTCGAATAATTTTGGGACAGTCGATTTTGTAGTACTTTTTGTAATTTTTCATAATTTCTCAAAGAGTAGCCAGATTTAAACCAAATTGTGTGTATAATGTTAGAACACAATAGGTAATAACCCGTTAAAGTTTCAGACAAAATGGTCTTAGTACTCATAAGATATTGCAATTTTACCTATCGTTCGAAAAATTGTGGGACAGACTTTACATTTGTAAAACTTTCAGGAAGCTTAATAAAACGCATTGCATACCGTTAAATTTTTTTGTGAAATACTAACCAAAAATAACTGACTGATTCAAATGAAGGTTGATGTAAATTCTGTATCAAGGTGGATGATGCTGGTCCACTTTTTTTCGTACCAGACCAATCGTTAGCCTTTGCAACATTCTCGAAATTATCCACATTTTTTGGATCTTCCGAAATCAATTCGTATAACGTGGTAGTGATTTTGGCTGGTTTTAACAGGATTTTTACTGTAAGTAATGAGTAAACCGAAGGGATAGAACTGTGGTGGAGTGGAAGTCAAGTCGTGAAATCTAGTTTTGATGAGTTTCGCAGCAAATATAAATCGAAATTCGATTATCGAATAAGGTGAGTTTTCTCTGTTTATTCAATTTGGGGCGTCTAGTGTAGTGCTAAAGCACTTAGTATAAATGGTGAAGATGGCCAACATTAGGAAAATAAGTAATAGGCAACACAGTATCATTTGCAGAAAAATTTTCTGAATACTAGTCATTGAACAAAATATTTCACGGATTTCTTTAAACATGATGAAGTACGTGTACGTCACCACGATAAATGTACGTGTTCAGAACTCAGTTTGTCGGGTATGCGATGCACTTAACCACTTAAAAGAATAACCACTTTTTCCGGTTTTCAAACATTCATATTTAGTGACAAAATGCTTATCAATATTCGACGAACCATCTTGACGTAAAAAGTTTGTATGCTTGACTGATAATCTGTTAAAAAAATTAAAATATATTTTTGAATGTAAAGTAAAATATAAAATGAATTTGTTTTATTTCTTAAGTATAAGAGAAGTAGTAGGATTTGGCAAAAAGAATTGGTATCTGACCTCGTTTAAAAATTACACTTTAATTTTATTTTTTGACAAATTGCCGAAAATGTACCGCCGCGTTAGCTAAACACAGACTATAAGCTAGAATTTTCCGACTAGCTTTTATATTTAGAAGCAGGATACTGGATGCTGTTCATTAAATATTTCTCATTTACTTCTCTAGTACATGTATGTTTTAAATGTATAACAGTGATTAAATAAAGAGATAGGTATTATGTAGACTAGAAATCTGGTTTTACGGTTTGCTAGTTTATTTCTGAATTCTTAGAACCATCTGATTTTTCAATACGGTTCATGAATACTCAGTTACGTTTTATGAATGTTTTACTTCAATAATCGCTTGCAATGTTGTAATAATACCGACTTGAATATGTGATTTTCTGTCAATTAGGAAGACCTGATATAGTAAAATATGCAATCAACACCGCTGTTAGTTCCAGGTAACTGCTTCATGTAGGTATTCATTTCAGGCCATAAAACTATTTGCGTTAGATATAGTTATTTGTTTAATTAGGTATGGCAATATTTTGTACTGTGATAAACCATAAGGATTATATAAATACAACTACAATTAAAAACCATGTTGAATTGTGTATGTTTTAATTTGGCATAATATGATATATATGAACTAGTTTAAACTCTAATAAGGAATACTTGTTTCATGCAATGAAAAATTGAACAATTATAAAATTTTTTGATTAGTGAAATCTTAGATTGTTGATTTTCTATGGCATATAATACATTTTTTAAACACATACAAGAACCTTAATAAAATTTAGATGTTTGTGAAATACTAACCAAAAATATATATCGACGAATGGGAGCCAACCGGACGTAACTTCACTCTGATCGGCCAGGGGAAAAGGACGTATCTCAACTTTGCATGAATGAACGAAAGGACGTATGTGCACTTAACTTACTTTTGTACAGCGGACAAAAAAGCCACGGTTGCTTTCTACCCATCAAATTAGTTAACTTTTTAATCTTCAAAAAAAGTGATCTAGTAGCTTTAAATAGCTACATAATTACACATAAGTAAAAGCGCACCTTTCATTTATAGTTTCACTGAAAAACTTGCAAAAATAAGCAGATTATCATATTATGCGATTAAAAACGCTCAGCTTGTCTCTGTGGCACATGCCAAGTAGCCAACTTTGCCATGCCGCCCAAATAGTTTTCTACCCAGTTCAATAGTGTGTTGGTGGTATCAAAATGACCGTCAAACACTGAGGAATTCAATGGAAAAACAATCTCACTTTACCCCAAATATGCAGTTACGTCCTTTCGTTCATTCATGCAAAGTTGAGATACGTCCTTTTCCCCTGGCCGATCAGAGTGAAGTTACGTCCGGTTGGTTCCCATTCGTCGATATGTGTGTGGCGCTGTTCCGCGTTTCTGCCGTGTCGCGGGGTAAATACCAAATTTCGAAGCCTTATTATCGTCAGCTCAATTATTAGCTATTGAAAGATTCTTGAAATACTTCACACAATTTTTCCAATGTTTCAAAGATAATCCATCGAACGCAGAGGTAGCTACGTTAGCTGGTTTTGCTGCCATTTTATTTGAAGTAAATGGATAAAAAACTCTGTAAGCTGTTAGCTGTTGAGGCGGTGGTGCTATTGCCGGAAGTTAAACTAATATTGGAAGTTTCCATGAGTTCAGCATTTAGTGTAAGTAGAATAGTGTGGGGTTCTTGTGTTTCGTAAACTGGGGTGTTCAGTGTAGTGTTAAAGCACTTTGTGTACACGGTAAAAGTAGCCAACATAAGCAAAACAAGTAATAAACTGCATAGTATCATCTGCAGGAATATTTTCTGGATACTAGTCATTGAACAAAATGTCTCACGTATTTCTTTAAACATGGCTTAGTAGGTGATCGTAAGGATTAATATTCTGATATCTGAGTGTTCTGAGTTTCTAAGTTTTTCTGAGTCAAAGGAACATGTCAAGTAATTTACCTATGCATACATGACTCAATCATTCAAGACACTTGGATTTTCTGAAAAGAATAAAACAAAAAGAAACCTTTTATTCTTTGCAAAAAATGGTCGTTCCATCGCATCTCACGCTATGCTTGACAATGTAGAGCATTTGTTTTTCTGAAAAGAGCCTTTATTGAAAATCGTGTATCTAATTTTGTAATTACATGAACGAATTAAAAATTTTGCGTGAAAACTTACAAGATAATCAAAATACCACACGTATAGTTTAATTTTTAATGTACAAAACTAGAAAATTCTTACCTTATGATTTCCAAGCAACACTGAAATTGATCCCACCGAACTTTGACGATGATGTAAGCACACAACTAATTTGGATAGTACTTGAATATACCATTTTCAATCCTTTTATATAATACTGTCAAACAATAAATGATAAATAGGTCTAAAGGCGGTCTTGGCATACCAATAAAAGGAGCTTAAAGAGATTAGGTATTGTGCTGCGGAATACATCAAAGTGCAGTCGTATTAGTTTAAAAAGTGAATTAGCTATACCTGTTTTAACATGTGGAAAGAATCGTGCCTTTTTTTTGGAAATGGCTTTTATCTTGCTTATAGAAGAAACCGGTGACCTCTTTTATACCGCAAATATTTATGAGCTTCCATTAATTCACATTTCTCACGAGATTTTTGTTCAGCCACTGTTTTTATTTAAGGTTCAATTCCGAACAATGGAATGTTCTACAGTATAAAAATTATTATTATAAGCAATAATATCAAAGCACAAAAAATATAATTCCAGTAAAAATCAATAAAAACCTATGTGTTTTCTTCGGCTGCCAAGACACTTTACTGTATATTTTGTAGAAGCATAGAAAATACTAAATACTGTTGCTAATCATCTCATTTCCCTATTCCAGAAGCAAAAGACCATTGGTCAAGGTAATTAATCCGTGTTGTTTCGCTAAACATATTTACTAGATACACATACTTTTTTCATTTTGAGCATTATCATATTTGAAATTTTAATTTATTACTACGAGAGAACGGTATCATAATCTACGTCTTCAACCAAGGAGAAGCATTGCACTAATAAATTTCTATCGCTCAAAATCCTAAATTAATTCAGCGGTCAGCTTTCAGTTTTTTATGTCACGGCACGAGCATAAATAAATACTGCAATTGATACTCCCGTATCTTCCCGCATTGTCCTAATTTCTTTCATAAGCCCGTGCATAAAGGGATAAACCTATGCGAATAATGGAGTTTGAGAAATGATTCCATCTTTATGTCTTACGTTGTAACAGACTTATTGCAAAAAACCTTTATGATGTAAATAGAGTTCTAAGCTTATTGCAAACGAATTACTTGTGCAAGGGTCGGAGAGTCCACAGACACATGCTATCAAATGCATAATGTAAAACATGCCGCGACTAGCTAAATTCTTATCATGCAAGGCTTTGTTGTGTTGTCGCGGATGGACGCAATTGATACCAGACAAGCAATTATGCATTAACTTAAATTTCCTTCATTACACTTGCAATTTATTTACACATTTTTGATAATAGCCTTAGCTCATCAGAATGAAACATGCAAAGCAAATTTACATTACCAAATTATATTCCAGGAGGATTGGGATTACAAATTGATTGCTAGATAAGTAGTTTAGTACTCATTAACCCACATCGTTTATTACATCAAATATTTAGCAAACCGGTCAAAAGCCAATTGCCATCTTAATTGTTTGAGTGCCGAAGTTTGATTGTCAGTCTACCAAATAATGCAATAAATAAGGATCTGCATGATGCAGGTTAACGGGGTACAAAACTACATGTCCTAGATATGTTATCTCAAATATTAATCCCATTCCTGGTGTATAGTAAAGTAATGTACAATTGCCTTGCAGGTTACATTCATATTATTCATTATGAAACAATAAATAAACTTAAGGCATAAATATTCAAAAGTATGAGAAATTAATAGAATTTTCATTGATTGGCTGATCCATTGATAGGCTGGACTCATTCAGTTTGCTGATTTTGATCAGTCGCCTTCGGCAATCATGACTGCATTTTTGTGTATTTTGAGGATCGTATGGAATTTTGTGACTTTATAGGCTGTTTAGAACTCTATGATAGACACATAGATATCCGTAACGACGTTTTTGGTAACTGATTTTGGTAGGGGCAGTCTTGTATAAAAATAGTTTATAATCAGAAAAAGGATGGATTTATACACAATAAGTGCACGCAAATAAACTTTATTATTGAAACGTCATTTTCAAAAACCGTAGTAGGCAAAAACGCTTTTTATTTTATTACTCTTCGTTTTCTATTTACATAAAAATACATTGGTGTTTCATATTTCAAATCGAATAATAAACTACCTAGAGTTTATTGAGGCATTACTAAATTTTAATCGTATTTTTAGGCAAATCCCTTTAATATTACATAATATATTATTTGTTTCATCGCATGTTAATATTGTCAACATTTTTTATTTTATAAATTTATGTACACCTATAAAAGATGGATAGCCACCCAACAAAATTAAATGTTAAATATCTAAAATCTAGTCACATAAAGCTTCTGGGACGCATGACTTTTTGCTAGCTTTTAAATTTTTACAGAGTACGTATATTTGAATATAAAACGCGGATGTAGACAAGAGGCAGGATTTATTTTATGTTTCAAAGCTGATTTGATTGTTTAAAATATAAAATCTACAGACATGTACACCTACAAACAATCATACTAATATATCTACAATAGCTCTCATACTACATGATTCTTAATCCGCCAAAAATGTACTTTTGACAACTAAACTTATTTATTGATAATATTCAACCAAAACGACAAAGAAATTACAAAAACAAGCTGGCAAGCTTTTTGCAAAATATTGACGTCGTTTCCGAAAAATCCATATTTGGTTTGCACACCAGGATATTACTGTAAATACCATTCCCCTGCTTCAGATATTTCAGTACATCTTTAATTTGAGGTCCCACCTGGGGCAAATCTTCTAGTATTTTAATAAGCTTTTCTACTTCCTCTGATTCCAGCAAAAGTTCATCAGATTCACAAGATTCCAACGATTTGTCCAAAAGATTCTTATTTTTATCCAGGGCCCCTTCTTCCCCGGGGAGATGTGCACCGTAAACCCCAGCGTCCCTTGTGTGTATTTGTAGAATGTAAAATTGATGACATCCTGTTATTTCCATACACACCTATAAACTACTCATATTTCGTCTTTTAACATTGGACATCTTTGTGCCGACTTCGTGAAAATCCGTTTCGTGGAATGGGTTTTTTGCAACTATACGAAAAGTTTGAGTCGGTTAACCGTTCCGGTGGTATCGCACAACGGAACGACGGACGTCATATGAAATCTTAAGAAGCAAATTTTCCTACTTCATAATTATTCTGGTAGTTGATTTTTATTGCAGTTATTACCAGTTGAGTGGAGGTGCAATCATTCTTTGTAAATTGGATCTGCAAAGTATTGTTTATGACAAAGTGGCATGCATCTTATTTTCCAGACAATGGAGCGTATTCATGATTGTGAAGCTTTCCTTTACACGACTGCTTTGGTGTTAAAGCATAACACTTACTATCTACGCATTTAAGAGGGCTTGGATTTTACAAACTTATCATTTATCTTTGGCATGCCTGGATAGGGGAGATAACAACTTTAGCAGATAAGGAGTTAATAAACACTTCAACGCATTCGTGGTAGCCATTTCAGATTTTCCGTTCTTCACGAAACTTTTATCCAAGCTTTTTAACATAAATCTGAATTTCGAATTTTTTAAGCGTACCAAAAATACGACAAAATGGACTCGAGGCAAAAAACTCACATTGAACGTAATTTAGTTGAGCTTATAAAAACCACCGTTTGTAATGGTGAGCTACTATCCATTTTGCGACAAGAAGGAATTCTATCGCAATGCGATATCGAAGACGTGGTAATATGAACATTTTGTATTTGTTTGTATGTAATGATAATAAATTAGCTACTAATTTGGTTTTAAATGCATTTCTTTAATATAGAAATCACAGAAAACACATTTTGAAATATCAAAAAGGCTTTACGAAATTCTTCCGACAAAGATAGGTGCATTTGAAAAACTTGTGAAAGCACTCAAGGATACAAAGCAAAGCGGAGCTCTTAGCTTGCTTGAACAAAAGGAGTTCAATTTTAAAAAGGTTGATCTGATTTCTGTGGATTTCAATCAAGTGGTTGGCAAAGGACGGTCAACGGTGTATCGAGGAAAGTTTGACGGGCGGGACGTGGCTGTTAAGGTTATCAGGGAGGAGCTTGAACGGGCTATTAAAGAAGTAGAGATTCTAAAAAAGCTTGATATTCACGAGAATATTGTGCGCTATTTTTTGGCAGAACAGAAGAAAACAAAAGTGTACATGGCCTTGGAACTCTGCCTTGTTAACCTTGAGGACGAGCTAAAGATAAGGCTGATAAAGTCGGAACCAGTCCGAGTTCTTGAAGAATGCACCAAAGGCTTAGCTTTTTTACACAAAAATGAAATAATTCACGGAGACTTGAAACCAGCAAACATTCTTTTCAACCGATTAGGTCAAATTAAAATTTCGGATTTTGGACTTTCTAAGCAGCTGAAAGCAGGAATTACCGCAGTAAGTGTTTCTGGTGTGCATGGTACGCTAGACTGGATGGCTCCAGAAATACTGGGCTTACTGCAAAATTGGCCATCAGATAGCAATTCCTCCCTTAAAAATAAAATGGTAAGACTTTATTTTTACTAGATTTTTTGGCCTAAATTTCCAAACAAAAACAATTTTTTTTTAAAATTAGAGTAAGAAGACAGACATATTTTCGCTTGGATGCATATTTTACTATGTGCTATCTAACGGTCAGCATCTGTTTGGAGATCCTTTCAGCCGGCCACTGAATATAATCAACAATGCACCGCAATGGAAAAATGCATTCGTAAATGATGTCAGTAGAGAAATGATTGGAAAAATGGTATCTAAATCACCCAATGACAGACCAGCAGCAGAAGAAATTTTAAACTTTGATTTGACGCAAAGTATGAAACCTTCGCCTCTAAAGAAAATTATTAAGCCCTTACCTTTGCCGAGAAACATCAAGCCTTTACTTTCGTCGGAAGATATCAAGCCTTTACCTTCGTCGGAAGATATCAAGTCTTTGCCTTTGCCGAAAAATATCAAGCCTTTATCTTCGTCGGAAAATATCAAGCCTTTACCTTCGTCGGAAAATATCAAGCTTTTACCTTTTAAGCAAATCAACATTTTGATTCTAGGTCCAATAGGTGTCGGTAAGTCTACTTGGATCAATAATTTCATTAACTTATTAACATTTGATTCCCTGGAAAAGGCAATGGAAGATAAATTACTTGCCTTAATTCCGTGTAAGTTTGAAATGTGCAATGAGAATTATGAAGAAGTTACGATTTCTGCTGGCCCTCTTGACAAAAATGAAAATACTACAGACCCAAGTAAATCAGTCACGCAGTCCTCTAAAGTTTACCAGATTTGTTTCGGGAAAACAGTTGTACGACTGATTGACACCCCTGGAATTGGAGACACGGACGGATACGACCGTGACCGTAAAAACCTTCAAAATATTATACGAACGATTTCAAATTTTGAAATACTTCACGGAATTTGCATTTTACTCAAACCCAATAATGCCAGGCGTAACGTCATGTTTGAATTTTGTATTAAAGAACTCCTCACAAATTTGCATAGGGATGCTTGCCAAAACATTATGTTTTGCTTTACCAACTCACGAGGCACGTTTTACAAGCCCGGGGAAGCATTACCAGCCCTTCGAACGCTTTTGTCTGAAAACCAAAAAGTGGAAATACCGCTTTCAGAAAAAACCATATACTGCTTTGACAGCGAAGCTTTTCGATTCTTGGCGGCAATGAAAAATGATCCACCTGTGATCTTTTTTGAGGACGACGTTGAAAACTTTTCCAAAAGCTGGAATAAGTCAATTCATGAAACATTAAGAATGTTGGAGCATATTTGTAAACTCAAGCCACACACGATTAAGTCAACCGTAAATCTACACTTTGCTCGGGAATCCATTTTAAAACTATGCAGACCATTTGCAGAAATAAATAGCGCTATCAGTGTCAACAAAGCCATAGAGGAGGAAGAGTTACAAGACCTCAAACAAAATGACCTGAAAATGAAACACTTAAAGAAGAAGAAAATGATAAGTAAAAAAGAACTAACCTTTAAAAGTTTGACCTACCCACGAACAGTTTGTTCCAACGCCAAGTGTAGCAAGACTGTTCGTGTAAATGATTCAACACGAACTGTGTATATGTCGGACTGCCATAGCTCATTTACATCGAATGGAATTCCTGCAGATACACTTGGAAACCCAGAAATGTTAAAATGCGCAGCAATGAATCACTGCAAAATTTGTGGACACAGTTACAAAGAACATTTTCAAACATACACCGAAACGATAGAAAAAGAGGTTCAAGTTGAAGACCCAGAAATTGTTGAATTACTGAAGAAAACGCTGACGGCTGGGGAAATGAAGATGCGGATGATCGAAAACAGACGTAAGAACATTGCGGACTATGAACACTTGTTGGACACTATTAAATACGCTTCCGCAAAATTAGCGTTTTTTCTGAAACACAATTCCATAACTCCTTACAGTGACGGACTGGAAGCTTATTTGAAAGTTCTTATGCAAATAGAAAAAGAAAAAGTGAATCCGGGTGGCAATGTAATGCGACTGAAAAATCTAGAAGATGCTTTAAAACAGTACATTGAAAAAAAGAATCTGTTGGAGCATTCTTTTAAATCATGTAAAACAGGTGTACCTTCTCTCGGGCCAGAGGAAGTGCAAAATCTTATTCAACAACTGAAAGACCTGCCCCACGTGGGACCACAAATTAAAGAAGCATTGGAATGTCCTAAGCAGACAACTGATGTTATTTACAGGGAAATTCCAGTGTACCAAACAAAGCCTGGATCTTTAGGTAAGGTTTGGGAAAATGTTACCAGATTGTTTTCGTAATGCGTACACCTAATTAGCTCGCTGCTTTGCACAGAAGGTATTTAAGATATAGCGTAACTGTCTACTTTATTTTCAAAACCAAGCTAACTTGTCCTATACCAAGCAAATTGGTTCAAAATAAAAGTAAATTGGCTCTGTATTTTATGTATGCGACCAAAGCAGCAATCATATTATAATGTATACCATCGATGTTTATATTTTAGATAATACCAAAAGAGTCTGGTGGTGTGTTTGGCATTACAAGGTTGAATAAAAAGTTTTCATTCTTTGTTTTAAGTCAACAAATACAGATATATAGTGTTACAAAAAATTTCTGTATTATTTTTTTATTGTTACCCATACTTCAATTCGATTAGTCCATTGGGTGCCACTTTATCAATTAAGATGAACAACTCTAGTTTCATAGAATGATATATGGTCTATGTATAAGGTAGAATAGACCATACAATAGAATACAATATAATCAATAAAATGTGTCAATACTTCATACTTTTCATTTAATTTACTATTAAAACATAGTTGTTATAAGCTCGCTGCGTGTGCAGAGTAGCTTTTTGGGATAGCGTGTACGTTTCTCTGTCTGTATATTTGAATATTGAATAATCATGATTCATGACAATTATAAATGATCGTGTATTTAATTAAGCGACATATTGTACTAGTAAATACGGAAACCCAAGGTTCATTTATTGACTCAATTATCTCTGTTCTTCTAAACATCGCTAATAAATTTGGCTAATATTACTACTATATTCTAACACTACTTCTTAACTACTAAGTAATAATATTACACAAATTTGAAAAAAATGCTGAAATTCAGAACATGTTGTAAACTTTTGTTGTAATAGTAGAACATTTATAAGGTTTTTATAAAACGTAATGTCTTGGAAAATTACTTAAGATTTCATCCAAAACCAAAGAACCAATAAAGTAAAACTAATCTCTATAAGGTGAAATTGTTTCCTTTGTTAATTAATAACACGGCTTCCAAGAATACAAAAAAAAGTTCATTTGAAAGAAAGCCTACATTGGTATACCAATGTAGGCTTTCTTTATGTATACATCTTTATGAATGATGAATGATATGAATCTTTATGTATACATTCTTTATGAATACATATGTATTCATCAACAGCTTCTTTACTGCTCAATCTGTGTATTATATCTGGTAGAAGCAGAACAGCTGTGAGATGACTTTATTATTCAGAGCACATAATAATTTGCGTTATATCCCCATCATGAAATGGTAGTGCAAAATTATAAGCTGCTTTGCTTGGTTCACTACACACTTGGCGAATATAGTCGGTTTTCCTATCTTTAATCTATGTATATTGCCACAATTTCAGTGAATCAGCTTGTCTTATTTGTTGCTTTCTGCGCATTGAGTTTTTTTATCATGAGTGATAAGATAGTAATAATATGCAAAGCCAGACCATAGCATTATACCGCATTAGAAAATACATGTGTTCTTTAAGTTTTTGATTCAGTTTCCTAAACATTTTTAAAACACCAATTTTATTACTGTCATCAAACTAGCTGTCTGAAAAAAATAAGCTGACACTAGAAGCGATGGTTTGTTAATTTTTAATCACACGACAAGTTTTTTTTAAACACTTACATGAAGGAAACTTAAATGAAAAAGTTCAAAAATGTGGACCCATTCTATTCTGATTTCATAATTTAAATAATTATGTTGTACAAATTATAAAGGTATTCAATTATTCATACTAAATAAACACACACACTTGTGCAAATTTGTGCACGTAAGATTTTTGCAAGCATTATATGCAATTTGTTTGCTCTAAAATCTTATTTTATGCCGTATGTAACATACAGTATGTTGTGATTGTATGTTGGAATAGGTCTCGGTGTTTGCCTTGGAGGAGGCTGAGTGGTTTGTGTGGAGCATACTGGGTCACGACTGCCAGGGTTACAGCGCTCTGGCGTAGTTGGTTCCTGCCGACATCTGTACACAACAAGTTGCAAAACACATGATACATTGTGCGTGCAAACATTATCAACTAATGTACAGTACCAACCTAATATCTCTTGGAATCAAACCGCAATCTGGTGGATAGTCTGGTCTTGTTTCTCCTTTAATAACGCAAGAAAAGCAAAGTTTAAGTATCTGATACTCATTCTAACTAGTTATAAGTAATTTGAAATAACCAACCTGGATAACACAACTTGGCCGTGGATTGTGTTCTTGGTGGCTGCGTAAATGGAGGTCGTGTGGTAGTTTGAACCGGTCTTGGTGTGAGGGAACAAGATGGGTCACGACTTCCAGGGTAGCAACGCTCTTGAGTCATAGGATGTCGTCGGCATGGAACGAAGGCATGGAAAAAAGTTTAACCACAAGATATATTGCGGAGCTCCTGCGATTTCGTTTCACTTACCTAATGTCTCTTGGGTTAGCATCACAATCTGGTGGACAATCATGTTTTGCTTCTGCTGGAATTCAAAATTTCTGGGTTTAAAGTTTAAATATCTGTCGTAGAAATGATAAAACTTTGGAACTTAAGATAACAAGGCACCAACCTGGATAACATAATTTTGGAGTTGTTTGGGTACGCAGAGGCTGTGTAAACGGTGGACGAGTTGTTTGAACTGGTCTGGGAGTTTGACGTGGTGGAGGTGTTGTCCTTGGTGGTTGAGTTTGGAAGGGTCGTTTAGAGCAGGATGGGTCCCGGCTTCCCGGGTAGCAACGTTCTTGGGTTGTTGTTTGTTGTCGGCATCTAGTCAAGTAACATACCAAGTTTGAACCAGCTAGTAGCCAAACATATAAATCAATCGATTTTCTTTGAAAGTATTTTAATCCGATGAACATGATCCGAACTTACCGAATATCTTTTGGGTTAGCATCACAGTATCACAGTCAGGTGGACAATCTGGTTTTTTTCCCTTGAAATTCACAAAAAATATTTTCAGTGAAAGATACCTCGAAAAAGCAACCAAACTTTAACGCTGAAACAAATATAATGGGCTTTAACGCAAAAATACTAATCTGGATAACACAATTTTGGTCTAGTTTGTGTTCTTGGAGGCTGAGTAAATGGGGGTCGAATAGTTATTTAAAGCGGCTGCATTTGGCGTGGGGGATGTTGGGTTCTGGGTTGCTGAGTTGTCGGCGATGCACAAGATGGGTAACGACTTCCAGGGTAGCAACGCTCTGGAGTAGTAGTTTGCTGACGGCATCTATTTACACAGCAAATCAATTTAATACAAATAAAATAACATGTAATATGAGCTTCATAGTTAAAATAATTCATTTAGGTTATCAATACAATCTTGCACACACCTAATATCTCTGGGGTAGGCATTACAATCAGGAGGACCGTCCGGTCGCGTTTCACCTGGATAGCACAATTTCGCAAAAGGACTGCGTTCGTGGGGGTTAAGTGAACGGTTGACATGTAGTTGGAACTGGTCTCGGGGTTTGATTCTGAGTGACCCTGGATGGTTGAGTTTGGATGGGCCGTGGCGTGGTTGGTGGAGCACATGATGGGTCACGACTTCCCGGGTAACAACGTTGTTGCGTGGTAGATGAAATTGGTGAAATAGGTGGATATTTTATTGAAATATCGAGATCTGGAGTTATCCAAGTTTCAAACATAACCTAAACCATACTAAAAAACGCTTGCGCCAATCATGCATGAAATGGTAATACCTGTTTGATGCTTATGAATTAAAATGAAACAAAGTTTAGGATAAGGCGTCGTCCACTAATAACGTCACTTTAAAAACCCGATTTTTTGAGTGACCCACTGACCCCTGTCACTATTTTTTAACATTGTAGGATAGGGCACTTAACATAGGACGTCACCTTCTAACTCGAGTGACCCACCGACCCCTAAAAGTGATGTCATTAATGGATGACGCCTAAGTACCTATGACGTCATTTTATTTTTATTTATGTGGAAAATACTAGGTTGTTTACATTAAAACATTAAATATACCTTCTAGTCTAAAACTGATAAAACTCTTTCCTTGTCATACGCTAAAAGTTTCATTTACGCTACATTTCTGAAAACTTTATTTTCCGTAATATAGAAGTTGTTTATGGTAATGAAGACAGGCAAGTTTTTATGTAACTTAATTACTATTTTACTATTACAATAGGTAGCAGAGTACCACTACAACTATTTTAATATTGTACAATAGGTAGCAGAATATAAGTTTACAGATAATTTAGGATTTTCTTGTATGGTAGTGACTCCAAAGATAATTATATTATTGTACTGGTATTAGCTATATGAAATTTTAGAAAAATTCTGTTAGACACTCTCTTATTTTGTGTACTCACATACAACCTCCTACAAAAACTTGTGTTCTCGTTTATTCTGTATTATTGGTTTTGAGTGTTAATTGTTTTGTTTTTGTAAATATTACAGTTTTGTTAACTATGTCTGTGTAAATTTAGCAGCAGTGTAGAATTGAAGACATTTTTCTATTTAGCTCTACTGGTGTTTGTTTTTGTCAATGGGGAAATTGCATAAACTGATGTTTCAAAACAATCATTTAAAAGTACTGTGTGATATCGATGAAAAGTGGATTGTTAACACTTATGTAACAGTTATCTGTTGAATTAAAGCACTAAAGCAATCTGGACTTATTTGTTGACAAATACTATAAATTAAATTAGATTTTTAAGTTACAAATTTAAGTAAACTATTTTGACTTGACTATGTGTACACGTTTTTGACAATACATCTAGCGTTTTAGTACCCCTGTCAACTTCTTTAATCTTTATAAGTAATAAACATTTGGAAACCTTCATTAATATTTACAAAAATTTTGACTAGTATACTTTCAACCTAGGTCATAGTTTAATATGATATGTTAAATTTATCTCAAGATGCATAAAATATTATTTAAACGAACTATAAACTACTTAACTTTGTTTGGTTAAATAATAAGACTAATACTTATATTACTCATTTAACTAAATGTTGTTTTTGTGTTGTAAACCTATGTACTTTAATTGGTCTTCATGTGGCCGTTATATTTCATAAAATAACGACTGCCAGGCATGCTATGATTTTGCAAATTATTAGCAGATACATTATTGTAGAACATGTTACTACTTGAAGTTTCATACAAATCGTCATCCTCGCTTTCGTTTTCTTTCTGATTTTCTTTTCCAAACATTTGCTCAACATTAGCATAGAAAATCTGCTCAGAGATATCCTCTTGCAGTGCCTGTAACTGCTCGCTAATATCTTCAATGCTTTCAGGATTAGCTTTCATTCCATTTTCCTCAATTCTTTCTACCTGCTCCCTAATTTCTACCATTTGAGCTTTCGCCCATTCTAAATCTTCTTTAATCTCAATATCACTCAAGAGCTTATCAATGTTGCTCATACTCATTTTCCACTCATCTAATATGAACTCTGACAACAAATGATTTTCATCTACTGCAATTCCGTCTTTTCCTTGAACAAAGTTCCAAATCTTTCCTCCTATATTCAAGAGTACCCTGCCTAGCATCAAGTTTCCATCAAGTTGGTCAAAAATCCTGGGCTCTACATACGGCGTGTAAACCAAAGTGCTTTTCTCTCCCTCGCAGACCACAGCAGATTGCCCGTTGAATTCAATGGGTTTGCATGCTTCCCTTTTGTAATTATCTCCAACCAGCGTGAAAGGTAAACCTCGAGCTGTTTTGGTTACCAGATCACCTTCTGCAATCTTCTTGAATACGGATACCCGGAATTTGTTAGAATTGCAAGAAACTCCATCCATGGAATATTGACCATCCACCCAAGCTCCCAAGTGACATCCATCCAGTTTGGTTGACCCATGGTTCTGTTGTAGTTTTGGCTCTGGTTTGTTTTCTGGTTTGGGGTTACCTGAAAATCACCAAAACATTTTGTAAATTAAAATGATCGAACCAAACAGGCATTTTCTTACCATTGTATTGGTACGCAAATGATTTGAATGGATTCTCAGCAGAGTCACAAGTGATGTTTGACAAACTATCAGGATCAGTTTCAAACTTCACTCTGTCCATATTTTCTGGCAATTGGGTTTCCACAGTGTTGTAAACTGCTGGCAGTTTGGTCAACTTCAAAACTTGTGAAATTCTTTCTTTGTTCTCGCAATAGTATGACTTGATATCTTCCTTGGCTTCTTCCAGTTTCTGGTTAACATCATCTTCCTTATCGGTTTCAATGGCGTGCAAGCTTGACAATAAAACTTGTTCAGTTTGTGGCAAAGGTTGTCCGTTTTCAGCAACGCTAACCAACGAAATTGGAGTTATATCGGCAAAAATGGAATTTGAATCTGTGAAAATTTGTCTCAAAGCAAGTTTGATTCCATCCACGTCAGGTTGGACTTGATTGGAAGTTCCGACAAGCATCCCTTTTACAACAGATTGGAAATCCAGATTGGTGTTTACCAGTTTTTGTAACCGGTTTTCTTTAAAGTTTTCAAACATTTGAGCGACAAAGTCCTTTTCAAAATTCAACCGTGGTGGCAAATTTGTAAACTGGCTTGGGGATTCCAGTTTCAAGTAGGCTTCTGTGTCTCTTGTATATCGCGTTGGAACAACGGAGTTGCAAGTTACGCCTTGAAAGAAAACTTGAGACTGTTGAGTTCCAGAGGGCGCTTCATCCAAATTCCACCCAGATTTAGAGTTAATGTTCAGTTCCAGCTTGCACAAAATAAGTTGCTTGATTTCAACATCGGGAACGGATGGAACGTCTGTATCAACTGCTTCATTAAAGTAATAGTTTCCTTCTGAAAGCATACTACTCTCAATAATGTTGAAAATTGCAGCTTTGGAATCACAAGTGTTTCGTGCAAAAAACATCCTCTGGGCATTTAGACTGTCAGCTGCATTGCCATTTGGAGCATATGCATGAATTTCAACAGAATTGTCATCCATTTTGCTTAAAAATTCACCAAGAATGAAATTGCTGATAAAGTGGGCATTTTCAGTGCCGGGATTTTCCAAAGAAATTGGTGAGTTTAGTCGATGGCTGTAATACAGGTATTGAATAAGGGATTCAATTTGGTCAGGTTTTCTGGTGAAAAGATGTGGCAGTACACCATCATATTTTGGCAAGTTCTCGTGACGCACAACAACGTTCATATTTGAATTGATTAGACCAACCATGCCAGATTTTGCTAACGTGAGTACAGCAGACTCATGCAAAAATCGACGTTCATTTGCTTGACCTTCTTCTAGAAAATGAATTAGCAATGGAATTCCGTTTGAATTTTCGGCTCCGTTTTCTTTTGTCAATGGAATCATGCTCACTCCAATTTTATCACTGGCGGACAATACATTCAACATGAAATTGTAGGTGAGTTTGAGATTTGCCATTATAAATCCAATGGCAAATCCTGGAAAAGAGGGATAAAAATTGCTGGTTTGTTGCCGCATGTTATTGTATTCAGATGTAACGTTTCTTAGAAAAATTTCCAAGTTTTGTAATTGTTGTGCGGGATTGTCAAATGCCGAGGTTTGAACACGATGAAAAGCATCCACCAAACTAATGGAAGGTGTGGGAACTGAAATGAATTTTGCTGAAGACCCCGAGCATTGTTCAGATTTTACTTGATAGTCAGGAGTGATAATGTGCATTTTCATGCTGTTTGCTGATGTTACAATAGCAAAAATTTCTGCTTGGATTTTTTGAATTTCCTGTTTTTGTTGAGTAGGAAGCATGCATTCATAACGCAAGCTCATTATTTCATTCCGTAAAGCCGATTTTAGTCTGATGAAGTCGTTTTCACTTAGTGAAACAACTGATCGAGTTTCTAATGTTGTGATATCTGTTTCTTTTGTAACCATGGCGCTATGAATAGCAGAAATTGCTGTTGCTGGCAATGCGGCAGGTGTAAAATAAAGCTGGGAAGAGTTTGCATTTGTGTTCAGAAGAGAATTGTAAATAGACCCAATTATCATTGAGGCAACAAAGCTGTCACTTAACAAATTAGGATTGATGGATTTTGTAAGAAAATTTCGAAGCATGTCTGCAAATTCCTCAGATTGTTTGGAAATAGGAATCTCCAGAAAATCAGATTTGCTTTGATAAAGTTTTGTAGGAATAAACATTCTTTTGACCAGCTCGCGATTTTGCAAATATTTTCTTCCTTCCTTTTGTGCAATATCACAGTTGTAAAACTCCGTGGAGTATTGTGTGGAACCCTTCCTGGCAACGCAGTCCACAAAATTTTGCAAACCACTTTCTGCTGTAGAAATTACTGTTGCTCCAGCCTGAAGGCCAGACATGATCAGAAACATTGCATGTTCAAATTCAGTTTCCTCAAGTGTATCATCTATCAACAAATCAAACAGCTCCATGGCGATTGGAAACATATGGTCTACGCTAACTTTAGTGGTTGGTTTTAAAGACGACAAAGCTAAGACGAAACGCATTATTTGTTCAAAAAATTTAGAGTAGCCTACTAAAACCTGTTTTAACCCTGTGGCCTGCTTTACTTGTGCTAGTGACAGCTCTAATTGCTCTTTCATACTCATACTGGTTTTAATGAATATATCGTACAGGCTTTTTATCTGTTCACCCCGTTTCAAGCTATTAAGCAGATTCTCGTAGGTAGATTTTGATGTCCAATCGTATTTTGTTTCATCAAATATTTCCTTGGCAATGGGACTTTTTATAAACATAAGAATACCCTTTGCCACTTTGTTAAAATAAATGTGCCCTTTGTCTTTAAGAATATCTTTGAAGCTCTTTTTGTCTGAGCTCTTGGGTTTTTCTAATTTTGATGACACCGACTTGTCTTTGCCAAGTTTTGCAAAGGCTTTGTTTGCCATGACCGCGTACCCTACACCACTGCTAAAGCCATCTAAAAGTGAGGACATCAATTCAGGATTTTTAAAGTCCCATTTCCAGACTGCAAGCGTTCCGGTCAAGCTCTTTCCTTTCCACAAAGCCATTGCGGATCCTCCAGCAGCCATGCTGGCATATGCAAAAAGCTTTTGTCCAGTTTTGGTAAGACCAGCTGCATAATTGTGAGCTTTCAAAAGTTTATTTGACTTATTAACAGCAGAAGTGAATCCTTCAAGAAAAGCATTGTAAGTTGCAGGGGTAGTCCAATCCCAATCCCAAGCCAACCAGCTACCATTTAAAACGGCGGCTTGTATATATCCTCCAGCGAATCCAACGAGTATCGCCGGTAGTGTTCCAATTTGGGCAGCTAAAGTAGCAAATGAGCCCGGAAGCATTGCGCCAGCAAGCCCACCACCAATAATAGCTAACCAAGTTTTCGATGATTTCCAATCCCACTTGGCTGGATTAAAACTACCATTAGCCGCAGCTCCTGCCAAATATGCACCCACAATTGCAAATATTATGGCAAGCAGTAACTCGATGAAGAATTCACCGTCCGGATCTACCAAAGAAATGGGAGAGTTGCCTGCGTATACATATGGACTAAAGTACTGCGACATTGGATCTGGTTGAAGGAATCGACCAATTGCTGGGTCATAAATTCTTGCATGGTAGTTGTATAATCCGGTTTCCGGATCATATTCTTGGTTTGTAAAGCGATACATTAGCTGAGCGTCATCCTCTCCAAAGGACTTCATAGTTTCTCCGTACGGCCAATAATCGTAGCCAGCAACCACCCTGCCTTTATGTGTGATTATTCTTGGTGAACCAGTATGATCGGTGAAAACGTTGTAAAACTTGCCATTTCTGATAAACCCAAGAATAGTTTTTCGTGGGCCATACAAATAGGTTGACGTTAGTTCCTTGACTTTTTTCCCTGCCTCATCAAACGTGGTTCTTGTGTCCATTAACACTGCGCCGTGTTCATCACGGAGATATTTGACCTCTTCAACAAGCTTCAGTGTGGAGCTAAATACACGCTTAAGTACTCGCTCACCTTGAGCGTCATACTTAATCGTTATTCTTCGACCGTCAGATAGTTTCATGAAAATTGGCCGGTTTATCAAAGGGTGGTATTTTATCAAGCTGACGCCCTTGTGTGGTGCATTACATGCGTTACCTTGTGAATCATATTTGATTTCATATACGGCTTCATCTTCACCAGGCAAACCGTATGGGTCTTGAATTTTGATTTTGGAAACTTTGTTAGTGTTTTCTTCATACTCTAATTGATACCGGTTGAATCCAGTGTAAAACATTTCATGGTTTCCGTTAGGGTCTATCCGATAGCTTTCGTAATCGAAAACGTTGCTGCCGATTTGGGTTTTGAAATGAGTTTGCAGTACCTTGCATATTTTTTCAAGAATTAAATGGAACTGCTCTAAACTATTTACAAATTCCGGATCTAATAGTCGCAGCAAACCATTGTTTAGGTATTCCTTTGAAAGTAGTATAGTATAGATTTTTGCCGCCAATTCTTTAGCTTTGTTGATATAGTAAAGTGGGGTAGGCATATCCAAATATCCATTCCATTCTACAAACAAGTCCTGAAACGTTTCCAGTGTCAACTGGTTTTCTTGTGATTGCACATCTGCGTTCAGGTAAAGTAAGTCCATGATTTTCTTACTATATGCTGTTGCAACAATATCAATTTGTGACAAGTCTTGACTGAGTTCCGCAAAACGAAATATGGATTTTCGTCCTTGTTTTCCAATAGCGGCCAAAGTGTCATCTGGATTTGCATTGTCAACTATTATGTACGTTCCATTAACAAGTATATCCCATATTGATTGTGCATCGGAAATATCAACAATTTCTTCAATCTCTTCTACAAATGTTTGCACTTGCAACGGACTACATAATTCTTCTGAAGCAACATATTTAGCTTTGACAAGCTCTCTATGACTACCGTAGGCGTATTTGTGTCCAGAGTAAGCTGGCATAGGCAGATATTTTGCCACAACTTTTTGAACTTCATGACCAGTTGAGCCACCGCATGGTTGTGGCAGTTGGGATAGCAATGATTCAGTTAAAAATTTTAGTGGAATAGACGTGTCTTCATCAACAAATCCAAGTCGCTTTAGTGCTGTCAAGCACATGTTCATAGTTTTATTATTAGCATACTTTTCCATTGGAAGTTGAAACCACTGCCGTTGCTGGCTGTCTAGATTTTGCAAATTTGTCCAGGTCGAGTTAAAAAGGCTTTGGGTAATAATGCCGTCGCCGTATCCTTTTTGACCATAGCCACCTTCAATGAACGTAGTAGTTTGGGTTAGAAAGTTATCAGTAATTTGTTTTAGGAGGCCAGGTGAGTCGTAAATGTACTCTCGAACAGTTTGATAAGAAGTGCCAGGTTCCGTGATTTCTTTGATAACTTGACCTGCTGCGTTATATATGAAATCCACAAATTGGTTTGAATTTTGTCGTGTGCCCATTGTCTTCATTCGTCCTAATTTGTCATAGGAGTAAATTATGCTAAAATCAAATATATTACTGTCCGCAGTTTCTAATTTTGGCAACTGAAGTTCCCGTAAATTTTGACCATTGTAGTGTTTCCTGTAATTTGTAAGGTTTTTAGCATAAACGGCGTTCGAAGTTTTCATAACAACCTGTTCAGCAATATTGAATTTCAAAAGTTCTTGGTGAGGTGGTTGTACCCCAGAGTGCGTTGGATCGTCCAAGTCATTGTTGTAGTTTAAAAATAATTTGAGTTTGTTTCGAAACTCTGGATTTGAATGAGATGACGAGTAAATTATCCTTTGGTGTACATGTGATGAGGCTGGAACGGGTGTAGTACTGTTGACATATGATTCAAGTTCAGAAACTGGCAAAGGATCTGATATGTATCCTGTTTCTATTGGCTGATTTGGTCCTACATTCAGTACATAAATTATATCCTGAGCAACTTCAGTTCCGTTGATTGACTTCAAATTGTACATGAATCGAATGTTGCCAAGACCATCATACAAATAACCTTTTGTTCCCAGATCAGGCGTCTTTTTCATAATAAGCTGCTGTTGTTCGTTATACCGCAAATGAGTTCCTAATGCTTGTTGCCAATATGTTTCCTCTGGACTAAGATTATCATCCCCAAAGTTCCAAGGAGTGGTACGATCCATAAAAGTGTTCATTTGCTTGTGGTAGTTTGGAGGTACGATTTTGAGAAGATTCCCGTCCTTATCGTACTCTCTTATTGACAAAATATTTTCAAATCCTACCACTTTTACGTACTCAGCAACCTCGTTTTGTTTTTTGTCGAGTACAATAACCTTAATGCTGCCATTAGGTTCGTAGGTGACTTTTTCCGTAAATCCATTTTCTGGAGGAAATAGCAATTTCAGAAACAAAATTCCGGATTGTCGCCCATGTTGCTTAATGAATGATCCATCTACCGAAAAAACTTTCCCTGGAAGACCTTCTACCATTACTTCCCGTAGCATGTCAGCATGATAAATGTTTCGATTGTATGGATAACCCTCGTCCTGCTCATTAAGATCTGAAGCTATTCCATGTACAATGCCAGTATTAAAAACTGAGTTTTCGTCATCTGGATTTCTGTTAACTACAAATTCATTGTAATACTGAAAAAGTGCAGTTTGGTCGGATGACCGGGGTACTCGGGTGCTTTTAATTTTAATGGCGTCCCTTCCAAGCTCATCATACAAAGTTTCAGTCACCACAGCAGTATGAGCATCTTCCAATTGAATCACTTGTGTACGATCACCCCAAGCATTTTGGTACTCAACGGTAACCTGGGGTTCTGACATTGCTATGAAATCCGATATTTGCAAACTTCCGGATACAAAAATGTCAAACTTTGACCACGGTTTGTCATTGACAAAACTTCCAGAAGCCAAACATCCACGTGTAAGCTTTCTGTCAACCAGCAAAACTCCAGAAAACCAAACAAAAATAGCATCGTTTTCCAAATACAAAAGCAGTTCGCCAGATAAGGGAGTATTTCTGATTACTCTGCAATCATTTCCAATCCTTAACATGTTGTTTGAATCTATTTGAAGCAGTTTATCATATCCGTAAAGAGATATTGCTATGGAAGCGTCAATTGATTGTCGGTTTACAAACATTCTAACAGCAGAGGATTCTGGATGAAAAAAGGTTTCCGGTTGCTTGAGGGACAAAACGTGAAATTGTGAACCAACATGCGCAACGTTTCGCCTGGAGAATTCCCAGGAAGTGGTTGGACCGCTTACACTCCATTTATTGAAAACGTTGTATATATCAAAGTTTTCTAGAGTTCCACGCCCAGGGTATATGACAACGTCGTGTCTGATCTGCTGAATTGGTGGAGGCGAAAGCGGTATTGGATTTGGAAATGTTTGTCCTGATTTACATGTGGATTGCACTTGTTCAACATGTCCATTTTCGTCGATACTGGCAATTTGGAAGCCTGTAGCGTCATAAATGGTTCGAGATATTTCTCCTTCTACGGTGATTGTCTCAATTTCTTTACCCGTCATTGAGTTATAAACGGAAATGGGAAAGTTAAGATGTATTGGAGCAAAACGAATATGATCAACGTCCACGTGGTTGAAACCCAAAGAGTCAACTTCTATGAATATTGTGAAGTTTGTTAGCAAAGGAGGTGTCAAGTCTGGATTGGCCTTTGTTTCTCGGTAAATTTCGGAGTACACATTGTTTCGAATCCGGTCTAAATCGATTGCTAGCTCTAAATATGTCCAATTTTCAGATTGTTTTTTCATCTGCCCGTACATTCCCATCACATCTAAACCGGTGTGTGTTTTCAAATAAGCTCTAAAATACTCCACAGGTGAATCATAGGCAAAATTTTGATAGGAGTCTCCATCTGGCCTAACCCAAGTTGAAGCCAGGAATGTGGATGTTTGGTGATTAGGTGTAATGGCTAGACTAACAGAGTGTTCATTTCCAAGTCGAATTAGTCGCTCACCAGTTAAAGAAAACTCATTTTCAAGTATTCTGCTAACTGGATAGTGAAACTTAAATATGTTTAGTTCATATTTCTCAAATCCAAAATATGCCACCATGTTTTCTGTCAAATTATATGGAGACACATCGGCAATTTCCAATTGACCACTGGCGTCCAGTATTTTAAAAGCAGTTTCCTCTTCCTTCTTATTTTCTGCTTGAAATTGTTCCTGCTCTCTCACAGCTTCTTCCACGCTTTTACTGATAACTAGTTCGCCGTTAGCACTGTACCAATTCTGAGTTTTTGTAGAGTTTTCTGGTGTCTCAATTGGTACAACAGTGCATTCTTCATACCAACCATATTTTGATGCATTTCCTTGTGCAATCACTTGCATTTTGTTTTGTTGCGAAATGTCTATGTCGTTGGTGCTAAATGTGTTCACGTATGATCTTGTCCTTGCAAAATTTCCATGACGTACTTCGGTTTGGGATACGGTCCAAATTGGGCTTGAAGGCACGACAGAATTTACTCGACGAATAACCACTTCCTTATCAAAAGGGAACAGGCTGGGATCACTGATGTTTTTTATTGTGGCCAAAATTTCGTGATTGCTAACTTCTAAAATTTGCTCTCCTCTGTCGCCAAGCAGGATTGGAGCAAATATTTTGGTTTCATCCTCAGGAAATAACACTAACTCCGGACGTTGCCTTAGGTCAGGTTGTTTGGCAATGTACGACGGATATCCAACAGCTAGTGTTCCTAGGGGTCCAATAACAAACTGGTTCATCAGGCCACCGATTCGGCCCCCAGTAGAAGGATTTTGGCGATACATTGAGTATCGTGTTTCTTGTGTTGTTTTATTTTGAAATGTTTCAAGAACGTATCCCGTACTTAGCCTGATGCTGGAGCTGTTTGTTTGCTCTTTCCACAACCACATGTTTCCTTGCAATTCAAATTCCTTAGTGAGAGTAATAGCCCGTGTTTGTTCCAATTGAAATGTAAAAAAAGGTTCGGGATCAAATATTAGCAAGCCTTCAAACTCCTTTCCCTGTTGTTCTTGAACACTGTCAATAACCATGCGTTGGCATCTGGCCCACATGCTTCCAGAAAGTTTTTCACAGGCTTCGTCTACCATTGGACCACGAATATCTTGAAGATAAGCCTTGTATCTCCATTCTCCCTTTGGCATGGTGTAATTAAAAGTGAAAACTGTTCCATCGTTGAGTACTTGTTTTCGCGTGATTCGCTCTATATTCTCCCACTTGACTTCTTCAAGCCCAGTTGCTTTCACTTGAAAGTTTTCATCGACCAATAGCATGTTTACCTCGGTTGATAAGATGGGTCTCTCCCATATAACTGTTGACAGCAATATCATATTGCCAGCTACATGCAAGCCATTAAACGGAATTTGCTCCATGATTGAATTTTTGATGTCTTTGTCAATTGTCATTTCCGCAAAAAAGTATTCCTCTTGAGAAACTTTTCTCAGGATAGAATATTCTTGCCAGCGGTTTCCATCAACAAGTTTATACCCAAAAAGCGAAGTCCCATTGTAAAGAAAAATCCTGGAACCCTCAACGGCAAACCGATGAACCTGACGACTACCCAAATCTACGTTAGTCAATATAAAGCCTTCATCACCAGCACCAGGACGACTATCATCTTCGTTTGCAATGGGCTCAATGACTGTAAACTTGTTTGTCGGACTATTGTTCCACGCAAGTGCCATTATTTTGTCGCTGTAACGGAAGATTGCATCCTTAGGCAGTACAATTTTTTTGTTTGGACAGTCTGGCCACGTTGATGTAGTTTTGTTGCGATGAAATAAGTTTAGAATTTTATTGTATTCTGTTTCTTCAACCACTGCAATCAAGTCAGAGTAAGGTATTGTAGCAAACCTTACAATTTCTCTTGCAGCATCAGTACCTAAGTTGTCGAGAAGTTTTCGAAAGTTACCATCAGGACAGGTGTATATGTCTTTATCATATCTTGTAAATTGCTTGTTGAATAGACGGACGTAAATTCCGCCGGTGCCAATATCAAACGCCATAACAGCAAAGTCACCGCTTTGACTCATTTGAGTTTTTTCAACTGCTGGATACCTTAAGGTATTGAGTGATTCTTTTTCAAATTTTAGCAGGGGAATTTCCAGCAAAGTGTAGTCAAATTTTACAGAGCTTTGATACGATGGAATTTGAATTTCCCTCAGAAGAAACTTCGTGGATTCAACTTGTTGGTATGTAAACTTCAACATTCTTTCACTTTCTGAGCCAGAATGAGTGTTGAAGACTTGATCAATAGAAGTTAACATTCTTCGTTTATCAAATGTGCCAAAGTTGATTTTGACTTCCTGTTGGAATGTCCTTGTTGTTAAATAGAAACCAGTCAAGAAATATTTTGCAGTGAGAGGAATCGGAAACAAAATTGTGCCATCAGAGCTTTTTACTTGTTTTTCAACATATTCGATTTCCGATTTTGGTGCGTAGAAAAGTTTCATGGAATAGTTTTCCGTTGAGTCTGCAATGCTATCCAGAAGAAATACCGCAGTGAATTCGTACCCACCAGGCGTTTTGCGCTGCTCGGTTTTGTAGTTGTAGTACAGCTTGCGTCTGCTTCCTTGCTTTTCTTCCTTAGAAACTAAATACCAAGCTATAATTTCTTTTCGCAAACCGTATTCATTCCGACCGGGACCACGCCAGGTTTGCCATGACAAGGACCAATGATGGGCAGGTTGACTTGCTGTTGTGTTCAATGGATTTCCGTAAATGGATATTAAATATGGAGTTTCTACAATCCAACGTTGTTCCGCTTTGTCATGTGTAACTTTGACATCGTTTTCTCCGTCAAGTGTGAACTCCTCTGCAAGATCTGAAATGGGGCTTAGTTTGCAGTATCGACCCTCCAAAAAAAGTTGATATGCGAAATTTTCCGGAAACATGCTCTGGGAATGTTCCACATATATGTATTCCAAGGTGTTGTGCAAAGTCCAACCGTTACCAACGGCACCATTTGTGGCAAAGTCACTACTGGCATAACTCATAGAAAGGGTTATGTGAAGACTGGGTGAAATTTGAACGTCAACCATGGGTAAATTGAATGCCGCTTGACTGTTTGACAAGTCTACATTATCTGAAAGGAGGGAGCTAACATCCCATTTGTCCAACCATCGCTGATGTGCCAGGCTCAAAGTTGATTTTTTGCCAGAATTATGCTTTTCGTCAATTTTGTTTGCAACCAGCGACCCAGGTTTTTTACTCATAATCTTCCAGGGCGCTGGAACTCCGGTTCCAGTTTTATTGGAACGGAACATGTTTGTAGTTTATAGGCTGTAATTTGGGACATATTATGCAATAAGTTTTAGACTTGAAATCAATTGATGCTGATGCATGTGGCTGCAGGATTAAATACATGAGACAAGGAACACTGACAACTGCTTTAAGTAATATGTTATATTTAGTAAAATGCGTTTTCTTTCAGAAAGTCCGTGCTTATCTCCATTCATTTGTATTTAAATTATTTCATTTTAATCCATTTAGTAAATTCATTGGCCTCTGGCGCTTAAAGATATATCTTATTTTTAAGGTTATTTCGTACGTAAACTTTCGCATATTTATGAGAGCTCAATTATAACGTTTTCAGAAAATTTTGAACCCATTCTCTTAAAAACACATGCCAAGTTTGCATGGCACCTGGCAGCATTGTGGCAGTTAGTTCTGTTTAATTACCTTTCTGCCAGTTGAAAAAATCATTGTAATAGTGCAAGCAATTATGTTACTATGCTGGTGCAAGGGAAGTTTTATCAGTCAAGATTCATCAGTAAACAAACAAAACTAATTATGTTTTTTTTTCATTTTTACAAATTTGTGGTATTTACTAAGTATTTGAATTTTTATCAATAAAGCAAATAGCAATAAACTATGCGACGTATGCCTCATTTGATTCGTGCCTCATGGTGCCTACTTCCTATTAATATTTTAAATTTAATTAAAGAAGCGGGGAGCGTTTCTTATTGAATGGAATTGATCTCTCTCCATTCCAATCTGTCCTAAGATTTTTGTTAGAAATCACCGTTTGGGAAAATTGTTAAATTTCTCTGCTCGCCCTGGAGTTGTTTTTTCTGAAATATTTACAAGGGCACTTGGTTGCCGGTTTTGAGCGTAAAACTAAGAGACCTTCAGTTCAGTAAATTTTGTACTATGAAATAGTTTTTGTTTGTGAATAAATTTTGAAGAACACAAAATTGAGGTTACGGACCTCAGCTCAATTTAAAATTGGCTAGTGGACTAGATGTACCAAACGTTGTTTGCTAAAGCAAGGTATTTAACCGGACAAATATCATATGTCAATTTTACAAATGGTAAAAAATAAAAACGAACATGCAGATTGGTTGATTGGCTCATATGCATCTATCTATTTGCTGCACTGTTCCTATTCTAGAATTCATACGTTTGCGCTTTTCATAGCTAATGCATTGGTATACTTTTTCTGCAAAGGAATAGAAAGTCTGTTGAGATAGGCTTTCTTCCGACACTGTATTTGGAACACTTTTAGTCTTATTCAGCTTTTGATCCTAAATAGGGTTTTTATTAGTGTCTCCCGGAGTTAATCATCTGTTTTTCCTATCAGGTTTTTCCTCCTAGTTTTTCCTGTTCGATGTTTAACTTTCGTGTGGAGTCTTAATCAGGGTTATATCAAAGGTTATTCCAAGCATGAACTTGCCAGGTTATATGACTATAAATAGGATGTCATATATATATTATATACTTTTCCTTGTAACCTCGTGGCAATTGTGTAAAATTGGTGAACAAAAATTTACGGCTATTGTGCTGCTATGCGTCTCTTTTTCTTGATACTACAGACAGATAGTATTTTTCGCTCATCAACATCTTGAACCAATAAATGAGAAATAACGGTATCCCGTCATACGGACTGATAACCAAATTGACTAATTTTAAATTAATCGATGTTTACCTTGAAAGTTTTCAAAACGTCATGTTGACTAACCGCTTAGTGCACATTGAATAAAATATAATTTGCGTTTTCACGATATGGAAGTGTACTTTTGCTGCTTAAAAAACTTGAGATTTTTGAAAACTGTTAGATCTCAAATTCTAAAATATGGTATTGTAACTTCAACTCTGTAAGTATTTGACAAGCATTGCATTTATGGTGGAGAACTTTCTCATCAAAATGTATAAATACTCAAAAGCCTATTAGAATTATGTCATACACAAAATGTTTTTACTTTAAAAAGAATATCAAATGAAAATGTTATTATAGAATAAATTCGTGAGGAGACAAAGGATTCATAAGAATACTAGTATGCTTCAAAATACATGCTGATTCATTATTTTGCTTTGACTAGAAAAACTTGCAGATTCTCGGAACATCTTCCATTAACAAAGTAAACGTTTTTTCAAGGAAAAATAGGTTGTGACGAGCAAAAATACAAAACAAAGTTCAGTAAAATAATAATGAAAGATTATGAAAGTTTCCCCGATTTGTTATAAACTTTATTACTTCATCTAAATATTGGTTTAGTAACTTGTATTTTGGGTTTAATCAATGTGGGAATTTTTCCGTTTGGCGTGTAATAAAATTACTGCCTACTTGACATATGATTGATTGGTGCATTTTATGACATATTTGAGATAATCTGAACAGAAGTCATGTGAATATGAGCAAGACATTCGTAATTAAATGTTAGACATGTTATTCGGCAATCCTGTAATGCGACACTTAGAATGCAATTTTAAGGTTACAAACTTTCACTAGGAATTTAGAAATTTCGCAGAATTTCAGTCATAATAATACGAAAACTAAGCGGCATTTCGTTGCATTACCGATTGCCAGTTCCTAAGTATATAGTTAAAGAGTTACGAGGATTAAGGAAATTTTCGTGAAATTTACCCTGCTTTTAAGAGCCAATTTTTGTGTTCCATAGTTTTAAATGCTAGTATCGGACAGAACTACACAAGTACAAATTTGTCATGTAATATGCAATGAGGCAGCCAAATGGAACATGATATCATAAATGGAATAGGGATGCTGCCGTATACCTGCAAAATGCAGATAATGTAAATCATAAATGCCCGCTAGTGTCTGGGCCTTATGCATGCATCAGATATACAGACCTATAGATAATATCAAGAAAATACGACGTAAAACGAATTTTTGAATAACATTGAAAAATTTGCAAAAATTGTCAATAGACTATAAAAACAAACACAATAGCTGCTGGTGTGTCATACATACTCCAGCAAAGAATGGCATTTGTTTATATTTTGAAGGGTTAGGCGTTGCTGATAAAATCTTAGCCCGGTCAGGTGATTGTGTGGGCGAAACTTTTAACGACAAGAGTGACAATGAGCTCATTTCATTCCCGGAAATAGCGCTTTTTGACAGTTTTTCAACTATTGCGCGTCAAAAATTGTGGAAAGTACCCAGAGACGATATGTGAGAAGCTAGTGCCACATAAAGCACTTGCAATTTCCCACCGCTAACCACTCTATCCAATTAGTGATACAGGACTAACCTCAATCAGATCGTTTGACATAGTAAATCCTACAAATGACATTACGTTTTCACTTTTCAAAATTGTAGGTGTCTAAATGACAGTTCAGCAAATGTTGCAATATTTACTTTTTGTGATATGTGAGATATAAAATAAGTGCAAAATTGAAATGATGAAAACAACGTTTTTTTGTTTAAAGCCCGTAATATTACATGTAGTGCTTGGGTTAACAAAAAACGCAAATACAGTGTTTGCCAGTCGCACAATATTATATCGTTTTTGTTACAACGTTTTTAACGATATTTGAAGAAGAGCTTGTGAATTTCATTGCAGTAAAGACACCTAGTACCAAAGGTTTTTATTTTTAACCACTTAACTGATAATTTCTCGAAAAAATAGCATTTTTACCAGCTTTTAAAATGATTAGACATACGACTAGTACGGCTTTAGGGTAACTTGCATAAAAGAATAAGATTTGCATTTGAAAACTTTGTGTTATGCTATATGTACTAGTGGAATCTGTTTGCAAAAATGTTATCGGCTTAACTCTCCTAGCCAAGTAACAAAATATATGCATATTATAAGTCGGAATGTCTAAAGAGTGAAGCAGTTCGCAAGAAAATTCAAAAATAATTCAAAAATTTGCATTTTTTGGCACAAAGTGTAACTGAACTGACTTTTGCTTGACTTATTTATCATTCAAAGGGCATTTTCAATAAAAACGTTTCCTGAAAATGTTTGTCTTTTGTGTTTGAATTTCAACCACTTTAGGTTATATTATTTAATTTTCTAAATGCAGTCAAGTGAGTGAGTGGGCCAAGACTACTTTCCTTTTCTAGTTTTTTGTGTTGCAGCTTATTTTTTATTTGAGATGGTATGAAAGCAGGAAACTGTGAAAAGATTGTGACAGTTCCTAAAAAACGTTTTGCAGGCCACGTTTTTACATGAAGCCAAAAGGGTATCTCAGCTAAACTAGGGGTTTGATTTATCAATTATTGGTTTTGTGTTGACCTAAAAGTTAACTCTAAATTCGAAAACTTATGTTAATGTTGAATAAAATGTAACAAATACATTTTTTTTCAGAACTTTTGCGCCGTATTTGTATTGAGCGTATGTTTCGGTGATACCTCTCATAGCGTACGTTTATCTATGAATCCAGTGGAGAAAACACAAACATGTTAAAACAAAGTATGTTTTTTACCTTTAGAAGCACGTACGTCACATGTTGGTATTACTATAGTAATAAAATTAGGGATGAAGTGAGGGGTGTTAGTTACCTCTATTTTACAACTGGTTAATAAATTTACCATGGAATATTATTCAGCACGTACCAGGAAATAGAGGCTACACGAAAATTTAAATCTAAAATTATTACAGACACCCTACCCTGCATTCAAGCCCAGTGTCCAAAAGTAAAACATTACAATAAGAAGAAGCATGTTGATATGCAGGGCATTGGGTATTTCAATTATCGTGCAGTAAAACCTCTATGTGAATATTTAAAAAACACCATGTGATATTTTGAACATTTTCCGAGAAAAACCTTTTTCGCTGGAATCAGTTTAATGAAAAGGTGTAACCTATTCAGTTCCAACATTCAATTTTCAGTTTAAACTCAGTTCATAGAAAGTAGCATGAAATAGCAAAAATATGGTACCCTAACCAGACACTGTTTTCAAAAACGCCAGTTTCTAGCCCACAATGAAACTGCGTGTGCTACCATGTGCTACATGCAAATGAAACAATGCATAGTGTTCACCATGGTAACCTGGTAGCCACACAGTGAGTGGTACAATTACTATGAATAAAATAACTTATTTGCCCATTCAGCAATGCTTGCAACCAATTTAAAAAAACAACAACAATGCATACCGAATTATGCCAAGTTGTGGAACCGATTACCAAATGTGCTATGTAATTTTTACAGCCTTCAAAGGATGCAAGATATTTTTGAGCGAAGTAAATATGTAGGTTTTAGCACCTCATTCCAAAGTACTTAGAACGTTGTATAACATATATTTAAAATGTATCAGCCTATAAATGGCATGCATACTATTTTTACGAAAACCTACGCATAACCTTTAACTAGATTTCATAAAGTACCAACCAAATTTTGTTTTTTGTCGGTGGTGCAGGCTTCAAGCTTTTAAAAACGTTCAAATGAACCAAAACCGAGTGAAAAAAGCAGAATAAAGTATGATTACTTTATATTAAAAGTGCAAATGAACTTACCTTTGTGAGGTTTGTGTGTGTGGTTGATGCAATAAAGTTGCTCAGTGCTAGTGATTAAGCTGTACCAAAACAAAAACTGACTGGATGAACAATGTTTATCCAAGATCAAACGTAGAATAAATAAAAGTTGGAAAAGTGTGGAATATATATAAGAGTTATATGCGCTGATGTTTTAAGCTTTAAATCTTCTGCGCATTTACACGCATCAAATAACCAAGATTTAAAAAGCATTAAGTGATATCCTCATATGCCTAAATAAATAAAACACTTTATTACTTACAACTTTAATCCTGGTATTTACAACATTCTCAAGTGCGGCCGTATTATTTAAAGTGAAACTATGACTGGCTACTGTTACTTTGTAATAATTTGGTATAACGCAGTATCATGACATTGTCCAGGGTCGAACACGCGCTTTCACTTGTCAGTTTATAATAATGTCCTAGCAAAAAGATCAATGTCTCATAAATATGACGTAAGTTTTAAAAAGTTATAACCCTTGATACTGTCAATTATGTAACCGTCGTTCTGGATTACGCTTACTATAAGCAATCAAACATGACCTTTGCCCCTGGACATTTCATAACATTGACATTTGAAAATTGGCAATTTTCTTGAATAAGTTCACATTTTTTGGCTATAAGTTATGAAATGATCATCGTATCTACAGCCTGCTTTTGAAACCCTAACACACTATTATGCTTTTGTATGATTCAATGAAATCTCTTTTTGTATTATTTGCTGCATGAAAGTATTGGCAATAATATCTTCTTATCCACCTAAGAAACTTTGTCCCCAAATTTATTATGTACAATAGATAAGATGCTATTGATGCTTTTTTAATACAAAAATTATTTTTGCAATAATTATTTTTTAAAGAGGTATTTTTTCAGAATCGTTTATATTTGATTATTGTAAAGACATGAATTAACTTAAAGGTACCATAATCAAGTTTTAGGCGTATTTTTATTCAATAATGTTTGTTTGATTTTCAGACGCAACATCATAAACCAGAGCCGATTGTGTAGTTATTAGTAATGTTCCTACCCAATACGTCTTCTTTTCATCCCAAATCTCCTCCCTGATTGTTTGGCCGGCCTTTAGCATGTTCTTTACATATACCACAACATACCCCATCGACTAAAAATACAAATTCAATATAAATACACGACAAACTTGTTATTCAAAAACGTACGTAAAATCTAGGTATTATTTAACGAGTATATTTTCTTACGTCATCATTCTGATTGCCTTTGTGGTGCCGGATTTCAAACTTTAAAATCTGTAATAATTGTGAGTTAGTATTAAATTAACAATTACAAAGACAATTTTTAGAGGCGTGCTAAATTACCGTATTGTTGTCAACAAAGTTTACTGAGCAAGTATTTGGCCAGTTAGGATTCTGAGTTTTGTCAATCGTGTCTGTCCTGCAGTTCTTCCCAGGCGTATCTTTGATTTCTGCAAACGGATTTTTTTCAGGTGGTAGATTCCTAGAGTATAAAACATTCACAAATCAACTTTTACGGCTTTTTCAAAAAGATATTAAGCAATGTTTTACCTAGCAGCCAGCTTGTAACGGACAGTTTGGAAAGTTGCTTGTGCATAGACGGAACTGCTGAAAAGCATACCCGTCAAAACAAGTGGTAGTACGAAACGCATCTTGCCTTGTTAGCTTCCACAAATAAAATGTTGACGAGCGTAATGATTCTACATGTGTACATGGTGAACTCGGTTTATGATAAGGCTCACTAGGGTGCGAAAATGAATGTTTATGCAACTTGGCAGATCCTAATATAAAAGGTCATTTAAATTTGATAAACAAACTGATCACAAGTACGGTATTCTGAAAAATTATGACATTAATAAAGCAGGCGACATGCCCACATGTAGCAAAGTGGCGATACACGTAGTTTAATATGTGTACTTCTGATCGGAAATGAACCTAAACTCATGTGTCACACAGCATAGGTTCGTTAATTCTTCATAGTTGACAATTAAGGCACCAAAACAGGGCCTTAAAATTACATTTTAACAAACGGATACCACATTTGTATATTGGTCTTATGTTAAATAATGGACCGCTGGTGACCTTTGACCTTTTGAGTTGACCAATTGACCTGAAATCTTGCAGGACTAGTTGATCTAATGAGACACTTTTGTGCCAAGTTTCGTTAAAATCAATCAAACCGGTACCGAGATATATCACGGACGGGCGGACGTCAAACGCCAAATTAATAAGTAGCTTTCGCTACCTAATAAGACAACAATGCGAATTCCTGTATAAGATACTTATCAAGTAGCAGTACACCAAGCCGAGTATTTCTATTTACTTTATATTCATATTCACCAAAGCGAAGTTGCAATATTACTACCATATTAATATCATTTATTAGCTTATAAAATCTCGAGGTTTGGTAAAAGCAAATCTGTTATCAAAGCTTGTCACTCAAATAAGCTGTAGTTTTACACTTTCCTTACATAGTCATTCAGAATACGAATGGTATAGCACACTCGCACAAATTTGTCCTTCTCCGACTAAAAAATGAAATCTTGTAAGTTGACCTTGGTAATTTTGGTTACGTTATGTGGAGCTTGGGGTCATTCTTTTGAAAACATCAATATCTTAGCAGGTAAGTTCAACATATGAAACGCATGTAATACTTCATGAACTAGTCAATAATAAAAATATTTTTTGTATATTTCAGAATGTAATAATGTTTCTGCTTTGCAAGGCAGCACAACCGATGCATGTGAGCATTGTGCTTGCTTCTCAAGTAACCCAACATTCCGACTATTGCCGCAAGCCAACTGCGTGATTACGGACGACGTACTTGAACGAATCATGAGCAATCTTTTTGATGCATGGCGTATTATTACTGGAACATTCTCCACTAGACCCAACCAGGTTTTTGGAGGCAAACTTGAATCAACCAACCAAACCAACGGAACCTGTAATCTTGAAGCGAATCAGTTCAGAATTAGATCCAACACCATACTCTCTCCTCAATGCGACGACCTAATTTCCGAAATTGAAACCATGATTCAAGACATCACTGAACAAATTCGGTTGCTCATTGCCTGGATTGAAGACCCTGAAAACTTAGACCCAAGAATCGTTCTTCTGGAAGAATGTCTTAAATGCGTGAACAGAAAACTGGATGATACAATTGCAAAATACGAGCAAGACCTTGGTAACATGCGAGAAAAGTTTGGAGAAATGCAACAATGCCTCACAAATTCTATTAACGAACGAAAGGCAGAAATACTTAAACTGGAATTGAGCATAGTACAAAAGAATTACGAGCTGGTAATAAGTAACGTAAACGCATCCAACTATCCTTCAGCTTTTAATGCATTTACTTTGCTGAATAATGACACGTTCTTAGATTCTATGGTCGAAGATATATATGGCACAAGTAGCCGTAAAATAGAAAATCTTTTAACTTTTGCATACATATTAGTCAGGCCGGAGCAAAGAGGGCGGCTTTATGCCAAATTGCTTCAGTTTATGGAAAAGAACCAACACCATGTTACCATGCACACACTTTCTCTTAACAAAATTGTAAACGATGACGTCAAAAGAATTTGTGAAGGGGTAGACCCAGCCTTTTGTACTACTTTGCCAAATTCATTCAGGAATGTACTAATGTTGCTAAAGATTTACACAAAAAATATGGTTTATTCATTAGCACAAGAAATTTGCAATGGAAATCATAAGAGTATTTTATTGGCTGGTAGTTCCGAGTCTGAGGTAAACTTGGCTGGTAATGCATTCAATGAGGTGCTACCTGACATACTTCAACGGGCTTTTGGTGTTTGTTCCAATAAGCTTAACATAATTTCGGACTTCGTTCGGGATCTAAGATGGAATAAGCACAAAGCCACAGGATTTAATAAACTGATATCTATTGTTTCTAACCCTAATGACCAGCTAAAAGTAGCCTTTAAAATGAAATATGCTTCAGAAAATCTACGTGGGCCAGACGGACAAGAAGAAGAAGCTAAAGACGTTTTCATTACACTTAAGTATTATCTCCCAGGTCAGGTTCGTAGCTTAGTATGGCAAACATCCTGCACAATTAAAACTCCATCAAACCAGTATCTCTATATTAGTGGCAACCTAAGCCCCGACAATAACCGTGTTGGTACACGGGCAGATCAGGCAGGTTCATACAAATGGGCTTACGAGCCAATTGAGGAATCCAATGGTGAATATTACTTTCGCATTAAAAACCTAAATTCCGGCGAGTATATGGGAACCCACGTACCATGGAAGAATGCCGATGACGACTGGGGTTATGTAGCTACAAGAAATGAAATAGATAATGTATATTCACCTCGCGATTTTTATTGGCAGATACACTTTGGGAGTGATTCTAATCACGTAAGACTGTTTCATGTTGGGAGAAAGGGTCATTTGATGTCTAACGGTTTGCTAGAACTTCGTGAGCTAATAACGAGTAGCATAAATTGGATAAATACTTGTGACAGTTAGGGTTATGTTCGTACTTAAAATCTGGTTTTGCTTTTATGTAATGCAAGTATATATCCAAACTAGTATGATAGATTACGATAAAAGGTTTCAAAAACGAAACATGTGATCATGTATCCAATTATCTTTTTAAATTCAGTATACTAATTCAAAATTTTCAAATGTCTTGTATATTGGCCTATAATGTGATATGTGCAAATAAAAAATATCAGAAATGAAAATTTATTGTAATTTTTTGGCATAACGTACCCACAAACTAAGGCAGAAAATCACCAAACCCCACCCAAAAAAGGGTTACCTCATACATATGCCGAAAGCTCAAATTAAAACATTCCCTCAATGTAGTTCAAGGTGACTTTGCATCAAAGTCAGGTAATTCCGTCGTCTACAAACGTACCAAAGTTCAAATTTCACATGAATAATCCAAAAGGTTAAGACTTATGTACCATGATGCGTCATCAAATGCAAAGTTGTTTACGTTGAACAATATTTTACATAGATTTAGCGACATAATTAGGCACTTGAGGTTGTTGACAGGTTACCTACTAAATCATTTTTACTTTCTGTTGTCATTGCTGCTCAAAGCAGTACGAGGGTTAACTTTCTACGCAGTTATTTTAATACCTATGCATCAGTGTTAACGTTAATCCCATGGATTAACAAAAAAAATAATTTCGAATTTTATTTATGTTTCAAGTTTGCTATTATGTAATTGGTATATGGTTTATTCTAAGTATTTTCCAAAGCTATATGCGTAGCAGCATTCCAAAGTGACATTTTAGGTATTAGTACTTAATGATGTTCAGGTCCATCAATCACGCACGTGTATTTATTGGTGCAGAAGAAATATAATGTTTTACAATAAATCTGTCTGAGTTGACAACATTTAATCCACCCTTCCAAAAACCTGGGCTGTCTTTCCTTAAGAGCAGTTGTAAGTCAAACTTGTCCAAATTATTTCTGGAGACTGCTTGAGCTCTTTATCCTTCACTCCAGTACAAACAAGAATTAAATGCACGCTTTAACGCAGTTGTCTTGTGTGCTTACATAACAGTAACTGTTTGTATAGATAAACATGACAAGTATCAACAAGGATTAGTATTGTATAATCAAGTGTTCATAGTGTGGTATTTGCCTTACGCAACACGGTTGATCGTACCATGACCACAAGGGATTACGCATTTCCAAGTAAATGTATCCTCTCAAGTTAAGCTTCCAAACTCTTTCCAAGTAAAGTTTTAGTTCTGGGGCACGTGAATAAATTACGTAACACCACTACAATTTCATATATTCTATGTTAGAAAGCTAGTAAACTTGTACTAAATTGACGCAAACGTTTAATGAAATTTCATTAAAAACTCAAAATGTTCTAATTTACATACAAAAGCTTAAGTCATTTCATAAACAACTATCGGTTGTCTAATGAAATTCTAAATATTATGGTGAGATCCAATTTGTTGATAGTTATGCTCATTATTCTTGCAGTTTCCCTGCATTGATAGTGAAATATGAAAAGATATAAATTTAGAACAGTAAAAAATTATTTATGTTTTATTAAAAGATCATCATTTGCTGCATATGTAATGAGTACTTTGTAACCCCGTCACCCCATAACCAGTTGGTTCTTATTTGGTCACGATTTAAAGACCTATCTATGTTATAAACCGTCCAGTCTACCGAAAATATCAGCATTTGTGGCCATTAGTTTCTGTAGCCTTAAATTAAGAGTTAAATACAACCACAGCTTTGGTTTGACATTAAGCATAAAACATAACCATATTTGCCAAAAGAACATTGGAAACTATCGGAATAAAAAACCTAAAAAGTTAATAATGCATATATTTGTATGTAAAAATCTGGTAAGTGCGAAAAACATGTTTTGTATGAAAATGGAATGTTTTCTATGCAAAAATTTCTGGCTGACGTTGTGTCATTACAAAAATCCGGGTGGCCTTTTAAAACAGAAATTACAACCGTGCTAATTCTCAGAAATTCAAATATCTTTCAAACACTTGGTAGGCTTTAGCATATTTTTTTCATAATGACTGAACAATAATTTACAAAAAAGTACAATACGTTGTGCATTTCTCAACCATGATATAATGACAACATTTTTGTTGCGTGTTTAGCAGGCATTCAGCATTCCTATGTACTTCACTTGTTTGACATTGATTGATGTTTGTATCGCCAATTTCAACGATGCGATAATCCCCTTGCACAAATGAATGCTTTACACTGGAAACAGGAGAAGCCTAAAAGGGATATATATGAGTAGCATGCTGAACAATAATTAGTCACAAAACCATAAAACATCCAAAACGTTAGCTTCTTTTTGGCTTTCCGCAATGTCGCTAATATTTTACTTTAAGTTTGTAGTATTATTATATTTTATAAATTTTAACACCTGTAATGCATTTTTTGGGAGCACACCTGTGGGAGGAGATTGCAGTAGGCACGATGACTGCAGCGGGCATCCCGATACAACACTGTGTAACCCAGCCGGAATTTGCTGGTGCTTGGATCACTTATTAATGGTGCCCATCGGTGACGAAATACTTTGTTTGAAAAAAGCTACCAAACCTGGGGACGAGTGCCAAGTTGATATTCAATGTCAGCAAGGGGAACTTGGGCCACTCAGTGAGTGCTTACCTTCGGCAGCAAATCCCAACAACCTGGAATGTAACTGTACTGACAACGCCATACATCAACCTCCAAATCCATGGTGTTACCAACGAGCTCAGCATCTTGGAGACAGCTGTGCAAATAATAACCAATGTACAATAAATTTAGGTAGCAACAGCTTGTGCTCCCGTACTGAGCACATTTGCATCTGTAACGTGTTTTCGTTTCCAAACTCAGAAAATACATTTTGCTTGCCAATACTCGACAATATCGGGGACGAATGTACTGTATCTGATCAATGTAAATATGGCGGTCCAGGAGAATACAGCGATTGTCTTGTATCATCTGATCCCACTCTACCAGAAGGTACCAAAGTATGCAACTGTACTGAGGACGCAATTTACGATTCGACAACAGGTACTGACGAATGCTACCTTAAAAGAGTTTTCCTTGGAGAAAATTGTATTATTGATGCACAATGCACCATAAACATGGGTAGCTTGAGTGAATGTAATCAGCAAATATGTTCCTGCAAACCGGAAGGAGTGGAAAATGACGACGGAGCATTTTGTTTGGCCAAAGCAACCCAAATTGGCCAGGAGTGCACGGAACCTCAACAGTGCAGAGATGGGGCTCCAGGAGAGTTTAGCGACTGCGTTGAATCAGAAACTGATCCTGAAAAGCAGCAATGCCAATGTACGTTGGAAGGAATTCAAGAACCAGGAAAACAGGTTTGTCTGAAAAAAGCTCAACGAGTTGGCGATTTATGCACCCATCCCATTCAATGTACTTCAGCCTTGGGAACTTTGAGTCAATGCTCTGCTACTGGAACATGCTCCTGCATTGATGGCCAATCTATTCCAAGCCAATTTAGTGACTCATGCTTGCAAATTGTCAACACACTTGGAGATCCATGCATAGAATCATCTCAATGTCAGTCTGGTAGCCCAGGAGAACTCAGCATTTGCGAAGCAGGCACGTGTCAATGTTCTCCTGACTCAACAAACGAACCTGGTGAAAACATTTGTAGATCCAGAGCAGGATACATTGGTGGAGTTTGCGACCTCAATTCTCAATGTAAGGCTAATTTGGGCGATCTTAGCGAATGTCTGGGCCGTCAATGCGTTTGCACGCCATCTGGTGGGGTACCAAGTCAAAACCGATTACGGTGTCTTGCCATAATCAACTTTTTGGGTGGTGATTGTACTGAACCACAGCAATGTACTTCAGGTGACCCTGGAACTCACAGCGATTGTGTTCCAAGCAGCGTACCACCAACCGCAACAGTATGCACTTGTAACGACAACGCCATAAATGCAGCTGGGAAACATGTATGTCACTTGACGTCTGAAAAAATTGGCGATTCTTGCGAAATCGTGGAGCAATGTAAAGCACATCTTGGTGACCTTACTGAATGTACCAACAACATTTGTTCCTGCATAAATGGGATGTCACTTCCAAATCAAGATAACACGCTCTGTCTACCAATTCAAGACACCATTGGAGACGAATGCGAAGAAGATCAGCAATGCCATTTGGGAGCTTTGGGTCAATACAGCGCTTGCATGAGGTCAGACGTGTTTCCATACCGGCTTATATGTAACTGCACAGAAGAAGCTGTTCCTAATCCAAATAAGCGAGCATGTCACAAAAAAGCATTTCATGTTGGAGATCTATGCGAAATTTCATCCCAGTGCACGTCAAACCTTGGGGGATTTTCAGAATGCTCATTTGAAACTGGAACAGGCACTTGTCAATGCTCAAGTGGCTCAGTGGCAAACTCGGACAACACTCGATGCATTTCAGGCGGTGTTCTTATCAGCAAACCGTGTTATGATACGCAGCAATGTGTAGGGATTCCTGGCGTGAGCTCAATTTGCACTTTGTCAAATATCTGCGACTGTTTATCAGATTGGGTGGCTAGCGCTCAACTGGATGACTGTTTGCCAATAAGACAAAATATTGGAGATTTTTGCACAGAAAGACAACAATGTCAACAAGGCGAGCCCGGTTTTCATAGCGATTGCATTCCTTCTCTAACCAACCCAGCCACAAAAGTTTGCAATTGCTCAACTGGAGCGGTAACCGAAGCGGGAATTAATCGATGCCATCTTTTAGCCAATCAAGTTGGGGATCCATGCCAGGTCAATATTCAATGCGTTTCCAATCTTGAGCATAGTCAATGCTTGAATAGCGTTTGTAGCTGTTTGTCAAATTTCACGGCTTCTACTGACCGAAGAAAATGTTTACCCAAATCACTTCTTGGCCAGAGTTGCGTTGATGATAGCCAATGTGCTGAGGTTCAGTTTACCTATTGCAATGCCACAGAAGCTATATGTCTCTGCCAAAATGGCTATAAACCGCATCCAGTAATTGCCAACAATTGCATAAGAATGGCTGTAAATATTGGGGAATCTTGTGCTGGACATGACTCTCAATGCGACAATATTCATAAAAGTATATGCAACCGAATCACAAAAACATGCGAGTGCCGGTCAGATACTCATGTACCCAGTCTAGATGGACGGAGATGTCTAGACATGTTGTGGAATTTGCATGAAGTTTGTACCGAAAATGAGCAATGCCAACTGCCAAACAGTAAATGCTTAACGTCAGAAGAGCAAACAAAAACGTGTCAATGCCCGAGACCAGATTTTGTGGAGTCGAATAAAACACCAAAACAGTGCTTAGCAGTAAGCTTGAGTAAATATTTACATTTTGCATAATGCAAAAATATTTATGCATGCATTTTTATTTTTTATTGTTTATTTGTTTTTGCAGATAACCACTGAAGTGGGAAAAGCCTGTCAGGATGATGCACAATGCACCAGTGGAATTGGAGCTAATGTAATTTGCTCTGATGGAATTTGCCAATGTCCATTGCCATATATATTTGTAAATGGAAAATGTCTGAAAATGATAGATGGCCTGCATGAATTCTGTGAAGAAAACCTGCAATGTCGAGTGAATAATAGCGAATGTTTGCGGAACAATGGAACGGGTAATACGTGCCAGTGTACACCAAACCAGTTTGTGGAGTCAGCTTTCAGTAAAAAATGCTTAGAGGTATTTCAGTTTTATAAAAATTTCAAAACAAAATATTTTCTCAAATTATTTAGAAATTCTAAATTTTGTACAGATAAAACACATTGTTGGTGACCCATGTGAAGAAACCGTGCAATGTTCTGCCGGAATTAGCCGACACGCTGAATGCGCCCTAGGCTTTTGTCGATGTACATACCCATATGTATTTTATAAAGATGATTGCTACATTGAAACCAAACTGGGTGGCAATTGTCAATACAATGAGCAATGTGAATTAGGTATAAACTTGCTTGCACATTGCAACGAGACTACACGCACTTGCGCTTGTAAATCCCCAGCGTTTGCTCATGAAGATAGCTGTATTGAAAATAAGGTAGTTGGTGATACATGTACAAAAGATGTTGAGTGTACACAAAGCATAATAGGCAGAGTGATGTGTGATCAGTCAAAAAGGGTTTGCGTGTGTTTTGGTGGTCATTCATCTGCAATGCAGGGACAAGCGTGCTTATCAAGCGCAGGAGTAATACGTTTTGGCAAAGATGTTTTGATGATTATGTTAGCTTTTGTTTTCGTTATGAATAAAAGCGTGTTTAGAGATTAGATATAAAGTATTTTTAAAATGCTAACTCAAATACCGGTATATATAATATTCTTATAACCCATAAATTTATATATTACGCTGTAATAAAACACATATTCTGTATGTTAAATTTAGTTTAATTTTATCCTGGTTGGCTCACACGACAAAATTTTTATTTGTAGCTTCAAAAAATGTAAGCAGTTAGTACGCATGTTAAATCAGAATAAAACCGGATTTTTCTTATTTATATTGATATTCTTATAAAATATGAAAGTGATAGAACTGAAAATGCTGTGGGAGCACATTTCATAAAATTTAATTTGTGTTAGCAGGCCAGCTTGACTTAGCTTTGATACCAATACTAGTTTGCATGCCAGATGAAAACACAAGATAATATCAATCACGCCATGACCAGTTTCTGTTGCTAAAATCAAGCATAAAAGCACACATTGTTGCCAAGTGAGCTACATTTGAAAAGGAAAGGACTTTACTTTCGTTGTTGATGCGCAGCTTTTGTTATTATTCATGGTTTCATCCTCAGTTTACATTTGAGTCTTCAGGTGACAAACACATTTCTAAGTTATGTCCTGCATTTTGCTGAATTCACTCATCATTTAAGATTGTTGTGCTTCAATTTTCCATTCAGAATTAAAGTTAGCCAATTCCGTAAATTTTTAAAAATCCGTTATCCTTAAATCCTTAAATTTTTTTACCTTTTTGTGATAGCAACGGTAAGTTGGTTCATATTCGTTTGCTCTTGCGTTTTTCAAGTTTTCTCAAAATTTTGATCAACAGTAATAATATTTTTTATAAATATTTTTCAGGAAACTTGACATCATGACGTCTGCTTGTACGTGCATTTTATCTCTATTATGTTTGGTGGTATTATCCCAAGCTTCAACTACATATCACTCCAGATTACCACCAGGCAGCTCAGTTCGTATGCTTACGCCTGTTATTCCGTATTCTGGGGGTGGGTCGGGTGCTGGCGCTGGATGGCTAGTGAAAGTAGACAGCGGAGCAGCCGGCAAAGGACAAGTGGCTGGACCAGTGGTATACATGCGTGTTCCTACATCAAAACCGTGGAATCATTGGAAATAATTATAAAAAATATTAAAATTAGTATTCATTTCATTTTTAATTAGCCATAAGTTATTTGGTGATGGGTTTCTGATTTGGATAAAGGTTCTACGAAAAGATCTGAGAAAATGATAAAAGGTTACTTAGCATTAAAAAATTCAAACTTATGTTTTTGTTATAGTATCTGTCAGAATATAATATTGCAATTTGAACACATTTTATAAAAAAAATAAAATATCAACATGCCAAAATGAATTTTTATATATGTTCAGAGTTTTGGAATGTGACTTTTTAATAAAACAAAACTTGGATACTTAATACTTAAATTCCCGTAATAGATGGACAATTGTTATTTAAAGCGTAATCAACTAATCCGTATCTGCAATTTTTCAAAACTGCCTATGTATGATTTTAACCTCAATGAAAAGAAATTCAACAGTATTTGACTTCAATGAAAATTGGCATGTTCCTGAACAGCAGTCCATTTAGGAGAACATGGATTTAAAACGTTATGGAATTTAAGTAGCGCAATATTTTTTATTACGATGTATTATGAGCTGATTAGCCAAGCATCAGTCTGCTGACTTGACAGTCAGTGTTGCTGAAAAATGCACACAAATGAAGCTCAACAAAAACAATTTTTTATTTTCTAATGCAATACAGATTGAAGATAGACAAACCTGTTTCATCCGCTGCGTGTTTGGCATGCAAAGCAAAGCAGGTTATCATTTCTTCTCTTAAGACTTAAAAATTTTATTATGTGTGTACCACTAATAATGTCCTGCCACAGCTGATTTGATTTTGCTTTGGTTTTGAAAACACACTGAACAGAATTGCTGTTGACAAGTGCATAAGTGTTGTTGCATAATTTATAAAAAGACTAGTATAAAAAATAATTTTTTAGTTTTAATCATTTCTTGTGTTCATTGTAAATATGCTGATATTTTAAAATTACTTGTGAATATCATCTTTCTTGGATATTGCGGAGTAGCATGATGTTCAATAGAAAGCAATTCGGGGATTCGGAGAAATGTAGCATTTGTTAAAATATATAAATAAAGTATTGGCTTTTAATTTGGTACTACAATTTTGACTATTTTATCTCTAGATGAAAATGTACCGGTGGATATTCTTTTGTCTTACCCCGTGTTTTGGAAGCCTTCAAAAATCTGTCAGTTTTTACGAGAAGTTCACAAATTTTTACGAAATGCTGAAACTGAAACAAATTCAAGAAAACTGGAAATTTGCAAATTTAAAGATTTTATAAGTAAGGAGGCTCGTCAAAAGTGTGTATTGGCACCGAATGACAATAACTGGAAAAACGTGGTTGGAAATAAACATTTCGAAATTTTAACAACAAAGTTTGTCCAACAAATGAATATATGCAAAAGCTATCGTTTTTCTGTAAATCAGACATGCATTTGTGACCTTCTTCAAGTGATTAGACACAAACACGAACACAGTGGAGATTTACCTCTAGACAAGAAACTGGAGTTGGGTTGGTTTGGTAGTGACGGAGTACTTGATGAATATCAGTTTGCCAAATATTGGGTAAACCGATTTCCAAAACTAGTTCTGTTTCTCTGGTGCAAATGTTTTGCTTACAGGAACCATTTTCAACAATACTATACGGAAAATGTTAGCAAGTTTTATTCAAAACAAAATCTGACGGAGGTGAAGGACGCTATTAAAAAAATTCTTAGTCGCAATATTCACACTGGTATTGAAACACCATAAACATTCTTTAATATTTCCATGTTTATTGTGGTAATTAGCCTAATGACATATTTTTACGGTGTATTAGGTGCACTCCAACATCGGTACTCAACAAACAAAGACACATGCCTCGTTGACCTTGAGATTTTTCACCTACAAAATACCACTCCTCTCGAAGGTTCTTCCTTAACGGCAATATTGTTATCTACCAAATACCTTAAATTTGTATGGAGCGACCCTGGTAACACTGAATCAAAATCTTTAGTTTACATGTTTGATAATGGTATCGTATCAAATCTGAAATCCCCAACAGCACTGATTTTTGTAAACCCAGATAATCTCAACTGTTTACCATGGTTATTGCCAAACGGTAATAGTATTAGGCGTTTTGTTGTGTTCACATCTAGTCTAGAAAAGACAACTATAGAAGGATTGGTTATGTCTTTTGAAAAAATATGCCAGGTAGAATTTCTTGAAAATCCATTAAAATGGAAAGATTTGACGTGTCAAATGCAGGATAAGATTCTGTGTCATGGGCAACTCAAGTTGTTTGGTAAAATACAAAATTTGAATGCTCTTCTGCCAGAAAATAAACGCGAACGAGAAAGCTTGCTAGGTAAATTAGAAGGGCAGTTTTTAAATCATTTTCTAAAAATGGGACAATTAGAAATATTTTCAAAATTGAGGATTCCATCTATATGCAGTAATTATATTCAGAGAAGAGTTTTCAATCGAGGTCTTGTTGATGCAAGCATATTCACAGAAAATATTTCTGAATGGGATACAATGATAGTCAAAAATATTACGCTGAAATGCTTTTGTGAAATCACGGGTATTCGAGACGAATATGTGCATGTTTATAGCAATGAGATTGATTACTCTAAACTGGACTTTTATAGGAAACCTTATAAATTTATACTATTAACAAATTATGAAATTCCTTTTATGCTCATAATTGAAAAGTTATGCTCAGCTTTTAGATTTTATCGGAATTATCATATCTTGAGGCATGTTCAAGGCCGAGAATTTACATGGGAAAACACAATCGGAAATGTGCAAGCATTTAGTGAGCCACTATTTAAAGCTTCTCGACGATTAAAATTAAATACAATGAATGAAAGCAACTTTCTCGAATGTTTGACAACAGAAAGAATAATTTTTATTGCGGATAGGCCAGGAATGGGCAAAACGGAGATTTTAGTTAGTTTTGCAAACAAGCTGTTGGAAAAATCAATAAGTGATTTTGTAATATTTATTCTCATTAACGAATTTTTAGACAAACTGTCGCAATACAAAACTGAGAGCCACGCTGCAAATATAGAGAGCATAATTAAAATTCAACTAATTTCCCAGTGTTGTACACACGATTTTGAAAAATGTGTGCTGGAAACGCTTTTATACAATAACTTTAGTCATAAGAAAGTTGATATCTTGTTTGATGGTTTGGACGAGGTGGATTACATGTATCGTGATTTTGCTGTGAATATGCTAAAAACTATATTCACTTGTATGCCTGGTGTTCGCTTATGGGTAGCTTCAAGGGATTTTATGTTGCAAAATATAATGATAAACTTTAGAAATATTGGCTATTGTTTAGAACCATTTACAGAAAAAGATCAAATATTATTTCTAACCCGACATTGGTTAGCTTGTGCTAAAAATAATGCAAATTGTGAAATAGTACCTGATCCTAAAGATTTAAAACTGTTTGCCAAAATATGTCTAAGCAATAATCTATCTGAGTCAGGTTTAGAACTTGCAGGAGTTCCATTGCAATGTCGTATGATTGCTGAAATAAATGAAAGGAAAGTTCTTACTGGCGCATTTAAAACAATATCTAATAGGGAAAGTCAGTCTTTAGTTGAGCTATATAGCCAATTAATGAAACGAAAGTTGGAAGTGTATCTGAAGGAGAAAAACGGTTTGACAAATTTAAGCATGCAACATTCAATTGCTAAACGCGAACTTGAACATCTTGAGCGATGCCATGCGTACTTTGCTATAAAACTGCTAATTTCGGATAAAATGTCTGAAAAATTTAAAAATCGATTGTTTCTTACAAACATGTGCGATTCTGAATTAACTTGTTTGGTTGAGAGCCAGGGTGTGGTACAAAACGTCGAGCCACTTACATTTGTGCACAGAACTTTTGCAGAATATTTCTTGGCAAATTTTGTTTTCAAAGTGGTAACAAATCAATATCTTGTTTTCAACATGGATGAAAAAGTATTTCAACAGCTTTTATGGAACGAGGTGTTTGGAATAGAGTTTGAGAAAAGTTCTTTTAGTGGAAAAAGCATTTTGATAAAGCATCCCACGCTTTGGCACTTTTTTAATGACCTTTGGGGAAACTTTTGCAAAAGTTCTAACTTCAAGTTGTCATTAAGCATTGAAAATGGTTTAAAAGATTCTGTATTTTTAAAGTATCCAACATTTTTAAAGAAAAATCTTCCATTGTTTTACGCTTTATATGAAACCAAATATTCCAGTTTGTATGGCTTTTTTGCCATGTACACTAGCGATATTTATGCGTTGTTTTACTTATCGTTAAAGCATTTCAAGCTGGATTTTTGTAAAAATGTTGTAAACAATTTTCCTGGATTTATGTCCCGATATTCAAATTATGTACAAAATGTACAAAAATATGACAAAGAGAAGCAGGGTGTTTTGCATTGTCTGGTTTTTTACATATGCGACGCGTCTATACGTAGACTACCATCAGCTATTTGGGCTGAAATGGGTCTTAAACTTAGAATAAAGGAAGATTGTTCTAGAAAGCATTTGCCACAAGTGTCAGCACCTTTTATAAAATTTCTAAAATTTGTGCTGGATAAGGATGTCTCATTGTTAAGGCAATAAAACGCAAAAGGAGAAACACCATTATATTTACTGCGTAGATTAATGAGAAGTGGTATATCCGAGATTTGTAAAATGTGGACAGGCGATTTAAAAGTTTTTGCGCCTGAAAACTGGCATGAGTTACGGATATATACTGCGAAAATAAAGCGACCCCACGAGGCACCTTTTTAAAGAAAACACAGTATATTTTTTAAAAATTTACTAATGTTCGTTGGGTACATACATACTCATTTACTTGTTACAAATTGTGAAATGAAACGATAACACGATAATTTGTCAAATAAATTAATTTTCTGAGATTTTGATTACTAATATTGACTGCAATTGTTTGTATTTCAATATAATTCTGTTGAGCCAATTAACCTTGAAATACAATCCTGAGTGCTTCCGTGCTATTTACAGCACTGCAATCACGCATTTATAAAATAGTATGCATAGCAGGACCTGTGGCTTCCGAAGGCGTAAAGTGCTAGATTAGGATATAAACGTTGTACCCATCTGATTTCTGATAAACGGTAACATCGTATTGTATAATAGCTCTCTTAGGGCGAAAACTGTTTTACATTTACGTCCTATGCTTTGTTGAAGAGAGTGCACTCAATGTGTCATCCCTACATAAAACGAAAAATTGCATCATCGACAATTGCTAACATTGTACAAAGTAGAGTTTTAGTTGACAAACCAAAGAGTTGTAAAAGAGCTCACAAAAAGGTGTACAAAGTTGTAAAATAGCAATTACGTGGATAACCAAACTCGTGGTAAGAGTATAGATAGCGAAGTTTTGGTTGTTGCACTAAAAATTTTGTGTCTATTGTTGTATGTGTGTGCTAGATTAGATGCTTTGCCTTAATCTAAATCCAAGTTAAAATGCAAAAAAAGTATCAGCTCGGGGAATCGATACCGCGACCCCGAGTAGCATGCTCACAGCCATCGTGGCGCGTCAAGCGCGCTAGCCACTAGCCTATAATTGGTCGGGCTGAGCGAAGCTTCTGAAAACCCAGACCAAGTACACCAGCTCGCGAGAACACAAGGGGAGTACACCAGCCAGCTAGTCTGCAATGCAGACTCTGCATTGTTTGCTTGTTAGCTTAGCTCGTTTACCCAGCCAAAGAGCCAAGTACATGTGTAAGATAGGACAATTCTCTGTCTCTCTCTCTCTTATGCAAACATACGTGTGGATGGATATCGGGCGTGTCTTGTGCTTGGTCTGTACTCTGTACGTTCTCACTATGTAAATATGAGTGGACGGTATGCACAAGCTGCTGCTGAGGCAGTTTTTGTATGTTTAAGTGTGACAGACAGACGGACGGACGGACGGACGGATTTTCTAAACTATCTTATATGCGAAGAAAACTTCGCAAATAAAAAATATCCATGTTTATCATTAATTCCAGGAATGCAATATTTAAGCTTAATGATATGTCATATATTGATGCTTACCCATACAATTTTATTTGCAGGGGAAACCACCAATTAAATAATATACCCAGACCAGGGTTACTAATCGTAAAGCAGTTTACGACTTTCATAATTTTTACCCAAACGTTAAATTTTTATTGTATTTAAGGAAGATTACTATACTTGATACTTATTACATTATTTCAAGACATTTTTTTCAAATGTATATTTGCATACTGACATAAGACTTGTTTAATAAGTAGCCGAACAAAAATGCAATTGAGCCGTACTCGAGTATGAAATAACATAGGGAGAGGATACTACCGTCGCTTATCTATAAAACAACAATAAGATCGACCTTGAATACGCTTGCGAAATCACTTTATTGATAAATGTTCAAATAATCTCAGTATACGATTATTCCGGTTTTTAAAACTGACTTAAATTTTGTTTCATAGATTAGAGGCATAAAGTTCAAATAAATTCTATCTTTAATGGACCCAAATGTAGTGCATTAAACGCAGAATAATATATTAGCAAACTTGTTTCGTCAAGTGCTCGTTCATTGGAAATTTCAACACATCAACAAATAGGAAATTTCTGCAAAGGTTTTGCTCGACCCTTTCTGAAACCAAAGTATTTAGTGTTCCACTACTCTCTACCAGAGGCAAACCTTGGAAAACTTTACATATAATATGCTAGAGAATCTTCCAAATTACTTGAATTGCAATCATAAATTTGAGAATAGAAGTGAATACTTCGATAATGTTGCTATTTGGTTATGCTACCTAAAATACTTGATAAGCTTTCAAAAGAGCTCCTTACAATTTCATTAGCCAGTAAATTTCAAATTGTTGCTAATGCATGGAATCCGTACTTCGTAATAAACAAAAAATATCATATGGGCAGCTGGAAAACTTTCAACGGAAAATGGTTATTCATTTGCTAGAAACTTTTTAGTATTAGGAATAACCACCATTATGATACTGTCACTAATGTGTATGTATTTTTGATAATTTTAATAGTTGTTTTCAGATTAAGGTGTCGTTAGAAAGAATGGTAACTGGGGTACATATATGGTGATTTTTACACTCCAACTTTGTCAAATTATTCAGGAGCATGCTATTGAATTTTGTACGGCTACTTCATAGACAAATCTTAACTTATCTTTTGCAGCAGCAATCTAAAACTGTTAACACAAACCTGCCTGCAACAGTAAACTTAGTGAAATAGACCAAGTTCCCATAAAAGAACTTTTTATTATGTATTACATTATTGCGTATACTAAAAGCTTGTTGCTTTGTTTATACAATTAATGTGATTGTCCCATATAATCTTATAAGCTAACAGAATAATAGCTTGAAAAGCTGAAAAGCTGTTGAATAGTAAATGCGTTAACTGAATGTAAATTCCAATGCTATAAGTGCTTAATATATATAATATAACTTTAAATTAATTTCATCATTCATTATATATTTGTGTTCTAAGAACAACAGCCAGTAATCTATTTTTATACAACTTCTTGCTCATATTCGCATTACTAATCCATTAGCTATACTTGTGCTTGTCCCTTTACGAAAACAAATTATAAATGTTACTCAAAAACTTTCCTGCTTTTTCGCGAAGCCCAGAACTTGTATTGTATACTGGGATTTCATTGTAAGCCACATTGGATGTGTATTTTAGGCACTCCAAAGCTTCGACTATTAGTTTTCCGGCTACTTTTAGATGTTTAAGCTCCTTTATCAGCCTTTGAATATCTTCCGGTCCTGGTGGAGTGACGCTTGAGTCACATTCACTCATTTGCTCGTCCAAAAGATCTCTTTGTTGAATATATGACGCCTTGCATTCCTCTAGATCTTTCAACCTGGTATCATCTCCCCCTCCGCCTACTATGACCGTTTCCTCTCGAATAAGATGGTTCAGATATTCCTCCATTCCGTCGTTATACGGAGTTATTGCGTTGGTTTTTAAGAAGTAAGCAAAATTTGCGGAGGCTAATTTAATTGTTTCTAGCTCTGATCTATACGAGTTGGCTTCACTTTCCCTCATTGCAATTAGCTCCCGTTTTGTCTCTTCCACAGAGAGGTTTTGCTCCAACAAGTCAACCACTGCTTCGTCTACAACGTCAATTTCTTCGTCTTCCACTTCAGAATATGTGTGCAAGTGCTCCTGGTAGCTATGGTTGCATACTCTACAAATTCCATTATTCATTGCACAACAGTGGAGCAGCTGCGGATGTCCAACATAGTCTCCAGGAAATCCCCTTAAAGCGCACGGATCATGGCAGTACTTTTGGCACACGTTTCTGGTTGAGTCTGCCTCCTTTCGAGTTTGGCAGCAGGAAATATTAGAACAAACTGTTCTTGGAAAGTTCATCGTGATAAATTTGATGTGCTTCCTTCTAATCATTTTTTGATTCTCTAAGTCTTGTCGTGTTAGCGTACTTTTCTCAATTTCTTCCATTTCACGTTCCACAATAGTCTGGTTGTCTTTAATCATTCGATTTACCTCTGCCAATGGTTTTGTTAGTTGAATAATGGACTCCCTAGCATAGTTCAAGTTGACTGTGCTCTTGATGTCGTGTGGTTCGAGCTGCATGATATGGTCCAGCATTCTGGCTGTTTCCTTAATGGATTTGTCCCAACTTCTTGAAAAATTTTCCACGTCGTCCTCGCCAAATATTACTGGAGGTTCGTTTTTTGTTGCAGCCAAAAAGCGGTAAGCTTCACTGTCAAAACAATAAACAGTTTGTTTTGACAATGTAATCCCAACGTCGCCATTTTCTAACAAGAGCTGCTCCAAAGCTGGCAGTGTATCCCCCGGTTTGTAAAACGTGCCTCTGCAGTTTGTAAAGCAAAATACGATATTTTGAGCTGCGTCTTTGTGCAAATTAGTGAGAAGCTCTTTGATGCAAAATCGAAACATGACGTGAATCCTTGCATTATTGGGTTTAAGAAGAATGCAAATTCCGTGGAGTTCTTTCAGATAGTTTAGCGTTCCCAAAATATTCTGAAAGTTTTTTCGGTCTTGGTCATATCCTGCAGTGTCTCCAATTCCAGGGGTGTCGATGAGTCGAACGATTGTGTTTTCAATACCAAATTGGTATACTTTCGTGTTCTGTGTAGCTGACTTGCCAGGATCTGTTACCTCGTTTTTATCCGCATGGCCAGCTGTGACGACAACCGATTGGTAGTTTTCATTGGACATTGTGAATTTCGTTGGAATTAGAGTGAGCAATTTTTCCTCCATTGCTTTTTCCAAGGATTCGTGATTCAAGAAATTAACAAATCCATTAATCCAAGTAGATTTGCCAACGCCTGTTTCTCCCAGTATCAGTATGTTTAGCTCTTTGAAAGGTCGAAGTTTGCCGGTTTCGTTGATTAGAAAGGTTTCTTCATGACGCTCAAAGTTCACGCCGTGATTTGGATCAGTGCATTTAAATGTAAGACAAACAGCCAAAGATTTTCCACAGGAACAGTATACGTATTCGTCAAAACCATATTCCATTGGACTTTTGCATCTGAAGCATACCCAGGAATACAGTTTGGCGGGATCACATGTGTTGCCAGTGCATTTTACACTGAAAGCAGCACGCTTGTTAGGTTTGTAGCTAATTTTTTCAGGCTCAGTTTCAGATTTCACCCAAGGTATATTTTCGCTCATTTCCATATCTTGAAGCAAATCCTCAACTAAGATTTTACCATCCTTCAAAACTTCTATATTGGAAGAGTTTTCTTGTATTTTATGTGAAGGGTGCAAGTCAGTATCAACTGCGTAAAAATTGCACTCCGTGTTTTGGTTTTTCATTTCTTGAAAAAATATTTGACGATTGGCATTCCATCGTTCGAGATTTTTGTCTTTGCTTTCTAAAGAAAAGTAGAAAACGTAAGATTTCTTCTCATAATCCTTCAACATCTCCGCGTCTAGAGAAGCTCCCAATCCAATATACTTTGCTCCACTATTTGTAAGTGCCTGGGCAAAGCCAATTTTTTCGGTAACATCACTCCAGCCAGCAAGTGTTGAAGTAACAGTATCAGGGGAATTGTCATGCTGTTGAAATTTACTAAGCAGCTCTTCGAGCTCGGTTGTAGTAGAGTTGCCCGAACGAATATTTGTTAATGTAGCAGACAATTCTGTTCTGAAGGATGATTCCAACAATGCCACAGAAAGTTTGAGCTCTGCAATATTTTTAAGTTCTTCAGGCTTAATGCAGTATTTGAAGTTAACCGCATCTTGGTAAAAGTCATTAAGCTCCTGTTGGGTTTCTGAGAGTCGCTCAACAAACTGGACAACACGAAGTAGGCTTGACTCTTCCAGTGTTTGAAGTGTGGCACCGATTTGTTTTTCAAATTCCAAATGGTTTTGTAGAATGTGAATTGGGGTGAGTTGGTATGTTAATGGTTTTCCTTTTCCGTAATTGGATGCTGTTACCAAACTTGGAATTTGCTTGATTAGCTCAAGTGCAGCCTCAAAAGTTGTTGGAAGTTCTTCTTTGCTTGGAAGAATATCCCCATACACCTTTATTTCAAACTTGGTATCGTTTGTATTGTCACCTGTTTGAAAGTCAACAGAGGCTTTGCCTTCAACAGACCAAGTAGCCTGCTTTACAAATGCTGACAATTTCCCTGAAATTTCCTTGACATCCCGATTCTCCACATTTTCAGAGGTGCATGATATTATGGAGTTGGCACCCCATGAAATCCCAGTCACAATGTGGGTACCGTAATCATTCTCAATTGCGTTCATTGTAAACGTATCCTTAAGATCGTCGTGGAGAATATTCAGTTTGTCATGTTTTGTTTTGATGTTGTAAATCAAGGAAATCTTTACTGCACGGGCTGAAGTTTTCTGGTCATTTAAATAACGGCCAGAACCTTCAAGTTTGATCAAGCCACTGAGGACGGACACCTGTAGTTCTGCACTGATGTCCAGCTTTTGGAATTTATCCGAAATCTTGTCCGTGTACACGAATTCAGTTTTCATGTCCGGGTCATCCGTGGTCATGATTGCTGTTTCTGGAATTTCTTTCCGGAATGCGGATAGGCCGCAAAAAGCATCCCTTCTAGCGTCGTATAAATCCCCAACCGTGGCGATTCTTCCTAATGAAGCCACACTGATGGGATGTACACTCATTTTGCGTCAGTTAAAGAACTGAACAAAATAAATATTGCATGGATTAGTAAAAACTAAAACTAATTAGTAGTAAAAATGTACTAAACAAGTTTTTCAAGAAATGTTTGCTATATTTTTCTTAAAATAATTTAAAATTAAAAGAAAGTGTTACCTTGGAGCTTTTACTGAAAGAGAACAAAATTCTAAAACTCGTCAATCGCAATAGAATTTTAAAAATTTAACTTGTAAATTTAACAGCTTAAGGCAGGTATGATGTATTCTTAAAATAGCAAAGTACTGTAAAGGTAAGCTTCATTCATAAACATTATATACTCTTGATGCAGGAATATAATCACCAAAGCGTTTATCATTAGTCAGGTTTTTATATGTTTGATGATACGTAAAAATGTTTATTGCCGAATGATAATCCAGCACTTCAAATAAAAACCTATTGATCCTTTTGGTCGTTGAAAAAGGAAATTACTTAATAGTAGGGCAGCACCGCAAACAAAAGCATACAATTTTTTGGTAATTGCGTAACGCGCAAATTGTTAGTAAGTACGCTAAGCTTCCATAAAATTTCTCCAAAAATAAAACTATAAAATTTATGCATTTGACGGTCATAAGCTCGCTAAACATCCTGAAGAAAACTGCTCTTGGATGTTTGCCGACAAAAGGTGACACCTTAATGCAAATGAAATAAGTTTCAATGAAATAAAAAACTGAAAATATTTGGAAACGCTTATGCATAAAATACGTATTGGTATTTCAGTATTGAGTTTTATGAAATGGTAGAATTATTATGGTACTTTAGTTTGTTTGCTCTAATGAGTCAAATTTGTATCCAATAAATTGTCGGTTACAATGTTGAAACATTCTTTTAATATTTAAAAAATACGACAAACTCGTTTTTAAGCTTATAAGTAGAATTTAGGATTTTTATGGTGCACATAAGTGTTGAGTCATGCATTAAAAAGCTACTAAAATGTCATTGTAATCCTTTAATTTTGTCGGTCGTGTGCATTTTTATGACACTTTGGCTCACGTAATTTCCGGCAAATTAATTTTATTACCTGCACCTTTAATTCCACGATTGGTGCATTATAGTCCACAATTAATCATCATTTTAAGCGCATATAAAATTCATACCAGCAAACAAACTACTCCATATCATAGGGCGGACCTACTGTATTTTTAAATTTACATGCTACATACTTGTACATGCAAGTAATTTCATTGAGTAATCAACCAGTGAATCACGTATTTTCAAATTTTTATTTGGTTGATGTAATCCAACAAGCAAATGATATAAAAAATATTTATTAGCAACACTATTTTACAACTCGGTTTGCCAAACTTGTTCAAATGATAATGGTAATGATTGTGAATAAGCCAGTTGTAGATTTTGTATGCTCAGATAAGGATTATATCGTGTTTGCAAATTTATTATACGACAAACATAAACTGTCGGGTTTAAAAAACATGTCTGGGCAAGGTAACTAGCCAATGGTAAACCAATTAAAGATGTTTGCTACTAAAGGCGATATTTGTTAAATTTAAATATTTGATAAACGTCTTGAAATGAGTTTTTTAATGGAATTTTAGTGAAATTGACTTATTTATTATTAGCTCGCTGCTTCTGCAGGAAAGCTATTTAAGATGTCGTGTCCGTCTGTCTGTCCGTCCGTCCGTAGACTTTATTTTTGGGATATATGGGCTCCAAACCAGCAAAATTGGCTCTAAACCAGCAAAATAGGCTTTAAACCAGCAAAAATATTTCTGCTCATGATTTCATTCTAATATCGTCTTTAGCAGCGAGCATCTTTAATTGGTTTACCATTGACTGGTTCATAAGTACAGAGCTCAGAAAAATCGTCGGACGGCTATCCTTATGTTTTAAATGCTAGTTTCAACAAAACAAACTACAAGACAAAATTTGGTTCCAGAATGTAGGTATTCGGAAAAATGTATGGCAATTCATAACAAGTTTGACACGCCCCATTGTGCAAATTTTGACGAAATGATGTTGCCGTTTGCCATTTCTAAACTGTTCAATTAATATACCTAATGAAAGCCAATTTGAATAGCAAGAATCACGTTTTCAGTCTTTCAGTCAGGAAGTTTTGGCCTTAATATACAAAGTCTCCGCCATGAAACTAAGTTACGTAAACCTTATCTATTTTTGAAAATATGTGAAGCTAGTATGAAGGTTTTCAACTGAAATGAAGGGCAACTCAATGAAGAAGAATGTTTTTGCTGTTGGCTTGTTGGGAATGTTGGCTTTCAATTGCTTGTGACAACAAAAATTAGGCGTAAGGTTAGAAATTTACGCTATTGAGTATAAGCATACATTGTTAAATATGATATATTTGATGTTATATGTTATACAAACATGATGTATTTAGTAATTCAGTTACTAAAAAGTTTATACGAATTAGTTACTCTTACCTTACCCAAAACGCGCGAGAACTTTTCCTTTCATTTCTCCGAGAATTCTATTGTTCTCAGCTAAGAATATGGATGTATGCAGATAATGGTGGGTGAGGAAATGAGTAAGGTAAGAGGGACCTATTCGTATTAACTGACAGTACAAGCATTACCATAACAAATAACCGACATTAAACATTGTAAATATTAAACCATTCAGTCAGGTAATAACTTTTTAAGTGGTAAAATGGCCTTACGTCTAACTACCCAGGCTTCGAGGACGATGACGAACAGTATTCTATGGATGTTGGTTATGCAAACACAAATTTATGACTCCAAATGATACCAGTACGCCGAAATTTTTGCAGTTGTGTTGATACATTGCCGAGTGTACATTCAAATTTCCAAAAGAGTAAAAAATCCCCTGATTGGAGCAATAAAATAAGATGACGTTATTCGTTTACCTATAATAGGAGAAGTACAAGGATGTATTGGGAGTGGTTCTCTTTAAAGTAAAACATATAAAGATGTAGTCATTGTAGGCTGGTCGTAAATATGAATTATATTGTAGATATTAATGATCTCATAGACATTGCCCGAAAATGACTCTCGTAAAACTATTAACATGATAGCAGATAGATACGCTGTTGCCTACTTGTCCATCCATGCAAATATTTACTTTTCAACTATGGTTTATTGCTGTGACGCAAATGCAACAAAACTATTTACATTTAATTCTGATTTTCGCAATGTTCCACCATACCCGGTATAAAACCTGCTACAAAAAAGCCCAGAAAAACACAACAACTAAAACCGGTCAAGCTTGACGTTTGGATTAGGTTCAATCCAATAAAATAGCAAAACATGGCTTACATGGGCCCAAAAGAACTCACCTGGATAAAGTTGGAAAATTCCAATCACCTGCAGGATTATTGTTCAGTTGTTGGAGGGTATGACTTAGGACGAAGAACACTGTATGTAGCACGAGCGTACCACAACGGAGGACTTATAGTAGGCAAAATCCAGTCCGGTTGGAGTCATGCATCTGTTCCTTATGGTTGCCAAGAACATTGGAAGTCGGACTTTGAAGTAAGTCTTACCCTTAAAATTTTTAATATAATGTAAATCTACGTGACCTTTCATTTTTGGTGACGTTAACATAGATACTAACGGCTCCACGTGACTCGCTTAAATGGGTGAACTTTAATGGTAAGGATATTCCTCCTAACGCCGTGGTTGGGGGATACGATCCTGGTTCAGCAACTTATTATATTGGACGCGCACACCATGAAGGCACCTTAACAAATGGAAAAGTGCATGGAAATATTTGCTTTATTTCTTTTGGTACGTTTGTAATGGAATCAAATTAACTATAATACCAATTTGTATGGAAACTTAAAAGCTTTTCTGAAGCCAAATTATATTTACATTATAGGTTATAGAGAGCACGCATACCGTAGCTTCGAAATCCTTGTTCGTTGTTGATCCTGCCGCTTTAATAACAAGATATGAAAAATGGGATTTCCGTAAGTGCAATACATCCAATAAGAAGGCTTTGTTGGTTTAGAAACTTTACAATCTCGTATTACTTACTGCATTTATTAATTATAAAATGATTATGTGCAAATTTATCCAAATTTAAAGGTTCTCTTTGATTTATTTGTGTTCTTAGAGCATGCAAAATTGAATTCATGTGAATGTTTTATTAAATTAAATTTACTTTCTACAACACAAACATGCACATTGGGCATATTATCAAAATATACGTTTACGGATTCATAAAATCAAGCTTTGTAAAGTTGCATAAAAAATATCCCATAGGAAGTATAACAAGAGAGTTAACCTAGACTGCCTTCGCTACGTTGGTACAAATGAGCATGTTGCCTGTTTTATTGGATTGGAGTAATATTAATTTATAAATGCAAGCCTCGTTACCGTATTAGCATAGGTATAACATTTTGAGCAGGGGTACTAATTTTAAATTCTGCTAATTGGCGTAAAAATGAGTGAAACCTTTATATTAATTATATATTCAAAATAGATTTAGTGGATATACGTGTGACTCATTAGAACAATAATAAACTAAACCATTACAGGTTATTTACTAATTCGTATTACTTGCATCTTTTAAAAAGTATTTGACGAAATAAGCACTTTCAAATATCTGCAATTTTTGATTCCACAGAAGCTTTCTTCATTCACATTGGTGTTATCTATTGTGGGTAAACATTCTAGAGCAGGATTACTCATGTTTATAGCTACTATGAGCATTAGTCATACTGCAGTATACTGGTTCATATTTGTGGCATCTTATAAAAGCGTAACGTTTTTTAATAGTTGCATTTTCGCCGGAGCTTGTTATGTTGAGGCATTTATAAGCAAGGCCAACAGCAAGATGCAAATTTATTTCTTCATATGATGCACATTTGTTCGTTGAGAGATGCAAACACCCTGTGCCTTGTTGAAGTTTATACACTCAATGTGTCATCCGTACATACAATGGAAAATTGCATCATCTTCAACTGCTTACACTATACAAACTAGAGTCTATGTTGACCAAGCACAGAGTTGTAAAACAGCTAAAAAAAAGGTGTGAAAAGTTGTAAAATACCAATTACATGGATAAATCAGAACAAATTACACAAGTTGATCTCTAATTCCAGGAATGCTATATTTAAGCTCATTGATGTCATGTTTTGATGTTTACTCTAAATACTAAATAATATACCCAGAGCAAGGCTACTAATCGTAAAGCAGTTTACGACTTTCATAATTATTACCTAAACGTTAAATTTTTATAGTATTTGCAGAAGATTACTATACTTATTAATTATTACAGCAACGGTGCAAAATATCACTGCAAGTATCATGTTTGCAAAAGCATGATTATATTTCAGCAGTAAACAATGAAAAGCTTACACACCCTTTCGTATTATTTTTTGTATATAAGTATAAAGTAAAATCAAGGCTATCTTCACAGTACAACTTTACTCTACCACTGTGCTCATTATAGGTCATACAAAAAATATATCCTCAGTAATTCACGCATTTTTCAGTTTTCATTGATATTCTGTTCATTCCAGTAGAAAACCTTAAGGTATCTTTGTTCACACATTTATCTAATTGGTTCTAAAGTGTATTGGTAAAGTTTATAATTGAGAATGCTTTTGCAGATTTTGATAACATAATTTCAACACGGCAAAATGAGTTTCCATTTCAATACTGAAGCATCATTCTCCTGCACTTTAAATCCCTTGAAAGAAGTCAACATTTTGCTTCTGGGGGAAAAAGGTGTTGGTAAATCCACTTGGATCAACAGTTTTCGCAACTACTTAACGTATGGGTCCTTGGAAAAAGCAATGGAAGAAAAACTGCTTACCTTAGTTCCCTCAGAACTTTTCATTTGCGATAATGATTTTCATGAAGTTACCATTTCCGTCGGTCCTGTTGACTCAAATGAAAATTATACACCGGGTAAATCAGCCACACAAGATTCAAAAGTATATCAGTTCACATTTGGAAGTACAATTGTGCGACTAATTGACACCCCTGGAATTGGGAACGATTACGACAGTGACCGCAAAGCTGTCCAGAATATCATAAGCACACTCTCAAATTTTGAAGAACTTCATGGAATTTGCATTTTACTCAAAGCCAATAATGCCAGGCTCCATGTCATGTTTGAATATTGCATTAAAGAACTTCTTACCAATTTGCACAAAGACGCAAGCCAAAACATATTGTTTTGTTTCACCAACACACGAGGTACATTTTACAAACCTGGAGGCACATTGCCAGCACTTCAGGGAATTTTGTCTAAAATAGAAAGTGTGGAAATCACATATTCAAGAAATACGGTGTACTGCTTTGACAGTGAAGCTTATCGGTTCCTGGCAGCAACAAAAAATGAACCACCAATAAAATTTGATGACGCCGACGTGGAAAACTTTTCAAATAGCTGGAATAAATCAATTCAGGAAACTGCAAGGGTGTTGGAGCATATTTGTAAACTGAAGCCGCACAAGATAAAGTCAACCGTGAATTTATATTTTGCCCGTGAATCCATTTTGCATTTTACCAAGCTGTCGGCTAAAATCAGAAGCAACGACTTGCAAATTGATGAATTTGTATGCGACTTGTGTGCGATTAAGAATGGCTCTAAAAAATTGGCATTGTTTGTGATTCGCAATTCCATTATTCCTTATAATGATGGATTGGAAGCCTATTTGAGATATCATATAAAATATGAGCAAAGAATAAAATATGCGGAAGAATTACAAAATCTAGAAGAATTTCTGAGACAATTCATTGAGGAAAAGAATCTTTTGGACAAATTCTTAAAATCCGCATGTGAATCAGAAGTACCTGCACCTGAGACAGAGGAAGTGAAAAGCCTGGTTGAAGAATTAGCAGGTCTACCCCACGCGGGGCCTCAAATTAAACATGCACTAAAATATTTGAAGCAGATAACTGATCCTACTTACACTGAAATCCGTCATGTTCACAACAAATACGGAATTGATGAAGAAGAAGATTGAAGAAGAAGATTGGAAAAAGCTTGCCAGTTTGTTTCTTAAAATATAATATTTATAATTTTGATTAAGGATTATCACTATCAGCTTTATCAATTTAGTTATGATTAGCACATTTTTGCTAGAATGTTGTAAAAAGCTGTGTACATGCATTTTGGATTTGTTGTAAAGCTTTCCGGTATGTAAAAATGAAACGTATACGTGTATGTTTGTGGTTGTGTAAATTAAATCTCAAATGAATAAAATGTATCTGTAAAACCTTTAAAAATTCTTATGATTTATCCTTATGATACGCATACGATACGTAATATTATGTGCAATACTATTTCAAACCGTTTCGAATGGAGGAAAGAAAACCTTTTAATTAACTTTCGAAAATTTGCTGACTCGTAATGTACACTGCATTTGTATATTACCTTCTCTGTGTTTGACCACATATTGAGGATAGGTGATTTGACACATAAAATACTGAAACTGTTTTTGGTTACAATAATTTTAAAACATTGAAGCTTATCTAATTCCATTCGTGACAACCGATTGCGTTTATATTTAGGTATCTTGCACCTAATACTAGTACATTAATTTCACTAAATTATTTTAGAAATCCCATTTAATTTTAAGACCATTTTTTAAATATAACAGTATATATAGACATAATATAGTATTCATACGAATAAAAGCTATGATGTTGCTCTGGAGCTCTTAATTGCCTGTTCTACAAAAAAGGAGATGATAATTTAATATTCAAATACTTCATACTTATTTCTGTTTACACAACTAACGCCCTCGACCAAGGATATCATTATATTAGCTAGAAATGTTTGCAAATTAAAATGCTTTAGGTGGTACAATGGGAAAATGTTTCTGTATTCATCAAAGTTTACAATTTATTGCCAAATCTGTCGGTGACGACTGCGGATGTGCGTAAATTTACTGAAAACAAAAACCGCACTAAAATATCACAGCGCAAAATTAAATCTTATTAGTTTAAGAGCAAAACGTTTCTTACATATTGTTAAAAATGAGTATAGCCATTTTGTATTTATGTCAGTCAAGAGACAGGCAGCAAAAATGACAGGTTTTTGGACAGCGTTTGTTCTGCCAAGGCAACATATTTGCTATCAAGCAAGCAGTTTTGCTCTAGGGGACGGCAGTGTTGCTGGCAAGTTCATAAAGATAAACCTTGGCGACCAATAAATGTAGTAAATATTGTTTATCACTATGGCAATGGTAGCATAATTGATATATAACTGTGATGTAGTATATAGCTTTCATGGGGTTGATGACTTAATGCCTCTAGACGGACTTTCCACGGACCATTTTTCCTTGATCATGCGTTTTAATTTAGCAAAATTTATTCCGAAATTGATGAGAAGTTTTTCCAGTATTTCTTGCATTGGCTTTCATAGATTTTTTTCGTTGACTTTCAAAAAGGGTTAGCTTTGGAATCAATTGATATGCAAAGAGAACAGGTAATGTTAAATGATATTTTCTTGCATGGTGGACTTACTATCGCAAAGCAAGTATCGACTAAATCTAGTGCAAAAAATTCAACAGTAATATACTGGATTTTGGAATTAAAAATACTGTCAAATGGAAAATATGACCGTGTATTGTTATGATCTCACTTATTCATTTCTCATTATAATTAAAGAGATAACCCTTCTTATCTTCATGGTTTGATAATATATGCCTATATGAAATAAGTTTACACAACCGGCTGTTGTTAAAATTCAGTACGTGTGTAGACTCTGTACATCAAACAGCTTGAGACTTGCAGTTCGGATTACAAAGATCTCACCAGACTTGAAGAATTTGAAAAGGTTTACAAGTGATCCAAATGCCGTCCTACCTGTCATATTAGTATATAATACCAATCAGGAATTTAAATATAACTGAATGTTGTAATTTGTCAGTTATGTCTAATACCATAATACCATAAAGTTATTTTTGTTTATGCTTGTATTTTCATGTCACTTTACATTCAACATGATTCCTGTAGCTTTTAATTGCCAGAATATTAACTCAAATCTACCTTCTATTGCTGAGCCAAATTGGTGTACAGTTTGCAACTCATGCACATGTATCGCGTTTGAAACCTAAACACTTCCATTTTCCAGACGAACAAGTGTTTTCTTACCAACGTTATGTATTGTTCTGAAACTGTTTTTAATTTCAAAAAAACGTAAGATCAATTTAAGCTTTAAAGACATCTTTCAAAGTTATTACATGGATGGTGGAACACTATTTCAGTTTTATCCTTCAACATGCATTCACATGATTTAGAAAATGTGACGCATAGTGATGTGAAGCAAACAACATGATTGACACATGTTACGCAATTAAAAATTGAAACAACATGAACTTATCCTTGAGCTATAATATTCAGTGCATCATATGTATGATGCATACATGTCCATTTCACATTTTAAGTGTCATTATTGTACAATATTTAAAACCAATCCCATGTCATATACTGATATGATTTATATATGACATATATGAATTGTGTGCAAAAAATATGTAAATATTGACAATTGTGTAGACTTTGCACACAGTTATACTATATGAAAGCGCATATGGTTTATATCTGAAGCATGCAAACTTGTCGGAATTTGTCCACGTGGATGTCAATTGAAGGTTAATAATTGAGATTGGTAGAAAAACGATAAAATCTGTGTTCTGCCCTAAAAATATACGACAGTGTGAAGAAAGGACAGTAACTAATCACAACCATTTCATAAAAACATATATTGGATAGAAAGCTGGTTTTACAGAAACTTATAAATCCATACTTGTCCATTTATTCAGACAAGGCATCATTTCATTGAACCCAACTTCAACAATTGAATAATTGCAATGCAAGCAATTGTCATGAATCTTCTACAATGATAAAATATTTTCTTATTTCTCAAATCTGAATTTTTGTTTTTAAACACCATGCTTCAAATAAATTCCAAATCACGCTACTATTGTCACTGTTAATCACGTTTGAGGTCTTTGCTAGTTTGTTATTTAAAAAGAAGAGACACATGATATGACCTAACATGACCTCAGGAAATCCCAGAAAGTTTGAATCGCAGGATACCACCAAAAACCCTAAAATGTTCTTATGTTTCTTTTCTTTTAATGAAAATGCTCTCTTTTTCTGCTTTACTCCTTTTTTCCCACTGCTTCTACCTAAACAAAATGCCTATTTTATGCTACCAGTTTTGTCAAATCAATGCAGATAGGACTTCGAAAACGTCAGGATTTACGAAAAAACACAGAAGAAAAAATTATAAAATTTCTTATCAAAGTTACAGAGTTCTGCAGCCCGTAGGTTGAAAGTAAAGGCAACCCAGTTTTATCTTGGAAATAATAATTATCCTCATTGACGAATTTTTTTTCAAGTTTTTTGAAATTCAAAATTCAACTAACAAATAAGAATCTTTACACCGTTAAGAAGATTTTTTCTTATTAAGCACAAATGTTTAACCAAATACAAATGACACTGACGAAACATGTATATACAAAGTCCAAGGACTTTTGCAAACATCACGCGTGCTTTTTTACGCAAGCATATGAATCAATCGCTGCTTGCAAACAATACAACATAATAGTTGATTAGGTATGATTTGTGAAAACAATTTTAATCTCAGAACAAAGGTCTCTCAAGCTAGTTGTACGGAATACAAAAGTTACAAATATATTTTAAATATGATTACTTGCCATACCTGAAAGAGGAAAATCCAAAGTTTAATGTAAATGAAATTATTCTGTTTTTTCCTGAAAGCCTATCATTACTGTGGTAGTACCGTGAGCAACGATAAAAATATGTTGCTTGTTTGTGATTTTAACTCCAGCAATGTTTAATTTCTTATCATTGAACGTGGCCTCTTCAGTCACAGGTATGCAATAAATATTAACATTGCCCATGTCCATCATTAGGCACTTCAAAAGTTCCGACAAACCGCGTATAATGACATGACATGGTCTCCTGACTTTACGCAAACATAATTAGCTGATAGGTTAATTAAACTGTCTGCACATGGAAAAGTTATCATGCTGATGTGCCAATATTCTCAAGGTCAGATTGAACTTATTGTAATTTGCCCTATGCACCCATTCACTGGATATTAATATAAATTTATGGCGTAACATTACCCAAAAGGCATATATAAGAATTGTAAGGCAGGCTAACCTTCACAGTACTTATTCAAATATTCTTCAACTGCAAAACATCTTGCAATTTCTGATTGCAAAAATTACACGAATACATAGAATAGGTTTTAATCAGTATTTTTTAGCTGCAATCCGTATCACATACTTCTGAAGGCACTTAAGTTTTAGGAATAACGTATCTATTTTATTATACGGCTAAAGTTTCTAGACTTTATATTATTGCAATATTTTTTGCAAGGTTTTAATTTTGAGGCAGTAGAAGAAGCGGTAAAATGAATGAGCTGAACATTTTGATTCTAGGGGAGACTGGGGTTGGAAAATCTACTTGGATCAATGGATTCATCAACTATTTGAGTCACGAATCCTTGGAAAAAGCAATGGAAGGAGAATTACTTACACTTATTCCTACAAAATTCACAATGGTCAACGAAAACTACAAAAATGTTGTTATTACAGCTGGTTCTGATGATTCAGGCAACGAAGTAAGGGACATAGGCAAATCCGCTACACAAAACACACAGGTGTATCAATTTTCCTTTGAAAACACAATTGTTCGACTGATCGACACGCCAGGAGTTGGTGATACTGAAGGATATGAAAAAGACCAACAAAATTTGCAAAACATTATGGGAACATTATCACGTTTCAAAAAGCTTCACGGAATTTGCATTCTTCTTAAACCAAACGATGCTAGGATTCACGTCATGTTTCGATTTTGCATCAAGGAACTTCTAGCAAATTTGCACAAAGACGCAAGTAACAACATTGTATTTTGTTTTACAAACACAAGGAACACTTTCTACAAACCTGGGGAGACATTGGCAGCGCTGGAAAAACTTTTAGCGGAAAATGGTGATGTTGGAATAAACTTATCAAGAGAAACCTTGTATTGTTTTGATAGTGAAGCGTACCGCTTTCTGGCTGCAACTAAAAACACGCCTCCTGTGAGATTTGAAGAAGACGATGTAGAAAACTTTTCAAAAAGTTGGAATAAATCTATTCAGGAAACAACAAGAATGTTGGAGCACATCATGAAGCTAAAACCACACGACATCAAGAGTACCCTTAATCTGAATTTTGCTCGAGCGTCTATTATTCAATTAACAAAACCATTGACAGATATAGATCAAATGATTAACTATAACAAATTTACAGTGGAAGGTGAAATGGACAAACTTCAGAAAAATACTGTATCACGACAAGAATTAGAGAAGAAAAAACTGATCACAGTTAGACATGTCAAATTTTTTAAGCTGAACTCTCCAAGAACAGTTTGTGGTAATCCTTCCTGTTGCCAAATTCAACAGGTGGATGGAGCAACTAGAAGGGCGTACAAAAGGTACTGCCATGATCCGTGCGATTTAACGGGATTTCCTGGAGACTCCATTGGAAATCCGGAATTGTTAAGGTGTTCTGCCATGTCTAAAGGAGTTTGTGTTGTATGCGGTCATAGTTATTTGGAACATCTTCACACATACACTGAAATGAAGGACGAATATATTCAAGTCGAAGACCCAGACAAAGTTTGCGCGCTGAAACAAAACCTATCTGATGAAGAGACAATAAAGGAGTTGATTAGAATTTACAAGTTGAAAGCTGAATCATACCAGGCAGAGATAGACAAGATTAAAACGGCAACCGCGCACTTTGCTTACTTTCTCAAAACCAACGCAATAACTCCGTATAACGATGGAATGGAGGAGTACTTGCATCATCTTATACGCCAGGAAAAGCAAATAGTAGGTTGCGGTGGGGATAATACAAGATTGATAAATCTAGAGGAATGCCTGAAGTCATATATTCAGCAAAGAAATCTTCTGGAAGAAGAAATGAAGTCAATTGACTCAAATTTGACTCCTCCAGGACCAGAAGATATTCAACGACTAATAAGAGAGCTTAAAGATCTTCCTGTGGCTGGGAAAAAAATAGTTGAAGCTGTGGAGTGCCTCAACCACACTACCAGCGTGGCTTACAATGAAATTCCAGCGTACCTAACAAGATCTGGAGTACGTGAAAAAGCAGGAGTTTTTCTGGGCAAGCTTTTGGAAATGTTATCTTGAATGAAGAATGAGAACAAGATATCGCTTTTATTTATCAAACATACATGGTGAACGATTAAAAGATGCTCGTTTCCAATGAAGCTATGTTTTAAATTTGTACACAAACTTAACATATTCAATATCCATATTTACGGTGTACAATAGTTGCGTAGGAGTAGACATCTTCTAAACCTAGAGTAGACCAGAAGAGGCTATTGAGTGTAGTAGCCCAATATCCATGGTTTAGATATATTTTGGCCTAGCTAACAATTATTTAGCCTGGTTTACAGTTTACTTAGCCTAATTTACAGTTCAATTAGCCTAGTTTACAATCTATTTAGCCTTATTTGGAACCCATAAATAAATTAAGTGGACGAAAACATTGAAATTTAAACCGACATCCTAACAAGCTTCTATGCAAAGGCAGCGAGCTAAAAATGGGTAATATATAATACAGATTAACATAGTTGAAATAGGCAATAGAAAAGTAGATTTGTATTATATATTCAGATTGTAAGTAGATTATTAGTTGCTATTCCTGAAATGTTATATAAATATATATTGGACAAGAAAATGAATTATAAGATTACATGCAATACAAATCTGTTATAACATATGTGTAAAACTGCTGCTCTTATTACAGAGGAAAAAGTTGGGTAAGTCATCCTAAACGTCCTATAAATTATACTAACGTACTTATTCTAAATGAGATGTTTGTCTAATGCTTCTTTGTTTCTAAATATAAACTGTATGTTGGTTAGCTTACATTTTACATTGGAGTTAGAATGTTGAGAAAAACAAACCAAAATAAAAAATAATAATGTACTAATAGTAGTAATGCTATATGCAATACAATGTAATATACAATAAATTGATTTCTTTGCATAAGAACTTAGAATTTTCCTTTTAATATATACTAACTTTAACTAACAAATAACTTTAATCGTCTTGGTTGGTTGATGGACCAAATTAATTTCATCTTTGTACTAGTTTATGTACAAAGCCTTATAATAAATCTTCAAGTAATCAAACAAGCTATGAAATATAATTAAACTCATAATCCGTTTTACGTGAGAGAATATGTTAACAAAAAATATTTCCAAGAATTCTTTTAAACTCATTCACACCCAAGTTATGAACTAGCACTAAAATAATGAAGACATTCTAATACGCATTGAATTGGCATAAAAACCCGCGAATTACGTTCTAAAATCATGCTTGTCCTGAATAAAGTTCATTCTGATTTTGTCCTTTGTTCAGTTCAACAGTCTCCCGTCGTGTCCTTCTGCTCATTTTGTATTGCATCAGGAAACAGGAAGGATGTTGGAGTACAAGCCAGGTTCAATAGTGCTAACCGGTGGCGGCATGAGACGGATAGCCATCGACTTGGCACGGATAGCCCAAATCACCCATCTACACAACATTGCGCACAAAGCCTAGCATGTAGCCGTCGCCGATGCATTTACATGCATGCATCCGTGCGGTCTCACTTTCCAAAAAAAGCGTGGCAAAGTTTGAATGGTGAGAAAACAAAGGCCAGCTCAAGCACAACACAGTGCATAATATTTTGGACGCTTGCTGGTTTTTTGGCTATAAGCAGCTGATGTTGGGCGATGGTGATGATGATGATGACGGCGATCTCCATCCCATGCCGCTATCGGTTAGCACTATTGAACCTGGCTTGTTGGAGTATATATATAAACTGCAGCCGCATAAGGTAAATTCAACTGTAATTCTCTACTATGCTCGTGAATCCTTGTTGCAGCTTTACAGGCCGTTGTGTGGAATTAGAAGGACTATACACGTTAACATACAAATAATAGAGATGGAAGTAGAAGGTCTGAAACAAATTGGCCAACATATCAGAGATCTCAAAGCTGTTCAGATTCCGGGCATTGAAATTGCTAAGTTAATACAGAATTCCTTGGGGAATGGAGAAACTAAGAAACAGATAATTGAAAACAAACGTAAGGACATTGCTGAATTTGAAGGCTACTTGAATGTAATTGAAAATGCTTTGCAAAAATTTGCTTATTTTCTGAAAACCAATTCCATAATTTCTTACAATGATGGAATGGAAGCTTATATAAGACATGTTATACAAGAAGAATACAATACAGCTAGAGGCACTACAAACCGTTGAGAGATCTAGAAGCATCTCTGCGACAGCACATTCAGGAGAAGAATCACTTGGACAACTCCTTAAAATCATGTGAATCAGGCGTAACCGTACTTGAGCCAGAGGAAGTACATCGGCTAATTAAAGAATTAACAGACCTACCAAACGTGGGTCCTATGATCAAACAAGCACTGAAATTTCGGAATCAAGAAATTGCTGTTACTTCCAGTGAAATCCCGGTCTGCACACAAAATATAGAGCTGTCGACAACACTTTGGAAAAAGCTTGTCAACTTGTTTTTGTAAATATTTGTTGGCTTTGATTGCAGATTATCATAATTATCAATTTGGTTACGACACACACATTTTGCTAGATAAGAATGTTGCTATTTGCATCTTAGGTTAGCTTCATACCAGTTTGTCTGGTATGTAAAAATTGATATACTTATAAAATTACAGAAATAAAATCATACATAAAAAGAAACTATTAAAAAAGTTTATGATTTAGCCCTAGCTCATATGATACGTAATATAATATAAGAATAATATTAGTAATACTTCGAACTCAAACCATTTCAACAGCAAAATCTGGATGGGGAGAAGGGAGAACAAACCATTATTTTTAAGGTATAGCAACAAAGACATTAATAAATGTAGACTGCGTTTCGGACTAAATTTTTTGTAATTTTCAGCGAAGAGCATACATATTTCCTTTTACATGCAACTTTGCAAACATCTTGTACACACAATTTCTTTAATTTCTCATGAGCTTAGTTAATAGTAAAACTTGAGTTTTAATAAGTAGGAACTTTCAAAGCGTAAATAATATTGATGCAGTTTTCAGTATTTTCAAATTAGAATCACTTTCTGTAAAGAATTTATTCGTAAGTATGAAGCTATTTTAATCTATTTCATAAAACACTAAGAGAATAAATGCTTTCTACAACTAATAAAAACAAAAACAATCATTAACGACACTCAATTAAATTTCAAGTTTTACGCGTCCTTGCATTTCTGAAACACTGATCTGGGATAGGCGGAACGTCCACTTATCCGATAGCTTGAAAACATTAGGAAGTGATGGTTCATAAGTATATTCACTTTTTCATTAATCTAAAGCAATTAGTAGCTATACCCAGTTTAATTTATATTGCAGCACTTGCACCAAAATTAGCTCCACCGCTGAATTGGAGCCTGCCACCAACTCCAACACGCTTTCTTTTTCTGATAACCGTTCCAACATGTATCAAATGCTGCTTATCTTTTAATTTTAAAAAATTCAAATTAGAAATAGCAATTCACTCAAATCCTGCAGCCCCGACTCCAATACCCGCACTAGCTCCAAACGATCCTTGAACCGATCCAGCAAATCCCGCTCCAACATACTTACCACCTCCAACGCCAGCACAAGCACCCCCACTTTTACGTGCGCCAACTCTAGCTCCAGCACCAAACAATCCACGAACTAAACCACTAATACCATCTTACACTAATTCCTGCTCCAACATACTTTCCACCTCCTCCACCAGCTTCAACTCCGGTTCCTATTCCAGTACTAGCTACACTAGTACTACAGTGCGATTTACTTCTACTACTATTTACTAGTAAGCGATGCAATAGCTGAATACAGTCCTCATAAAATTGTCGTGCGCGTTTTTTAGAAGCATTACTAGCTTTCGATTATTAGCTCGCTGCTTCAGCAGAAAAACTTATTAAGATATAGTTGTCCTTATGTCCGTCCGCTTTATTTTTAGAAGTCCTACACTAGGCTAAATGGGATCTAAACCAGGCTAAATAGACTCAAAACCAGGATAAATGGGCACTAAACTAGACATTATTGAAATATTAGCACGGTCAAACATATTGTTACTTAATAGTGTAGCAGCCATGTTGACACTGCTAAAAAGATGTGACACATTAGTATAAATTATTGTATTCTGTAGCGTTTTTAGCAGCGAGTATCTCTTAATGGTTTACCTCTTATTACCAGTATTGTAGCATAGTCAAATGGTTTGATGCATAATAGTGTAGTAACTATGTTGGCACCACACTCCGTTTCCACAACGGGAATCATCAACATCATCATCATCATTTTACCCAAGCGGTCATTGTTCATGCATTTTTTGATTGCCATCTACTCACTGTGTACAAACTAAATGCTAACATGTAGTTTAGCACGTAGTTGGCTGGAAATCCGCTAGGAACGCCACAGTATCGGAATGCAGTAAATACAGTGGCGTTCCCAGCGGATTTCCAGCGAACTACGTGCTAAACTACATGTTAGCATTTAGTTTGTACACAGTGAGTAGATGGCAATCAAAAAATGCATGAACAATGACCGCTTGGGTAAAATGATGATGATGATGTTGATGATTCCCGTTGTGGAAACGGAGTGTGGTTGGCACTGCTAAACTGGTCCTGCTTGAAATAGATGTGGCACACTTACGGTTTTAAAAGTTGTAGTCATAAGAGTTTTTAGCAGCAAGCATCTTGTAATAATATACCATGGATGTTTTACAATTTGTTTCCCAGCAATCCCTTAAATCAAATAGGGCGTTATTGCGTGACAAAATAAGTAAATTACTTCCTCATTGAAAGTAAGGTTTATTTCGGGCCATAAACCTAAATAACTGTAGAGAAATTAATAAACAAAAACCTATTTAAAATTTAGTTGTTTATAAGATCATATATTGTAGTAATATGTGTATATATTTCATATCGTTCTATATGCTTTCTAAATATGGTAAACTATCAAGCACCACAATTGTTTTTGAAACCACTACCACTTGTTTTTTTGTAATTTTTGTCACAACAGGAAATCCCTGAAATCGATTCTTATGTACATGGACATTTTAAGCTTGTCTGTGAACAATGTGAGGGTACCACACTTACTTCATGTTCTTAGAAGCAAACGTCGAATACAAAGCGTAGTGTGTTATAAACTTTATACAATAGAGATTTACAAAATTGACTAGGTTTTTCTCAGTGCATGGCTGATAGACAAGCCGATAAATTTAGAGATTTTTCTGTTCTGGCATTTAACTGAACCTGCTGTTGTAAAATGAATGTAAAACTTCTATCCAGAGCAATCTTTTTTCTCTATATTATTAGTTTTTCGCGTACAATCTCAATGTTACAAATTCCAGCTGATCACATTATCGACTTGAATAACGAACTGCAAGTCTTTAAAAACTGCTTAGCTCACGTGATGATAAACCACGTTGTGGATTTTCACAGTTACGGATCCTATCAAGTTATAGCACCAACTATTCCTATAGTAATATCGCTCTACAGGTACATTCCGTCAAACTCAGGACCACTTTTGTGCAATAGCAAACAAAGTTATACACTTTCTTGGAGAACTTCAGAATTTCTTTTCAGAAGTACAACGCCAAGAAAGCCAACTTGTTTTATTCAAATGTATATTGACCCTCTACCTTGCAATTCATGGTCTGTTGTCACACCTAACCCACTAACCTCTGTCGGTATAATACCAGAATCATATTTAGACCTTGTTTTCTATCAAACATCAAATCCCAGGGCGACAGTAATGCTTGCAAAGTATTATTGGTATGTGATGCATATTACAAGGCACTTATTAAATGAAATAGAAACGAATCCAGGTTCTATTCTACTTTTATTTGATTATCTTGGCAAGTTTCCTAAAAAACCAACATACGTGGTTCCGTTTAAACTGCTTATATTAGTCAAATTTAATCAGACTAAGAATCGTTACACTATCCAAAAGTCATTTATTGCATCATTTCAAACCAGCTTGTCAAGATATTATGCTATGTTTACCACGTACTGTACCAAATCTACCATGGATTGTGGCAAAAATATATTTTTGATGTTTGCTCGATACAAACTTACAAAATTCAACTTAGAGCAATTTCGACCGGCGCTTAGTAAGGGAAACATCCGCGCCACAAATTTGAGAAACCTTGTGATTTCAATGATTGAAGTTCGACTAACCGAAATATCTAGACATGGACTGCTTTACAATTTTGTGCAAAGCGTTTTCCCTAACTGTACAGTAATAAACTACGAGGAAGCCAAAAAACTTCAATTTCTGGATACGTATCTGCCATTTTTAGAGTCTCAAGAGGCATTTGCGTCAACTGGAAGGGAAGTCTTTTTTGAAGGCGCTTACCCCGTGCAATTTTTGCTTTGTACCAAACTTCGGCAAACACAATCCATTTCAATGGCGGGATACGTTTCATCTTTTGACTTTTACACCTGGACTGCGGTTATAACTAGTTCACTGCTTACGTTTCTGGTTCTGGAAAATACATCAAGCGCAAAAAACTCAGAGCACTGGAATTATTTAATGTTTTCTTTTAATATATTGGTTGGTCAATCCGTAACTTTCTTAGAAAAAAGAAAAACCCTAATATTTCCCTGGGTGTTTGTGGGAGTGCTGCTATCCAATGAGTACCACGGTAATAACATCGATTTGTTTGTTAATCAGTTAACACCACAGCCTTTTGATTCGCTTGAGCAGCTTTCGGATAACAATTTTACAGTTTATTCCAAACCTTCAGAAGCACTTGCCAAAACCTTCTCTGAAGTAAAACATTATTTAAAATTAGGATTAGACTTTTGGGCAGAAGGAATGTTTGCGGTTACAGCACAACAAGTTTTTGGAGCTAGGTATCCCAATGAAATAGACGTGTATTGGAAATTGTCCCCTGAGAGAAATCCAGAGTTTACACATTATCTTAATAGGCTGCTTGCTCGACCCAAATCAGTAAGAGAATATTTCAATGCAAACAAGATCATAATAGACAGCATTGCAGCTTGCAAACAAACCGCACTTGTTGCACGCTACGATAAACTATTAGAAGTGTACAGTGATTTGGTTAATCAAGACAAACTTGCCAATGAAATGAATGTACATATTATAAGTAGTGCTACTTACGGCAAGCTTTACTACAACTTTGAACTTCTGAAATTTCCAGTTTCAGGTGAACTGCTTTACACAAAACTGTTTTCAATAGTGCAGTCTGGGCTTTATTTAATATGGGCGAAGCAGGAACGACAAAGCCTTCCCTTAAAGCTGAAACAAAATATTAGACAATACAAGGCAAATCGAGAGCACGTGTTGATGCCCGAGCCAACACCACTTACTATGAGTACAAATATAGTGGTCAATTTTTATGTGCTGCTTGGATCTCTGGCTTTAGCTTTGGTTTGTTTTGCTATTGAGTACTTAATGCAGGTTCGGTGGTGGAGAGTTAAAATTGTTCTGAAAGCATTTATTGCTGGAGTCAAGAATAATTGTAAGAAAGCATGCCGTTTTCGGAAGAAGAAAACAATATTACAACAAACTAGGATTGGATAAAACTTGCAACTATTTATGAGCGTTCGAAGATTTTAGAAAGCTGATTCAATTTACCGTTTATCTTGATAACTTTATGACAACTTATAAACTTAGCAAATTCGACACCAACTCTTGAACAATTACTGGTAGTATATAAAAATAGTTGAAAATTTAAAACAGACATTCGCTTTTGTTTTTGAACTTAAAAATAGATAATATTTTTAAATGCTTTCAGCTTTAAAGTTAAAAAATAATCTGCTGCATTAAGCATTTTTTACAAATTAGGCTTTTCACGGCTATCATCTAAAATTAACTTTAAAGTTACTAGTCCTTCCATTTCTTAAACACTGATCTGGGATAGGCTGAACGGCCGCTTAAACCAAAGCTTTAAAAAACAGACAATATTAGTTTAGAACCAAATCAATTTTTCTGACAAGTTTTTAAAGCAATTTATGGCTATACCCAGTTTGTTTTTGTATTGCAGTTCTAGCACCAAAGTTTACTCCGCCGCTAAAATCCAGCTTGCCACCAACAGCAACATGTTTTCTCGTTCTATAATTTCCATATAAATAAAATTTTATAACAAATACAAGTTTTTACGATTTAAAGCTACATTTTTCATCTTTACCCGAAACCTACTCCACCAACTCCAACACCAGCCCCAATACCAGCACTAGCTTCAAACGACCCTTGAACCGAACCCCCAATACCTGCTCCAACATATTTACTACCTCCAATACCAGCACCAACACCCCCACCTATTCCCGCAGTAGCCCCAAATGAACCTCCAATCGATCCTCCAATTCCACCTCCGATTCCTCCATAGCTTCCACCCCCAATACCTCCCCCAATTCCAGCTCCAACACCAAACGACCCATGAACTGACCCACTAACACCAGCTCCAATTCCTGCTCCAACATATTTCCCACCTCCAAATCCCCCACCGGCACCTATTCCCGCTCCAACCCCAAAGGAAGCTCCAACTGAACCACCAACACCACCTCTAATTCCCGCACCAAATGTTCTACCCCGAAATTCTACTTCTCCGTTACATGTACCCAGATGCACCACTTTCACTCCTTAAAACAAAAACAATATTTCAGTAAAATTGATAGCATTTAAAGTTTTATACGATTTACCGTTGCATTTTGCTATGCATTTATGAGAATAGGTTTTTCCATCGTAGCCACAAACAGGAATGTATGCTTTAGAACAAGCACATTGAATCGGTCCTGCATTTCTATTTTCATTTTAAAAATTAAAAACATTAAAACACTTTTACTGGTTATTGTTTCTAAGGATATTTACCCTAATGACTTTGGTTCCGCGCACGATCCTTTGTGCTTGATATGCACACCTTAAAATATGTAAATCAAGTGGTATATCATAACTTATTTAAAATTTGTATATTTAAATAGATTAACATACCAGCGCATTTTGCAAGACATGCGTTATTGTACGTTCTCCAGTCCTTTCCACAAACTGGAAAGTAGATTTTGGGACAATCACACATCCCATCTGTAGCTAGTGACTTCAGATAGCCTTTTCCGTTAACACCGAATAATGCCGCTGCACACAGGATTGCAGCAAGAACATGTATTTTGCTGATGAATACCATATTATTTGACTTTTATTACACTATTTATCCAACGATTTTTAACACAGAATAATATAACTTTTAGTATCGCACGCTTGTCAGGAACCGCTTCAGAAGCAAATAAACTCTCAAAAAATAAAAGCAAAAATACAAATTGAGTGTATTCTAAGCTTATGTCATAATTACAACTTAACGTGTATATGCCATAAATTGTTAAAATATTTAATTGTGCATTATATAATTTTAATGTCCGCACTGATTATAATTAGCAGCTGAAAGTTTACATAAATATAAGGAATCATAAAAATCATCCACTGAACATTATTCTGTTATCAGTTATATAATGTCAGTGGTGTCAGAGGAGTCTTTATTTTAACAAAATTGACTTCTCTACGGGTTGTATCCATAATTTTCTGAGAATGCTGACGCCACATTGTTTTATTTATTTCCTATTGTTTAAAATTTCCACTCCACTTCAAAAATAAAGAATGATGCTGTTCAAAAAATTGTATAAATATCAGGCTGTTGTCTTATTTAAATGATTTTACAACGATTGTATTCCGGTCTATTTACGAAAATCAATTTTATATTTATTTAGAAAAGCGTTTAATTTAATCTCAAACCAAATCCATTTAAAAATGTGTACCTAATTCAATATGTTTATATTATTTTATGAACGTCAAAATACAAAGACAAATACCCAAGGTCTTGGTCTTCTTCTTTCAACTGATAAATTGTGCCAGCACAATTGAAAACATAGCATTGAAAGCAACAAAATGAAAACTGCCTTAGTACGATTATGCTTCATTTTTCAACTTCCAAGTTTATTTTCATTTTTAAACATGAACAAGCAAAACGCATTATTTTCATTTATATTAACATTTGTGCTATTTTGTTTTATATTAGTTAATATAATTTCTACATCAGCCTGGAAAAGGGGCCATTATAGAGACAGGCGTCAGCAAGCTAAGAAAAACGGGTTCAAAATACGATCAAATAGAGGTAACCTAATCTAACTTCCTTATAAATTTGCAAATTACTTATTGCAGGATATAATATTGCAAATATTTACTACATGTTAACAAGTTTTATAAAATAAAATTGCAGAGAACATTCTAAATGTGATACAACCTCGCATTATTGGTGGACGTCCCGCAGTCTGGGGTGAAGCTCCTTACTACATGCGATTAGAAACAACTTTTGATGGATTTACATGTGGATCCTGTTTGATGAATTATCGTGGCCTTAGATTTGTTGTAACGGCTGCGCATTGCGTTTGGGTAAAATTTGCATTTTATTCAAAGCCTATTTTGTAAATTCAAAATATTAGCCATGATTTTTGCTAGTGGGGCGAACGTAATTGGACTGATATTTGGGCAGCTACTGTGGACCCTGAATACGTCACCTTAATCGGCGCCGACGTAGACAAAGACGCTTACAATCCCCGCGAGCAACTATTTCACGCCGACGGCATAATAATTCACCAACAATACGACCCCACCTGGTTTACAAACGACATTGCCGTAGTCTTTCTAAAAGAATACGCCTTTGAAAGTTTAGGACTAGAGCGCGCAGCAGCCCCACAAATTGATTGGCTTGACCCCGAATTTGCACAAATTGTTGGTCACGGAGCAAAACATCGCATAGATACGCAACGCTATTTACAACATATTGAATTGGAAGTTTTACCGAGAGCTATTTGCAAAGCGGGTTGTGAAGACGAATTTGGAATAAATGGAACGTTACAAGAATCCCAGTTTTGTTTAAGTCACCCATTAGATTGGTATGTTAAAGGGTTGTGTTTTGGGGATAGTGGCGGTCCGGTAGTTGCGTATAACTATAGCGTACGCAGGTGGTATTTGGCTGGTGTTGTGAGTTACGCAAGCGGTAAGTAGGTTTTGCAGAAATGATTATTTGAATATTTTAAACAAGATTTGTTAAAATATTTGAAACATGTTATTTAGTGCATAAATGTGGAAGCCCTGGATCATTTACATTAATAACCAAAATCGCTAAATTTGTTCCCTGGATCAAAAAAATGGCTGATGTGTGGATTGAAGTTAGTGGTGGAATTGGCAATCCATATAATAATACGCCGGATGAAACTGATCTATAATTTATTGAGTTTTATTTTTTTAAATGTGTTGTAAACTTTAACTGTCCCAAGTATTTGTAAAAGCCACATGGTCCTTTTTTATTATCTATTGTTTCAAAATTCCTAGATATGACATTATTTATTAAAAGAAAATTGTAAAACTGATAAGAAAATGGTATAAATACCAGATGTATTTCTATTATTTGTTAACTTTGCATTGCAGTCTTTGTATGAAACTCTGCCACCAACCTCAATTCAATCTGTGATCCCACATTACAGGGTTTAACTACTTTTTATACCACATTAGAAATACATATATACGGTAAAACTTGAAATTGAAATATATTGCTACACTCTGAGTAAAAACTGTACCAAGGGCATAACCGCTGATATGTTTTGCAATATGTTCACGCTTTTTTAAACAAATTGTAAAAATTTTATCTACTGCGCTAAAACCCACAAACCACAATTACTCATTTTGTTTGTTTGTTATACTGTTATACATTTTGTTCCCTGGATAAAAAAGATGGCTGATACATGGGTTGAAGTTAGTAGTAGAATTGACAAGCCGTACAATAATACACCGGACGAAAGTATTTTATTGTTATAAGTGTTTTCTAACCATGGTTTAGTACGTATAACTTATATTTGCTGTAATGACAAAATATCCTAAATTTAAATAGAATATTGTTTTATTTCATCCCCCATTGTTATTCGATTAAAAAATATTGGCTTTAGTTCAAAAAAGAATTCTAAACTTTTGAAAGCAATTACTATAAATATCAGACTTGTCTTTCATTTCAACAGTTTGTCACAAATACCATAAATATTGTAGTATTTTTATGAGAATTGGGTTCCATCTTAGTGAGTTCAGTGTTTCTTCATATATATGAATAGTATTTTGTCAAAATTGGCGTATATAAACACTGCATGACAAACTTGGCTGAAGCATTATTAGTAAATGTACTAAATGTAAACCAATTCAAATAATCAAAATCATATATCTCAGTTTTTGATGTACTGCTTTAAAAAGTAGTTATGACCATAAATACCTCCAAAGTGATGTAGCATTTTACATTATTAGTTAAATTTTACTAGCTAGCGTAATAACACAATAATAATTGAAAATAATTGAAGATGTTGTCAATTCATGTCAAGGATAGCAGCCATGTTTATTTACAATAACAGCATTAACAACAACAAACATTTTTATATATTTTATTAGAGATCACTATCATCCGGTTTTCCATTTACGTAGTTGTCTCCAGTTCCAAATCTTTCAATCCTAATATCAGCATACTTTTTAATCCAAGGTACAAAATGTGTGACTTTTGTCATTACCGAAAACACTCCAGGAGTTCCGCAAGACAGCACTACATAAAAATAAATCGCATAAAACCGAAGTTGCCTTTTATAGAAAAAAGTAACCAACTTAGTAACGAAAACATATCTTACCGCTATTAAAACTGATAATTCCCGCTAGATACCATCTCTGAATGTCATAGTTAAACGCCACCACAGGCCCACCACTATCTCCATAACACACACCTTGCTTCACCCACAAATTCGGATGACTTACGCAATACTGCGAATCCAACAAAGCCTGTTGTTCTCCATATATATAAATCAGTCCTTCATTGCAAGGCTTTCTTGGATATGTTTCCAATTCAATTTTTTGTAAGTATCGTTGGCTATCAAGTCTAAATTTTGCTCCGTGTCCAACCATAGTAGAAAATTGGGGGTCATCCCAATCCAAACCCGGACCTTTAACACGCTCTAGTCCCAAACTTTCATAAGCATACTCTTTAAGAAATACTAGGCCAATGTCGTTTGCAGTTGTGGTTGGATCATAATCTTGGTGAATTATAACCTGGTCGGCGTGAAAACGCTGCTCGCGGGGATTGTAAGCGTCTTTGTCAATGTCAGCGCCTACTAGCTCGACAAATTTTGGTTTTACTGTGGCAGCTTCTATGTTAGTGGTATTTTCGTCGCCCCGCTAAAATAAAAAAATTTAAGTAATTACGATTTTTATTTAATATTTTCAATTAATTCTTAGTTAACTTACCCAAAGACAATGCGCTGCAGTTACAGCAAACCTCAATCCACGATAGTTCATTAAACAAGCTCCACATACAAATGGCATATATCTGAAGGTAAACTCCAATCGGAGGTAATACGGAGCTTCACCCCAGTTTACAGGCTGGCCGCCAACAATTCTTGGTTGAAGCACATTTTCTGTGAAATGCAGTGCTAAAGTATATATATTTGTTACGAATACGTCAGTAAGTTGTAATGTTTAAGATACCTGTATCTGGACGTAATTTAAAACCAGTGTGTTTGCTATTTTGGCGATTGTGCTTATAGTACTTGCTTTTCCAGGCCGTTACTAGAGCTAAAAGGCAAAATATTAAAATATATAATGTAATAGTTAAATGAATTCTAATATACTTTTTCATGTTGAAAATCAACAACATAAGATCTATGCTCCAGATTTACATTTGTTAAAGAAATAAGTAGGTTAGGTCATGTTTTACTTTGTATTCCAAGAAACCGTCAAACACAAAGCATTATTGTTTAGATATGAGAAATAGCAATTAAAGATAAATGGAAAGTAGAACACGAGAAAGTGTCCTCAATCCATTTTGATTTTGCAAATACAGCTTTTACACATTTTTAAAATGCAAAAGCCTAATTTTATTCTAGTAACAATTTTTACCTTGGCTTTATTTTATTGGATTAATCTTTCCCCTTCAAAGGCCTGGGGAAGCAAACAGCATAAGAACATGCGAGAAAAAAACCGGAAAAGTTTAAAGGGTTTTAAACTACGTCCAGATAAAGGTACAGAATAAAAGTAAACGTCAAAACCCTTAATATTTTGACAAATCTTGTTCATTTTGAAAAATATTTTTGCAGAAAATGTGTTGCAACCTCGAATTGTTGGCGGCGCCCCCGTAGCCTGGGGTGAAGCTCCGTATTACCTACGAATGGAATATACCTTTAGAAAGTCACCATTTGTATGTGGAGCTTGTCTAATGAATTATCGTGGATTACGATTTGCTGTAACTGCTGCGCATTGTCTTTGGGTAAGTTTTAGATTCTTCAAAGATTAAACCAAAATATTAAAATTGTTTTATTTTATTTTAGTGGGGCGACAAAAACCAAACTGATATATGGGCAGCCACAGTAGATCCCCAATACGTGGAGCTAGTGGGTGCAGACATAGACAAGGACGCTTACAATCCCCGTGAGCAACGCTTTCACGCTGATGGGGCATTAATTCACCAAGAGTTTGATCCCAGAACCACTGCAAACGACATTGGCCTAGTATTTATGAAAGAGTACGCCTTTGAAAGTTTGGGACTTGAACGAGTTCCCGGTCCTAAAGAGGGTTGGCTAGATCCAAATTATTCAACTGTTGTAGGACACGGAGCAAAACTGAGATTTGACAATCAAAGATTTTTACAAAAAGTAGAATTGGAAACATTTCCAAGAGACGTTTGTAATCAAGGTTTAATACAAATATGGAACAGGACTTTGCCGGATACGCAGTATTGCCTAATTCATCCAAAGTTGTGGGTTAATCAGGGAATTTGTTATGGAGATAGTGGAGGACCTGTAGTGGCGTATAATTATAGTATACAGAGATGGTATCTGGCTGGTGTGGTGAGCTATAGCAGTGGTAAGTTTTCATTTTTGCTTTATAACCTTGTTGGTTGTATTTCCATAGTCACTTTTGATATTGAAGGCTTTTGTGTCGTTTTGTATGCAGTTATTTCCTGTGGTACTCCTGGAGTATTTTCTATAGCAACCAAAGTGACTCATTATATTCCCTGGATTAAAAAACATGCTGATATTTGGATTGCGGCGTATGGAACTGGAAATCAGTACGTGAATGGCACACCGGATGACAGCGATATAGACGATTTATGTTGTTAGCTTTACGGAGCTTTTTATAAAATTTGACTTATGATTACGTATACATAGCTGTTTAAATATATAAGTAGCGCAATCGTGTAGATTACCAATAACAACCAAATCATCAGAAAAAATTAAATATGTAGCGTTACTGAATGCTTTGGATAAGGCTGGCTTTAGAAATTTTACTCAATGTTTGCTGAAAGATTTAAAAAAGTCGTTAAAAATACCACAAATTATAACAAGGACGTATCGACAGAGGCTTGATATTTAAAACCAGTTTGCATGCTAAGTGGGCGCTTCCACTTATTAGGTTCACTTTAAAGTTGTTGCAAGTAATATATAAGCAATGCATTAGATTATAATCCATGGAATAACTAAAACAAAAATCTATTATGCACTTGCATATTTAACAATGACAAGTTAAGCTATGACCAAAAATTAAATTAGTGAACTTTTACAATATAAACTAAAAGTAGGTCGTGTTCCAATTTACTTTAAATGCTTTGCACAATGAATAAGTTTTTGACATATATGTTTTGTTTTGCGCGTTTTCTTCGATTAATAGTAAAGCTTGAACAATAATATCATTCAACTTTTCACTTTTAAAACCACTGTGTTTAATCATTCTCAACATGCAAAATCATAATACAATTCTTTTAGTAGTTTTTACATTAGTTTTACTTTATTGGTTTGTTATACCTCCATCAACGGCCTGGAGGGATAAACATTACAAGCACAAGCGCGAACAAATTCGGAAAGCGTTTACTAAATTATCATCTAGCAGAAGTAGGGAAATGCTTTCCAAAAACCTATATTCCATTTTAACAATTATGAAAACTTATTTACTTCTAACAAACTTTGTTTTACATTTTGCAGGAACTTCGGAAGAAAAGGTTTTTCAACCTAGAATTGTTGGTGGTAAACCCGTAGCTTGGGGTGAAGCTCCGTACTACCTACGAATGGAATACACATCAGAAGCGACCCTCAAACCATTTGTATGTGGAGCTGCCCTGTTAAATCACCGTGGTCTAAGATTTGTTATAACAGCTGCACATTGTCTTTGGGTATTCCAAAATTGAAATAATAATTTTCTATGCTGAAGTATAGTGCCAAACAAACATTTTATATTTCAGTGGGGCAATGCCTATAATTACACGGAATTACGTACGGACACGGTACCTGCAGAATATGTATACTTTGTGGGTGCAGACATAGACAAGGACGCGTATAACCCCCGTGAGCAACGTTTTCACGCAGAGGCCATTTTAATGCATTCAGACTTTGACCCAAGAACACTGGAAAATGACATTGCTTTATTATTTCTAAAAGAATATGCCTATGAAAGTTTGGGACTTGAGCGTGTTCCCGGTCCTAAAGAGGGTTGGTCAGATCCTCTATATTCTACTGTGGTAGGACACGGAGCAAAACTGAGATTTGACAATCAACGCTTTTTACAGAAAGTAGAATTGGAAACATTTCCAAGGGATGTTTGTAATCAAGGTCTTTTACAATTGTGGAACATTTCCCTGAAAGATTCGCAGTATTGTATGATTCATCCTAAGCTTTGGGTTAACCAAGGAATATGCTATGGAGATAGTGGTGGACCGATTGTGGCTTATAATTATGATTTACAGAGATGGTATCTTGCTGGCGTGGTTAGCTTTAGCAGTGGTAAGATGGCTTTAGTTTGGAGATAGAAATAAAATTTGATTGCAAAAACACTTTAAAGAGTGTGTTTTTTCTTTATTTATTTCTTGTGGAACTCCTGGAGTATTTTCAGTTTCAACCAAAGTGAGTTATTATGTTCCATGGATTAAAAAATATGCGAATCTTTATATTGAAATGTACGGAACTGGGGATAAGTACGTGAATGGTACACCGGATGATAGTGACCTGTCTGACTTTTTCTAGGTTTACTTATTTTATGATCGTAATTGTACATTGTACACAATAAACTGAATAAAATAATATTTTGGACGGTATAAAGTTCGTATTTATTCACATTCACATGAACTTACAATCAATTCGTCATATCTATACATCTAATACTGATTTCAGAAAATACATAAATCATTTTAGTGTTGCAATTACAAGTGAAGACCTACGTGCATTTTATAAATTATATAAATTTTTTCAAAGTGATTATTCTAACCAACATGTATATGATTTAAAAAATACATACACGTTTATAAAAAAAGCTTGTTTTATTTTTAAACAGACATTAATTAAACTGAATTGTTAAAACCAAGCATGATTTAACAAATGCGACCTTTATTCTATGTTTACAATACTACACTTTATATTTTGAACAAATATGTTTAAATATTCTATGCGGTTAAATAGTGAAAATATTAACAAAAACATTAACTTCTTATCATTTTCTTTAGAACGGTTTTCACCCTTACCTTCTGTCATGTAGACAGGTTTTCACAATCCCCCATCCATTTTTTGTGAACAAATGATTCATTTTGACCATGTAAAGTATATGCTTACAAATTCCGGAAAGCAAAGAAGCAAAATTAGATACACAAAATGTGTTCACACAAAAAATACAAAGCTATATTACCTTGGTATAAAAAACCATAGCCAGGCAGCTATTCGAATTGAGTTTGATTATTAGCGTACGTTTAATTAACACTTTCTTTGGTGGTTGTTTCACATTTCAGCTCTAAATTAGTTAGAATGTTTATTGGGGTTTTGACTTCACCAGGAATATACTCCAACACTAGCTCTTGTTGCTCTTTGGTAGAAACCATATTTAAATTCTATGTGATTGTTCCATAAACATACTGCTACTCTATTTATTAATACTCGCTTTCTCAGCAATGTGTTGCATTCTTTGTTACAGGCAGTGTTCACATATTTCATTGTTGCTTGCAAGTTTGCTCTCTACTCTACTGGGACAAAATACCAAGTTTTGTTGCACAAAAAGGTAGAATATCCAGTCATAACTGAAACAATCCTCCCGTATACGGGAGTAATCCAATTTTTTACCTCCCAGATTAAAAGTCGCTAATTTCATTTCAGGACGAAAAAGTCTATCTCAAGGAAGTATATTTTGCAAATATTCGGAGTAAATATTTAAGAAATAAACAAAGACTTTGCACGATGTTATATTTGCGCATTTCTTGCGAACCGGTTTACATGGATACCTCTGTTTATCTTTCTGCTTGCTTAAACAAGGCAAATAAAAACCTTATTTTTACTATGTATTTGTTAACTCAAGCTTTCCTCTGAGCAAAAAAATAAAAACGGTTATTGTAGAGCGTTTTTATGCAGCCACGCTACCATATGTTTACGTTACAAAATTGTTTTACAGGCACCAGTATATATACAAACGTAAGTAAAGTCTATATTTCAACCAATACCTATATAGGGATAACACAAATACGCGTTTTGTATGATTGTGGATGATGTATGTTCCAATGTTTGTTGTTTACTTTGGACTTTTCAGTGTTTGCCGTGCTATGGTTGCTTCAAATTCACGTATACTGACGTAGAATTGATCTCTCAAAATATTATGTTATCACGTTGTTTTATCATCTAGGCTTAACTGTGCAAATTCAATAAAAAACACTTGCGCTTCGTTATCGTCACATAGCATTGTGATCCGTATTGATGGGGTTCAAAGCTCTATATTTAAATTTTTTGTTGGTAAACAGAGATAAACACTATGATGGGGTTCATCCTTTATTTGCTTTTATTTATTGACATAATGTGAAATAACGGTCGCAATTAAACTCTTATCCTGATAAACCAAGCATTTTGTTATGCAATACCCTATACTTTATTAGACACAACATTGGTGGTTGGGAGAGCATCAGATCCCAATTTTGCGTTATTTGGTGTTCGATTACCATACCATTAGAACAAAATAACTTGGTGCTTAAGTGTTTATAACCTTCTCTAGTAAAAGTCAATTGCCACATAAGAAACAAAAATGCTGGATTGGCAAGTAGACTACATAAGATTGAACAAATTTAAACTGGCAAGTTCCACAATTGCCAGCAAGGATATTCTATGTGCTCTCAGAGCAAAAAATCATCTATCAAATGCAGAGTGCGAAAATCTGGTAAGTCGAGTCGGGTTTTGGTTTATTGAGGAGTTATACATTATTTTGTTTTAACTTTTAGGATCGAACCATGGACCGAGTGGGGCCTACTACTCAAGCCATTTGTTTGTATGATCATTTAACTTCACGAGCTGGATCATACGACGATCTAATTGAGGTCCTTGAATCAAATTGTCAGTCTGAAGCAGTGCTGATTTTGAGAAAAGGACTCAAGCTATATAATGTAATGTACATATTTATTGATACTCTGCTATTGTATACGAATATTACGTAACCAATATCACAATCTACACAAACTTATTAAGTATCTCCATGAGCCTTACATAAATCATATCAGTTATAAAGTGCCTCAGTATCCATAAAAAATTGCATATCAACTTTTTATATGGAAATACTTTTTTGTAGATATTGCACAACGGTATTTACAAAAACCCACATACATTTTATTAGTTGCTTAACTGGCATTAGTTTCATATTCGTTAAATATATCTTATAATGTTGCGCTCATTTAGATGCTATTTATTCAAAACACAATGAAACCAGGATTAAAGAGTTTTTATCTAATCAAAAACTGAATGCCCAGCTAAATACAGAAATACTCTCCTACTGATTTTATCCTCGATAAACGAATTATAGGGAGTGTATAGCATTCAAAGATTTGTCCGTTATGAATATATTATATTTGGACGTTTTAATGTAAAACGTAGCCAAAAATACGTCGGTACACAGGTAAGTAATGCAATGATAGTAAAGCGATAAGCCTACAATCGTTTGATAAACAGCCTACTGATAAGGTAGGTTGCTCAGGTTACACGTTTAGAAACAAGTAGATGAAGTTCCATTATGTTGATTGTCGTACAATTGAAAATTGATACAAGCTTAGATCTCTGACAAGTTTGAATATGTTCAATTTATATTCTCCAAAATAAAACTGTGTCTCATTTCCTTCCGAAACACAAGTTAAAATAAGCAATCATTGTAAACAAATATATTTCACCAATCAACATTTATTTTTCACAAAAGCATTGTTTAGTACAAAATAACATGAAATCACAAACTTTTAATTTCGTATGTTTTATTTTAGCTAATTGAAATTGCCAGTAAAAATGTGCCGGGAATTGTCTTACTTCAAAAGGACGGTTGGCTATCGGAAACAAATTGCACTGAATTGGTAAAAATAATACGCGGTTAACTTATGTACAGGTTACACAAAATTGATTTTTGAATTTTTTATAAACAGGTAAATAAGTTGGATCAAAAGAAAGAAAGAAATCAAGCTGCACTCATGTACAAATTCCTAAAGAAGGATGAAAATTCCTTGGATGACTTGATCTCAGCTTTAGAGCGTGTCATTCAACCAACACCTGATCAGCATGGCCCGCCCACAAAAAACTTGAAATCAGCGCCGGTACGTCAATCATAATATCAATTGTTTCAGAAAATATGAATATTTATTGCATTCAATATTCAATTCAATAGTTTTACTTGTATACAAAAATGTAAGCCATAGTGGGCGCCGTCCTGTTTCCACTGCGACAGTGTATTATATGCGCATACTTGTTTTTAGTTACTCTATCTAGCATAGTATAAATTTTCCAACAAATCCTTATCTCCAAAATGGCCACGTAATTTACGTGACGTAAATTTGCTTTACCCAAAGAATGCAAATATTTCAAACATTTCCACAAATAACTAACTGTCTTTCGTTTTTCATTACACACCTTTTTAAGTCAAGTTTTTCAAACCAAGGATTTTATAGTTTCATAAAATTTAGAACAAGGAGTATTTTCTAAGTAAATATGCGGAAATTTGGTTCCAAAATAGGAAAATAGCTATTATACGCGTTTTGGAATACTTGGGAATAAATCCTTATCGATACGAGTTATCAGTAAAATCAACTGATTATCTTGAAAGACAGGTTACTGAAACAGTGGGTTATCAAGTTAACTATCATCAAAAACTCATGTTTTTATTTTAACATTTTATTACTAAATGTGATCGCAGTACTGGCTTAAAACAGTATACACGTAGAATAGATAAGTACATATCGTGTACATAACAACTATGAGTCAAACGCAAATATAATTTACTCAATAAATGTGGCGCTCAATTTTACCATTATAGTGACTGTATAATTTAAACAAAACAACGTCAGTGTCAGTGCAGCATTTTTTTCATATGTTAATACGATTTCATACAATGACCAATGGTTTGTAACAGTTTAGTGTGTTTTAAAAGATTTGCGTACATAATTAAAAATATTTTTTGCAATTAAGTCTTCCTCTAGTGTCGAAACTCCATCCAGGGAATCTAGTTACGTCAGTGCTTCCGGACCATGCCAAACACTTATAGAGGAACCAGCACAACTTGAAAATCCTCACGGTATTCTTTAATTATTTATTACTCTTGCTTTGCAATTGTATGAAAGGATTGGGTTGATGAAGGCATTAAAGTATACATACTGAGTGTAGAGGACTGCAAGGGACTACCCAGACTTAGCTGACTTAGTATCTATTCTCTGTATTCAGAGAACCCGTCGGTCGGTAAGATATAAAGAAGGAAGTTTGTATTGACTGAATTTAAAATCTTCGTTGTACCTTTACAATGCATACAGTTTCTTCTGTTGAAAAATTTGCATAAACATGCTTTGAAGTGGAAACATTAGGTATACAGGTACTAAAACATTCTGCATAGAATCCCTATAGAAATTCAGGTCAATGTGTCAACTGCAAAGTTAAAAGGTCACCAAAGATCCAATGTTCTTGCAAAGGACTTACAATATGCTTGATTTTAGAGCCATTTGTAACCAAAATTATGAATCTGCTGTTGTTTGTTAAAATTATACTAAAATATCAAATACACAAAATTCAGGGACATAAATGTATACTGCATTTAGGGTCTGGAGTCTTTCAGGAATGAAAGGGAAAAAGTCTTTCATTCCTTTCATTACCCTTTCATTCATTGAAAGGAATGTAAAGGAACGACATTTTCCCAAAACCAATTATGAAAGGAAAGGAATGAAATGGAACCCTGAAAGGAATGGAAGGGAAATGAAAGACTTGAAAGGAATCAGTTCCTTTCAAATGTAAAATATTGCAAAATATTTAAATTGGTCGAAAACATAACTCCAACAATTTCAAATTGATAAGTATATCCAATAAATCAGTGATTATATCCAATAAATACGATTAATAAACAAACACTACCGCAGTTTGTCGTTTATTTAGCTTAGTATGATACTATTGTTTTCAATAATTCCAGTCGTGTTTGAAATTGAAACCAATTCAATTAAAGTGTATAATTGTTAATTAAACTTGTTTTGATAACAATTTACTGAGTTTTGGTATGTTTTAAGTCATTTTTTATCGTAAACGGTAAATTGTGCATGTTGAAAGACATTTGTCATTCCTTTCCATTCCTTTCCTTTCATTCACCTGAAAGGAATGCAAGGAATGACATTTTTTAAAATCTGAATAACTTTGAAAGACATCATTCCTTTCGAAAGACTTTGAATGAAAGGAATGGCAATAATGAAAGATTTTGAAAGACTCCGGACCCTAACTGCATTGCTTTCAGCATGTGGTTTTTGGTCATTTTTTAAGAAAAACTACAAATATTCAAAATCTGTTTGTTAAAACTAAAATTCCTGGGGTCCCGAAATTAGATTTTGAACCCTAGCTGCCAGCTAGTAGCTGGTGTACAAAATCATTAGGCACTTATACCGTAAACTTCGAGAAGAAAAGTAATGCATTTCCTCATGACAGCGCTTTAGCAAAAATATCGTTCTATGTTGACAAAACTTATAAATATATTAGCTGGATATTTCTCTCAAAGATTTGAATTTAGGTAATTTCTTTTGCAGGTACATCAAACATGCATGCAACTACGGTGGCTTCATTAGGAAGGTTAGCAAGTTTGGGTGATTTGTACGATGTCCGTAGTGATGCGCTTTGTGGAGTATCCGTTTTCCAAAAGAAAATACCGGACAGTGCAGTAACTGTAACTGATAATCCTTACGTGAAAACAGAGACTGTTTACACAGACAAAATATCAGAAAAGTTTAAAAAGATGAATGTCGGCGCAGAACTTCAGCTTTCAGTTATTGGGGGACTGGTGCATACCGACGGTTCCGGAAGTTATTTGACTGATACAAAAACGTCAGCTCGCTCTACAAAACTATCCCTAATCTACAGTATGAAAACAAAGTATGAAAAGTTAAACATTTTGCATGAGGACTTAAAGCACGCTTTTGCACTAAACGCTTTGCATGAAGGAACACATGTTGTCACTGGAATATCTTGGGGAGCCAATTGCGTAATTTCTTGCTTAGTAGAGAATACTGAGACACAGGAAATGAAACGAATTGCTGACAAAGTTGCAGAGCATTTTGAGAAGATCAAATGCTCAATTATCAAGCAGGGAGTGGCTGACATAGGGGAAAGTGCTTGCATACAGGATGCCAAAATTCATTTCACAATTTACAGCGACATTTTTGCCCAGCAGGAAAACACACCTCGGACACTTGATTCTGCAATTCAGCTAATGAAGCAAATTCCAAGATTAATATTTAATTCAAATGGTGGAAAAGGCAAACCCCTGGCTTACGAAATCACACCAATCAGGGTTTTACAAAGTCATTTGAAACTTGAAAGGCATATTTGCAAGACTCTTCACGCAATTAACGAGGACACTATATTGCGAGTGGTTCAGTTTATCGAAGATTTGTCAACAGTTCAACAAAAATTAAACGATATCTGCGCAGATGTTACCTTATACAAGTGCATTCAACAAGAAAAATTAAGAGAAATTGAAGACAAGAAAAAAGATCTAGCCATTTTTGAAGCATCATTTCGGAAAAACCTTTCTTCAGTACTAAGAAAGGTTCGGTCAGGTGAAGTAGGGGTTAGCAATCTTGAGGAACTTTTAAAAGAGTATAACACAAAAGATAATTCACCTAACAATGTGAATTCACTTCACAGTTGGAGTAACATCACAGAAAAAATAAATTTTGCTCGAGCTCTTGTAAATATTGGAGCAAAATACATTGGTTTCGGAATGTCTCTAGAAGCAGAACATTTAGAGGGATTTGGTGCCAAGTTCATGATTTTTTACTTTTCTTATGATACCAAATCGAATAATCCTGGCAGATGGAAGAAAAACGTGTACTTATTTCAACAAGAAATACGGAAAGGAACATCCAACTGTAAAAATTACGCAGTTGATTGCGATGTATATCCGGTACACGAACACGAAATCATCGAAATCCTGAAAGAAAAAAGCAGCTGTGTGACAATTGTTCAGGATGGGAATGTTTTAGTAGAGGATATGTTGGAGGAAAAAGAAAAGCTTAAAGACGTGCCATTGGCTCGAGTCAGCGGAAAGCCGGAAAGAATGTTGTATACATCTGGGAAGCGAGCACCGTTTCGGATTCCTTGCACTGGAAGATCTTGTAATCCAAGACCATTTTACGACTGGGTATGCAACAAATGCTTCGACGAATTTGAATACGGCCTTGATTCATACGTATATTGTGCATGTGGTAAATCTCCAGTCGATTCGCTGACCTTTAAGTGTACCGATTTAAAACATGGTGACAGCTATGAATGCCACGAAGAAACGTTTTTGAATCAATGTGTTTCATCTCTGCGACCTTTTAGGGAACTAAATATTTTAATTCTTGGGAAAACCGGAGTGGGAAAGTCAACCTGGATCAATGGCTTCATCAACTTTCTTTCGTACCAGTCCTTAGAGGAAGCTCTGCAAAAAGATTTGATTTCCTTGATTCCATCGCAATTCACGATGTGTAATGAGAATTACGAAGAAATTGTTATTTCTACTGGCAATGATGCCAATGAAATTTTTGAGGTTGGAAACTCTGCTACCCAAAATGCAAAGGTGTACCAATTCAAGATTGGCTCCTCAATTCTTCGACTAATTGATACACCCGGTATTGGAGATACTCGAGGAATTGAACAGGATCGTCAAAATTTCCAAAATATTTTGGGGACAATTTCAAACCTTGATGAAATTCACGGAATTTGCATTTTACTAATACCAAACGATGCAAGATTGGATGTTATGTTTCGGTTTTGCATCAAAGAATTGCTTACAAACTTGCACAAAGATGCCAGTAAGAACATCGTTTTTTGTTTTACAAATTCACGAGCTACTATGTTCAAACCAGCTGAAACGCTGCCAGCTCTTAGAAAGCTATTGAGAGAGCATACAGACATTGACATAAGTTTGTCGAAAAATACCTTATATTGTTTCGATGGTGAAGCTTTTCGGTTTTTGGCGGCAAGTAAAAACACACCCCCAGTGCAATTCACCCAAAGCGCCATGAATAACTTTTCAGAAAGCTGGAAATTGTCTACTGATGAAACAACAAGATTGCTGGAATATATTGGCGGCCTTAAACCGCACAATGTCAATGACACACTATGCCTAAACCATGCGCGAGAATCCATTATAAAACTTACTAAGCCTCTGGCAGAAATCCACAAAATTGTAACTACTAACAAGTCCTTTCTAGAAGATGAAATGAAAGCTTTAAATGAAAACCAACTTAGTAGAAAGAAATTGGAAGAACAAAAGATGGTAACCAGGATGGAACTCGTTTTTGTACAACTTGACCACCCAAGAATGGTTTGTACAAACAAAGCTTGCTGTGTGAGCCGTGCATTCAATGATGGCATAAGAAGCCCATACATTCGTTGCTGTCACGAAAGGTGTTATTTACGCGGAATTTCCGCAGACACAATTGGACATCAAGAGTTGTTTCGATGTCAGGTAATGACAAACGGATTTTGCCAAATGTGTGGCCATTCATACAAAGAACATTTTCGCACATACTACGACACACAAGAGAAAGAAATTAAAGTAGAAAATGAGCGTATTATTGATCTATTAAACAAAAATCTGACAAATGCCAAACTCAAGGAGGAAATGATCGAAACAAAGATGAATGAAATCAGGGAATATAACAAAGAATTAGATTTTATACGACACGCATCTGCCAGTTTTGCATACTTTTTAAAAACGAATGCCATAACGCCGTATAATGATGCAATGGAACAGTATTTAGATCATCTTATTCGTGAAGAAGAAGCAAAAGTTGGAGCAAGCAAAGATAGGACTACGCTGGAGAATTTGAATGCCTTTAAGCGATCCTACATAAAACAACGAGATATTTTGGAACACGAAATGAACACATGTGGCTCTGGCTGCACCCCACCTGGTCCTACAGAAGTGGAAAGACTTGTTAGACAACTTCAAGGCCTGCATTACTCTGGTGAACAAATACGACAAGCATTAGCTTGCGTGGAACATACATCAAAAGTAAATTATAATGAAACTGTCGTAAACTACGACAATCAATTGGGAATGACAGAGACAGTAAAAAAATTTTTTGGTAAACTTGCAAGCCGCTTTATGTAGACGCTTTTATTCTGTGTATTATATAAATTCTAAATTTCAATGGGGGATTTTTATGTTCGGGTTTTTAACATCAGACCAGCTATGCATGTAGATTTTTATTAATGCGTCCAAACAGTATGCAATATAATTACAGATTTGCGGTATGCCGTCATGTCACCAATATTTCTGCTATAGTTTTGATATATAGTAAATAGATTTTATCACGTAGGCAGTCACTTGATTGATTGTTTTGGAGGTTTTCTGAAAGATACACAAATGTGAGCGCTTACTCTTATGAACACTGTTTACGTATATCATATATATAAACGGAGAAAATTCCTGAGGAATGTACCCAATACTACAATTTATATAAAGTATAGTTGATGCATAAGTTTTAAAAACACCCAACGCCTAACATTTTTATCAAACATTTTTTCCCGTTTAAGATTATGCTAATTTGTAAAATGGTTTGTCTGTTCGCACATAATTTGATCAATACTTTTAATTCAAATATCAGTTTGTTTTTTTTTGTGCTTATAATATCTCTATTAAAAGATTGAATAGAATATTAGAATAGAAAATTAAAAATCTGTATAGTAGTATTTTAAAATATTATGGTTAATGATATTTAAAATACAAACAATACAAAATGGTTATGTTCAAATTTACAATAAACCAAATAAAATAGAAATTTAGCTCAGATTATTTGCCATAGTTTCTACGTTCACGTTCTTTTGTTCAAATTTTTTTTGGAAACGTCTATGTAAAATAACAAGCTTAAAATGCTACCATCCAAGTACGTTAATTAGAACGATGCTTTATTTGTTTTTCCATCATATGGGACGTGGATTTACATTCTCACTACTACTACAATCTGTAATATGGTGCACAATTGAGACAACTGAGAGAAAACGTTGAGTAAAATGATCAATCCAAATAGGCTGCTGATACAGTCTTAGGAATTACTGTGATAGAGTTTCTACCCTTACATTTTTTGCTAAGGTGCAGAGCTATTTCTGGCGTTGACATTTTTATGAAAAATTCTCGATGCATGCATAAAATGTAGAAAGTTTCTTTTCCACACATTTGAACATATATGAATTTTGTAGCTTGTGTAAGTTGACCGGTTCTAGGACCAGGATGCTTTCAGCACTAAGATACTTCTCTGTATCTCTTTCACATCGCGGACAATTTTCAAACGTGGACAGTTGACCCACTTCTTCATGTTTAGCCGATTTGTTCCACTGGCAGATTTCACACATCAAGTTATCCGGTTAAGTAAATTCAGTGATATAAATGCATATATCAAGTTTCAATACACAAGTTTATTTGTATTTATTTATGCATAGTATGTCATTTTCCGAGTTCATTTTTTTTCCAACAAAATAAATACAGCGCTTGCATTACACGATGCTTTCTTAAATATTTCATCTACTGTAGAATAAGGCAGCAAAATATTTACTTTATGAAAACCCGTTTGCAGATTTTGTTCAACAAAACAGCCCTGAGCTAGGGAGACAGCAAAACCCGCTTTGCTTTTGCCCTTAGGTTTTTTAAAGACAAAGGCAGAAGAATGTCTTGTGCTGTAAATCATTTGGTTGATATTCATAAGAAATGCGTAACATGCGTCACAATTTTAATTCTAAACCAAAATTTGCGTCACAGTGTCCAAAATAGTCTATATAATAAATTATGAAATCAACCGTTGTGCACCATTTTAACACAGGAACTGTGACAGCAATAATATTTTCTTTAAAGTCGCAGCTTGTTACATGTGGGAAAGAACTAAATTAAAATGACTTCACTGAACGGCACAACAAATTTAGGAAGCAACGTAGCATTTACATTTATAAAATAGTTTTGTGCACTCAATAAAACATAATCAATTTTTCATGCTAGCGACCGGTTAAGCCTAAAAAATACTACAAATTACTAATAATTGAATACAAGGTTTGCTACGAAACACTGCCTTAACAAATGAAGCAATTAGTGAATGATTCATAACCAGAGACCGAAAGGCTAGCTCGAAAGCAGTGTGCATAAAGCTGCGCTGCACTTCACTCGACAACTTCAGCGGGCTTCCCATTTTTACATAGGTAGATGGAGACGAAAAAGAGAAAGGTTTTCGTTTGGCAGTGAAGCACTAGAAGCAGGCCCAAGCCCTTGCTCTAGGCCTGAGCTGGGCAATGTCAACCTTTCTCTTTTCCGTCTCCATTAAAGCCTATGTAAAAATGGGAAGCCCGCTGAAGTTGTCGAGTGAAGTGCAGCACAGCCTTATGCGCATGTATTCAGTCCAGCTGAATAGCAGTAGGATAATAAGCTGTTGATATGTTGATAAATGTGCCGTAAATATGTCGAAAAAGCAAGTGTGTGTTTGGATCATTCATTATATATGCTTCATACCATCAAAGATTTGTGTCTTAGCAGTGTTAAGAATCTTTATAACATTGACGTGATTTAATTTGTGTATAATGAAACAGAGTTGATAATGTGCTGCTCAAACATGCAACCTAGTTACCAGAACCAGACTCTGATGCGTGTTATAAATTCGACATGACACCTGGACACCAGCATGCTGGTATTAGATAATGGTGCAGAATGGTGCCCTGCAAAATCATATTTTACTTATTTTGAACTTTGAACGAAAATATTTCGAAAATGACACGTTTACTAAATACGATCAAAAACTTGCTCAACCCGAACCTCAAATCTGAGAGCTTAAAAAGACATGAAGTGATATTTGAAAATGTCAATACGAACGTTTAAGATTGCTACTTTTGCTAGTTACGAATTTAGCACTAAATTAGGTATTCTTACAAGTTACCTGGTATTAGCATCTTACAAAACCGAATAAATTCCATTCCTTTCAGTTGCTGAAATTCAGACTAGACGACGATTTGGCTGGCCGTAGCATTTCAACTGAAGCCCGTAGCCAAGCTTTGTACATAAAATACCTTAATTAACGAAAATAAATGAAATTTTTATCATCCCAATTTATCAATATATTATTTTGTATTTGTGTAACATATGTTTTCAAAAATATTTTTGCTAATAATACTTCTTTCATGAATATAAATCTAATTATAAAGCAACCAAACAAACTCAGTCAACATGATAATTAATATTTTAAAATATCATCCGTACTAAGCATATCCATCTACGGTAAATTTTCTAATTTTAACCAACTAATCAAATGTCACGTTCAAAAAACACAATTTATTTAAGTTGTTTTTCCGTTCATAAAATGTTTTTCTAAAAATAAGTTTAAAAATAAAAAAACACGTTATGCTTCTACTTCCGCTTTACAACAGGACTGTTGCCAAACAACGCAAAACAAAGCTTATTCAATTTAGTGCGCAATAACAACACCAGCACAACTCTCCTAAAAATTTCTAACTACAAAATCGCATGCAAAAATGGATAGTCCTTTTCTTGCCACTTCACTGCGTATGTATAAACAAATGTTTTATTATTTTCTACGACATCAGCTGCCGATACAACTGGATGACAATGCAGAATTTCTTGAAATACAAACCAACCGAGAACAATTGTTATCATTTTACTTGCACTATATTTGCTCAACAACGGCTCACTGCATTTTCATGATTCTTTGCATTTACAAACATGTATTTGGAACCATTAGGTTTCCTGCAGCGCAAATATTACTCTTTATGTTGGTAGTAATATTCGATCTATGTTTTGCAAGCGTCATGTGCGTTTTCGTTTCGTGGCAAACAAAAACCTCACAGCAATGCTTCAACGGTATTGTAAAACTGGATAGATATTTGAGTCCAAAACCTACAAGCAAGATGTTCTCTAAAAAAGGACCTACCAGCATAGGCGATTCACTGCAGCTTGGTATTGTTATTTTCCTCTTACATTAACATATATATTCAAAATGTTTTGTCACACAGCCAGAATTAATTTGTGCAATTTAATTTCAGAGTTCAGAAAATTATACCAACATGAAAACTGCGATGTCGTTGGTATCATTTTGTTTTTAGTTGCAGTTTGTGGGATCGTTTATATTTGGTTTGTCGGTATAATATGCCTTGGAACTAGGATGGATACCGGTTATTTGATATTTCATTGGTACTTCCCTGCATTGCTTGATTACCCGCTTGTTAATTATTTTGCTTTTGTTTTGCGGTATATATGGATTCAATATTATTTCATTTTAAGGTGTCAGTTGTTCTGTTTAATACTACCCATTCCTGTGATTGCGTGCTTCCGTTGCACTCGCATTTTTGTGGCATTGCTTAGACAAAACTTATCACAGAAAACGTTTATATTCCAAAATCAGTTTCAATGCATTTTTAAAGCAGGTGAATATGTGGTGAAAAAAGTTGCAACTTTTAGTCTGCTTTTTGGTTTTGTCATAATGGTTGTTTTAAACTCAGTTATTCTGTTAACGTTCAATAGTTTTCAGATTTCGATTGAGGTTTATTTAACATTGTGCCTTCTTTTGGTAGTTGCTTATATAGTCGTTTGGCAAATTGTTCCACAGCCAGCAAAAGTTAATGAATTAAATATTAAGTTAATTCAAAGGTGGAAATGGAGTATATGCAAAGAAAGATATTTTAAGCGATTTTGGAAACGGCGGCTTGCGTCAGTTCAGCCAATACAAGTACCATACGCAAGTACTAAATTTGATAAAGAAACAACATTCAATTTTCTAAATAATGTGGCTGATTATTCAATTAACCTGACACTTGTGCTCAAGTTGATTAAATAAGCTTAATGTTACCATGCCATAACCATAAAATAGCGAGATTAACTAAACAAATGAAATTTCTTATCATTGCAATATATTATATTGTATTTTTAGAAAATCTGTTGTTGAAAATTTGCTATTAATGGTTCGTTATTTATATATAAATGTTATTTTGAGCTGCCAATCAAACTCAGGTAACATTAAAATCAAAACAATTGTGATTTCCATTACAGACTCATTTTCTGCTATTTTCCAACATTATTGAGTCATCCTGCGTTACAGCACTTTGCACTGATTTTACGCTTTCTCTGGCTGGAATGGCGGTGTTTTCTAAGGTTTCAAATAATTGTTTTACTTTCGCCAACTCCTGTACTTTTGCTTAAATATTGTAAACGTATATTGACATCTTTGCTACAGTAACAACTAAATGGAAATACATATTTGCTGCATAACCAGCTGAACTGCATATTCCATGCTACCGATACCGTAGTAAGGCTGTCAACTACAGTTGTGCTATTGAGTTTTTATGTCGTGATGGTGTTATTTTTTCGGTTGAAAAAGACTTTCAGGCTACCTTGTTAGCTTTTTATTCATTGTTTTGGCGAATTGCCCCAGAACCAGCAAAGTTTACTGGTTTGAGCATTCTACTAATCGAAAATTGGAAACGAGATATATGCAAAAAAGTACGTTTTAGACGATTTTGGGTACAACGGATTAGGTCAGTTCAAGTTTGTATTATGCCACACTCGTACACTAGATTTGAAAGAGAAACTACAGGTAATATTTTAAATATAGTGATTAATTACTCAATAATACTCATTCTTGTACAAGATAGAGTAAAAATACAAGTACGTCTTAGCCAAACTGCTACGACACATTCTGCCATTGGTGTTTTTTAAAATACTTTACCTTTGCTTGCGTATGAAATTTAGTTATAGATGCAAGTTTTGACCTCTTTTGTGGTATATATTCACAAGAAAGTAAAAGATCTGGTATAATAATTTTAGAATTTATGAAATAGTTATATACTAAATACATTTTTTAACATATTAAGATGTATTTTTGCTTTGTTTTAAAGGTTTTGATTGGGGTCAATATTGCACCGTTTTGCGGATTACGTCAGCGTAAGCCTTTTTTTAAATAAGACACACGAAATTACCGAATCAATAAAATCTGGACAGCAGTAGAGTTTATTTTGGTAACTTTATCCTGTCTACTATAACTCAGGCACCGAACAACTGTGCATAGCCTAGCTTTATTATCAAAAATATATCTATTTGTAGTTTATAAATGTACTAAAATAGTATTCTACTAAAGCTTATTTTGAAGCTTAGCTAAAAGATTATTTTGGTAACCTTATTCTGTCGATTTTAATTATACATAACCAGCTTTATTAAAGTCTTTTTTTGTTTTTTCACTTATTGTTTTGCAACAGACGTTACGCGGCGTTCATATAAAATATACCTAAGTTACACAAATTCCTTTCCAGCGCGACTGTTGCTAGGCAACGTAAAACAAAACTTTTTTAGTCTCTTCCGCAACAACAACTAAAATACGCTTCACCTTTTTCCAAATTTTTAGCAGAAATTTGCAAGTCCAAAAGAGCATAGAAAATGGTTGGTCCCTTTGTTGCAATCTCACTGCGTATGTACAAACGCATGTTTATTGTTGCTTACGACATCAACTGCCACTTCAACTGGATGACAACGTAGAACTTCTTGAACTACAAACCAATTGGAAAGAATTGCTAGCATTTTGTATACACTATATCGGCTTAGCAACTGTATTCTTCGTTTCTCTGATACTTTGCATTTACAAGCATGTATTCGAAGCCATAAAGTTACCTGCAATACAGATATTATTGTACATCTTGATAGTAACAATTGAACTATGCTTTACAAGCGTAATTTGCGTTTTACTTTTGTGGCAACGAAAAACTACACAGGAATGTTTTAACGAAATGCTAAGACTGGATAAACGCTTGAGCACAAAAAAACCTACAAGTAAGATTGTTTGAGCAAGCAATTTGGACGACTTTTGGAGATAGATTTCTGAACAGTACGCTGTATTGTTCATATAAACCGAATTAAAATGCATCAGGAGTTGTCTAAATAATATGCTGAAACTTTTCAATTTAGGTTTATCTTTTTTTTGTCAAAACGTTTTATTTGCTCATTCAGATTGACAGATACACATGTACATAAATTTATTATGGAAAATTAAGAAATGTGTTTTCAATAATCGTCTCAGAAAAGCATATTCTTTTCATGAACCAATGTTCACAGACATGGTAGAGTTGAACTGAGCTGTTTGCCAGCAATAGAACTAAAAAGCCAAGAAAATACCTGTTTTTGATATTCCCAACATGAAACGTTTTTGTGATTTTATCTTATAATATGAGCAAGTCAACATGCATCTGCGCTGAGATATTTTACTTGATCTGACTCACTTGGGGATGCAGAAGAGTGACTACAAAATGCATAATGCATACCAATATTACTGGCCATCTTACAGCTGTTGATTTGTCGGAAGAAATTCTTCCTGAGAATTACAAAACCGCAAATTGAAAAACATTATTTACAAAAATGGCAAATAAAAGTGTGCTGGTGTTATGGAGCTAAAATAAAAGTTGCTGACACAGTCATAACTTTAAAGTTAGCCATTACATGCCTCAAGTTGTCGGAATTCTAAAAACACAAAACCTTATATTTTGTAAATACCTATGTTGGCATATTATTTCCAAATGATGAGACCATGCCAAACCGTTAAACCGTAATACATTCCACGTGTACCGAATCCTCCCTTTCTGTAAATTAATGCGTGGAGGTTCTGGACTTATTATTACCTGTGAAATGCATTTCTGCACAAATTTTCATAAAATAATTTTTTATCATTGTAAGCATCCTTCGGCTTGCTTTAGACATGGCCTATACTCAATTTTCCATGAATAATAATCTTTACTAATATATTACAACTTTTCAGTTTTTAAACATTCAACTCTTCATCTTTTAAGCTGTGTTTGTTTTACAATACTCTCTTTGTGTTCAAGCAAAAGTTTTTCCTTCAAACGATACAACAAAACATACCACTTTACCGTCACCATCCTCTTAAGTACCATAACGCAAATGGAAATTTACTTCTGCTTTGACTTCCTGGATTGATTAAAAAATCTCAATGATTAATTCGATTTTTAAGCATGGTAAAACTGCCTTACATATGGCTGGTAAGCAAATATGTTGATTGTGGAAACTTTGTTGCCATCAAATATAAACGCATCTCTAAAAGATATTTATAAAAACACAACTTTGCACATTGCAATAAAAAGAAAGAATATCAAACTTATTTTAAATTTAGTTGCCACTGGTTCTAACATTTAAAATTTGAATGCTAAAAACCAATGTGTTGTGTATCTAGATTTGAAAACAATTGAGAGCAGGGGGTAAAACAATTACTATTTGAAGAAAGTAGACTTTTAAAAGCTCTGAATGTGATAGTAACTTTGTAATCTACACGTATTTGTAAGGCAAAATGAAAATACTTTGCGTAGAGCTTCAAGTGGCATCAAAACTTCTAAAACGGCGTATTCACCATGTGGAATTAGTTACCAGCACGTAGTGCAGAGGTGTGTTTGCAACGAAAAGGCATTATACACTTATTTATATGAGGTACAGAATGAGTGATCAGTTATATTTTGTAAAGAAAGGCGTTTTTATTAAAGCACGCAAGCAAATGGGCTATCATATATCTTCGACATGAAACAATAAACAAAATCTGGCTAAAAGTAGAAGTAGAAATATGTTTTGAATAGATTTGAAATCCGGGTTGTTTTGTGCGAATTTGGAATTTAATTAATTAAACATGCAAGATAAACCTGAGATGTTTGCTGCTTTAACCGCATACTTAATATTCAGCGCTAATTTACTTTTGTTTTAACCAATTAGCATGGCTTAAATCTAAAATTAGAACCTTTTGTTACCCAAGATTACAACACTATATTGAACAGAATTCGTTATATCCATAATCGATGAAAATGAGGTACGTTTATGTACACAAATTCATTGAACTTTGAAAAAACGTTTTTGTTGAAAAATTAAAACATTTTGTATACTTTTAGTTCTATCAAAACTGGTTATGGTTTTATTAAAAGCAAAAATGTTAACAGTATTGTAGAAGATATAACAATGACAAATATTATTTATGGTAGTAGACATTAATTTGTACTCCCAAAACTAGCCATGAAGTGAAAAACAAGTTTGATTTTTATCCTATGATTACCCACATTATTACATTTGATATTTTGTACCAAAATGTTTGAATATTTTGTGTATAATAAAAGTCTTAATATAAATGTTAACTTTAAATCCGTTTCTTTAGAACGGTGCTTCACTTGATCGTCTGTCATGTAGACATCTATACTTATTCACACACCTTTTACAATCTTTACCATGGAAAGCAAATTCGGCCATTGACAGGAAACAATAGGTGAACACATCAACCCAAAAAGGTTTTCTATACAGTCTGCGCAAAAACTGAGCTGGAGTTTCTCCTCTTGCATTTCTTTCTTGATGTAGGTAATTAACTTCTTTACTAACACGTTTTATAAAATCTTGGTAAAGCTCATAAAGCGTGGAAAACGATTCACTGCCGTACATGTAAACACACAAACATTTTCTGTCTTGAACGAGCGGAACACCTTGTAAACTGATAACCACACAGTGCAAAATTCCAAGCTGCTCTGGGTCAAAATGCTCCACTTTTTTCAAATGCTCGCAATATTTCGGGATAAAATGTTGAATATGCTTTATTATATAATTACACGCAGGAAGAAAACCCTTTTTTAGCAAAATGTAAAAAAGTGGGAATATTTCATCAGACCACAACGCAAGAAAACCCGCCAAGTTTGTATGCTTAACTGTTTCTAAAGCAAAATATAACGGACAATGCTTCTTCAAAAATGAATTCATGGTTAACATGAAAGCACCTGATGCCGATATCTCAAAAGGTGCAGGAAAATCCGTCATATATTTGCTTTGAATTTTGCCCCACATCAAATCAAAAAAGTGCCAAAGTGTGGGATGTTTTATAATAACATTTTTCACTTTACAGCAACTGTGGGGATTTTGCATCACAACATGAAATATTTCGTCCCATAGAAGCTGCTTAAATAGTTTATCACTTGGTTTTAATGTTACATACTTGCCTTTTAAAACTTTACAAGCAAATCGTGTTAGTAAATATTCTGCATAAGTTCTATGAACAAATGTCGGTGGTTCTAGCTTGTGCATGATTCCTTGACACTCTGCTATGCAACTTAACTCAGAATCGGGCTCTTCCCTTAGGTCAAGTACACTTCTAAATTCTTCTGCCAGTGGTTTTGAAATTAATAATTTTATAGCAAAGTAAGTATGGCAGCGTAAGGAAAAATTGAGTTCTCGTCTAGCAATGGGATCATCCCAGTTTTTAAAAGGATAATTGTTTTTCTCACTTAAATACACTTCTACTTTTTTGTTTATTAGTAGCTTGTAAAGTTGTAACAGCGAATAGTTTTCTTCTTTCGAGACATTTTTGTATTTACCACTTTGAACTTTTTCTTCATTGATCTCAGCAATCATACGGCACTGAAGTGGAACTCCAGCAAGTTCCGCGTTTTCTCCAGAAATGCTGATTTGAACACAATTCTTTGCAAATTTCTCAAGGTCATTATTGCTTGGTATTTCAGAACAAACTGGGCTGTTCTTGCAACACGCCAACCAATGATTTATAAGAAATGCAATTTGATCTTGTTTTGAAAACGGTTCTAAACAAAATTTCCATGCTTTTTCCATACAACTGCCAAATGTCTCCAGAACGTCTTGTAGCATGTGATTTCGTGACGCTATCCAAATTCGAACCGTTGGCATTTTCTCAAAAATTATTTGTATTGTGGTCGTAGCCAAATTACGATGTTTGTAATTTAGTTCGTCGAAACCATCAAACAACATCTCTATTTGTATTTCTGAGGATATTGAATAGAGTAAATTTGTGAGCACAACTTTATCAAAATCTGTGCCGCAAACTAAGTTAGCAAAAAGTCTAAATATGTGCTTCTCGTTTATTTCATCCTCATTTTTAAAATTACATATTGAAAGCGTTTCCGCAAATGTTTTCATACAAACAGGTATAATGCAACGGTTTTTGTGTTTTTGCAATAATTTTGCACCAAAACTTGCTAAAACCTGACTTTTACCCATGCCTGGTTTATCAACAATGCAGACAACCCGGTTATCTGAATTCTCAGTAGTTTCGAGAAGCTCAGCTTCGTCAAACATTTCTACACGGCGGGCAGCTTTTATCAAAGCATCATCAAATGTTTCAATACTTCCAAGCGATTTTACCCAACAAAATTTCCGATCTTCTATATGTCGCAAAATGTGTACATTTCGAAACTGCAATCTATCACCAAATTTCTGGAGCATACGCGCATAGTCTTGATTACCACTTTTTTCCAGAATTAAAACTTTGTGGATATAAGGCGAAAACTTACTAAAGTTTGAGTTGTCATTTATAATAAAAACTGACTTATCACGAATATTAGTAATTTGTTTTAATGTTTTATCTGTTATATTCTCAACCAATAAAATATCCCTGCCAGATATTTTTTCTGAAAAAATACTACAATCCACATAATTTCTATTAATGGTTAACCGTTCAATATAGTTTTTATCTGTGGAAGGAATCTCTAATTTTGAAAATACATCCAGCTTCCCAGTTTGCAGTAAACTGTTTAAAGACTTTCCTACCAATTTGCATAGAAATAATTGCTTTTCTTGCTTATTTTTGGGCAGCATTTCATCCAGCTTACACATTCGACCTTGGAAATTAGCTTGACTTTCACTCAAAACTCTTTCTTGAATATAAAGTCTCAAGTCATTCCATTTCACAGGATTTTCTGTAAATGTTGCTTCACAAAATTTTGTAAATGTTTGTACTATTGATTGTATAACACATGTGTCAATTCTTGGTGTAAATATTACATAACGCTTAATAATATTATTGGGTAACGCACAATTCAATCGGTTAAGATTATCCGGACTTGCAAACACTAACGTGGTGTCAGCGGTCATTACATCCGCAAAATATGTTAAAGAGTTCATTTCACTGTCACTAGTGTCGCACCACACAAACCTAAAGTAATCCTTGAATAATTGAATTGATGACAGAGAAGACATTTCTTGAAAAGTTGCTCCTAAATCCAGACGAATTATTTCAAGAGTAATGGGTTTGCCCTCACCAACCGCTGAATATCGAAGTTCCAATAACCCTTTACAGAAAAATCGTTTTAATTCACTAAATATTGCATATGGTTATGCTTTAAATTTAGTTAAAAATATGAACCTACCTCCCGCAATACAAGCATCAATCGATTTTCTAAAAGCTTCAGCAACACATTCCAAATTTTGTAACAGAGAAAATTTGTCCACATTTTCTGGGTAGTATTCACAAAGAACACTTTTGTAAACTATTAGCTTTTTCCAAAGAAATAGCAACAAATTTGGAAATTTGCTGGTCCAATATTTTACAAACTTAACATCGTCTAATATTAATCCATCATCTTTAAACCAGTTTAATTCATGTTTTATATTGTTTGGGAAATTTCCACTGTGTTCGTATTTGTCCCTTATGACTTTGAGTAGATCCCAAATACAAGTCTCGTTCACTGAAAAACTGGAACTTTTGAGTTGACCTCCTTTCGTAGTAAAATATTTTGTTGTGAAATATTGAAAATGTTTGGCACCCACAACATTCTTCCAATTGTTGTCATTATTAGCTCGCTGCTTCAGCAGAAGAGCTATTGCAGATGTCGGTGTCCGTGTGTCTGTCTGTCTGTCTGTCTGTCTGTCTGTAGACTTTATTTTTAAACCAGGCTATTCGGCTCTAGACCAGCTTAAATCGGCTCTAGACCAGGCTAAATCGGCTCAGACCAGGTTAAATCGGCTCTAGACCAGGTTAAATCGGCTCTAGACCAGGCTAAATTGGCTCTAGACCAGGCTAAATCGGCTCTAGACCAGGTTAAATCGGCTCTAGACCAGCTTAAATCGGCTCTAGACCAGGTTAAATCGGCTCTAGACCAGCTTAAATCGGCTCTAGACCAGCTTAAATCGGCTCTAGGCCAGGCTAAATCGGCTCTAGACCAGGCTAAATCGGCTCTAGACCAGGTTAAATCGGCTCTAGACCAGGCTAAATTGGCTCTAGACCAGGCTAAATCGGCTCTAGACCAGGTTAAATCGGCTCTAGACCAGCTTAAATCGGCTCTAGACCAGCTTAAATCGGCTCTAGACCAGCTTAAATCGGCTCTAGGCCAGGCTAAATCGGCTCTAGACCAGGCTAAATCGGCTCTAGACCAGGTTAAATCGGCTCTAGACCAGGCTAATCGGCTCTAGACCAGGTTAAATCGGCTCTAGACCAGGTTAAATCGGCTCTAGACCAGGCTAATCGGCTCTAGACCAGGTTAAATCGGCTCTAGACCAGGTTAAATCGACTCTAGACCAGGCTAATCGGCTCTAGACCAGGGCTATTATTATTATTATTATTATTATATGTTTATATTCATATTATCGTCTTCAGCAGCGAGCATTTTTAATGGTTTACCATGGATGTTTAGCTAGTGCAAACTGTTTTCGGGATTCACTGCTTAACATTTTTCTAGAATGGGTGTTTTTTCTTGTACTGTTGGAATTTTCTGTGTCTTCATCTCGTAAAACTTTGTAAACTTCTTTTAAAAAATGGCATATTTTTGAAGGTTTCCAAAACATTGGATACGACAATAAAACTTTCATGGGAACAGCTGAAACTACGTAGAAAAAATACAACTGTTAACTTTTAATTTTCAAAATTTTGATTCTCTAAATTTAATAGTCAACACTCACCATCCTCCAAGCTGTAATTTGAGAGTTGTGTACACGAAGTTGCTTTTAAGTTCATAATGATAAACTGATAATGACCAAAACAAAAGCAACTAATTGTCAAAATATGATTGCGTTAGTAATTTGTGCTTTTATTATAACACCAGCGCAATATCATTTGACTTCTTCTGAAATATGTTTTACCTTCTGCAGTTTTATTGTTCTGAGGGGCAATCAACAGCTGGCAGATGACTAGTAATGTTGTAATGTATTTTGTAGTCACCCTTTTTTCATCCAAAACTGACTCTCCATGAAGAGTATCTTAACTTTTTGTTGTTATTGAACATCATAAGCACGTTGTGGAGTGAACATGAGCAACAAGTTTTTTGCTCGCTTCTGTCTTTTTTACTGGCTGGCAGCTCAGCTTTATCCCACTTGTGAACACTTGTGCAGGTAACACTGATATTTTCTGTTGACATATATACTGAAAAAGCTCTTGTATTGATATTGTTATAGGCATGCATATAAATATATTATATATAACACGTGTTCACTGACAGGGTAGGACTGAGCTGCTTGCCAGCCATAGCCTGTTTTTGATGTTCCTAATCTGACGCGTTTTTTATTTCTTATAATAACAGAAAGTCAAGATGCAAGTGTGCTGAGATAATACTTCATCTGACTCACTTGAGAGGGAAAAGGGTGACTACAAAACGCATAACAAAATTATTGGTCATCTTCTAGCTGTTGATTGTTCCTCAGAATCACAACATTTGTAGATGAGAAAACATTATTTACAAACAGGGAAATGAATTGCGCTGGTGTTATGGTGCTAAAATCATAGTTAGTGACACAATCATAATTTTTAAATTATCTGTTATATGTTTCATGTTATATGTTGCCGCGCCGGAATTCTGGAAACAAGAAAGTCAAACCTTATTATTATTTTGTTTCAAAATGATGAGACCATACCAAACCCAAATAAATTCCACGGGGTGAAAATCGTCTTTCTCTGAAAATGAAAGCGAGTAGATTTTGGAGTTTTAAACTTGTCCAATTTTACAATACCATTCAAGCATTGTTGTGAAGTTTTGATTTATTCCGTACGAAAAAAAACTAAAGCTGGTTACAGAAGATAAGTTGATTGTTACTTGCATAATATACAGTATTTCTTGCTTTGTATTCAGCTTTATAGTTTGGTATATATATTCGTAAATGTTAAGAATCAAGAAAACGCAGAGAGCAGATGCTGAGCTTATTCATTGCAAATGAAACGACATTTTAATAAGCTATAATTTAATATACAATATCAACCACAAATTTTAAACCTCGTAAATATTCCATCAGCCGCGTAGCGAGTCGGGGAAGCTAGTTGTTACTTTGGTTAGAATTACATGATGACTTAGCAATAATTGTAAATGTAGCTAAAGTATATCAATTTTCTTACTTTATGCTTAAATTGCTTCACATTACAAAATCATTTAAGTTGAGTAATAAGTCCTTGAAATAACTGGTATAATATGTAAAAAAAATTCCAATTACAAAATTCTTTTTTTAAACTTACACTTGGATTAACACAACATTTCCACAAAATAAAGTGTCCCCAAACTTTGGAACATAAGATGGTGTCAATGACTCAAAAGGACGACTCACAAAATGTGAGACAATTCTGGAACCCCAAATGCAGTCGAATGCTGGGTGAACTATTCCAGACAGTAGAAATAAATAAAGGTGCCAAAAGAGCTTATCCTTTTAGAATGTGTGCTTTATTATTTCGCAAAATAGACAAGTAACGGTGGCTTTGTTAAATGCCTCTAGTCCGAAGACCGACTTTCATCTGTTTGTTGGCTGGTTGTCTCAACAGGACTCATAATGATTCACAATTTTCATTCCTTATTTACAGTAGCAGTGGCTACTCCGGGGTTCGAACTCGGAAATCTATTCAATGACAAGAAAACATTTCATCATGAACTTTTCATGAAGCAATAATCGAACCATTTCCGGTTTCACATAAAATCTACCATTTTCCACACAAAGAACGACAAACCAAAATGTGAGTACTAGACAAAGTCCAACTTCAACGTTGGATCGAACCTAACCTTTTCACCGGAAGTAGCCATCTTAAATACCAAAGTTCACAATATTAAACGTTTACAATGTTCATCTTTAACAATAACAAAGGAAAATGTTGAAACTTTATGAAAAATATTCAACTGGACTTTCAATCTTTATTTTCTCCGGAACATAAAGCATACTATGAATTTTCTCAATGCTTCCGCTTCTTGTATTGATTGATTGCCTTCTACAAATCCTTTGTCGCATAACAAACACGGTGTCGATTTTTGTCACAAATATTTTATATTCGCCATTTTGGCAAGCAAAACAAGAAATGTTTATATATTTGTTTAAATGGAGAATGCTAGCATCAGTTTACTCAAATTAAAGTTCTAAAACAAAACTTGAAAAAATTCAAAATTTTGACAATTGGTCGAAGGTGGCATAGCTTATCATTTACCACTCGTTCCCTACACGGCCAATATTTTGGATCAAGGTGTCAAAATGATTCCAATGAACTGCACAAAAATGCGTTTTTTCATTTTCTCAAATTTCGATTTCTAAGAAAAATTGTGATTTTTAAAATCTGGACACTTTTTGTCAAACCTCATTTACATAATACTTTAGTTGGCATATGCTGTGGTCAAGTAGTTACATGTTCATGATGGTCACTACAGATAGAGCATCTGTTTGAGCTTTATAATATACTCTTAACTAGCACATACAAATGTCTAGACGAAGCGCCACTTGATTCTGAATACATGTTAGTCGACACAAGAAAATGCCCTGAATTACAGTTTTATGTATAGCGTCCATGTTACTAATTAGTTTTGACAAAGGTTTTCTGTGATGGATAGAGCATTAAATATTGAGGGTGGTCAAACTTTTAGAAGTCTCCAAAAATTAACACATGGCAAGTTACAGTTATTTCAATTAGAAAAGTTCGTAAAAGTTTCAGAATTTTTGACGAATCATTTTCTAAAAACCACAGATACGTGGTCATGACGCAATATTGTCACAAATAGGACCCAATACTATGACTAATTTACAAAAAAAGTTTCAGTCACCAATTCTTTATCCTCACGGAATAACGGTTCAACAAGTCGTTTTTTGATGCTCAAAACTCAAACCTTTGTAATTCCTTACTGGGGCAACTTGAGATACTGAAACTTTGTGTGAATATTTTAGACGCACATTTAATCAGATTATGGAAAAACTTGGAAAATACAAGAAATTTTAATTTTGGTGTCCCCCCATCCCGTGTTGTTACTCTTTACATGAGCTCTTAAAAATTTAAACTATAAAAAAAATGTATATCTCTAAGCTGTCTGACGTTGCAACGGTCGGTAACATGGCATTTCCTCGAGTAGAGACTTTTGATAGTCCCAAAAAAGCGCTGTGCTTTGGTTTAACAATTTTAAAAACGGAAATCCGGATTATAGAACACATCACGCCGGTTGTCCAGTGATACTTGGCACAAAACAAAGTAAGTAGCAAGTAATTAAAACTCTTTCAGTTATGGACCTTAAAATTCTAAAACATTTTGTTTTTATTATCACACAGTTATTCGGTTATCAATATGGCTATTTGATAACACCTGGACAATGTCCTGCGACCTGAACCCAAACAAGTAAAGGACTGAAAATGGTTTAAATTTTTATTTATGTGGGGAAACGGAATATGATGAAAACACCTATATAAAAATTTGTGTTACTTTTGCTTTGCTTGTTGATGATAACATTGTTCCTATTTTTTCAAAATGTATCACGTAATTGTATTCAGAAAGCGGTTGAGGGGTTACAGCGGATCAAATAAAACCAACGGTTATTTATCTCCACACATATCTAGTTTACTCCGTTTTTTATTGTATTTTGTTTATTGAAAAAGGATGACTAATGATGTAGCGGACATAGGCCGTTGTAAAATATGCTGATGTATTTTCCAGTTCGACTGCTACCCAAATCTAAATTGAGTAGCCGCCTCACCGTCGTCTCAACAATTATGTTAATTTCCCCGAGCACAGCTTCACTGTGCTCAAGTCATGTTATAAAGTTAAGTCAATCCTAAAATAAAAGTCATTCTGATTTCGTCAATTGCCCAAATCTCTTGTCTCTCGACTTCTCCTCATCTCATTACACATACAAGCATATTTCACAGCCGTGTACACAAAATAAATAGAAAATAGCACGTTGGGAGTTTATCATAGATTTGATTGCTTACATTGCATTTATATGTAAAATATACATTGTATATGTGCAACAAACCACCATCATATAAATACATTCCAACTACAAACAAACGTTTAGAGGCAAGGACATAATAAGTTAATGAAAAAACTTATGGGTACTACGAGCCACAACAAAAACTAATCAGTCGATTGGGAATTGCAAAATCAATTCGTAAATCGTGTTGTAAAAAGTTTTTAAATTCAAATTCAATTCCGTTTTCTACTTGCGTTAAAAGTTTTAATGACATTTTCATTTTCCAAATTGATTTTTTCATAAATTGCATTTCTGCAGCATTTGATGTCTTCAGTTTAGTTTTTTGGTGCGCACGAACACAAAATCCAACAAAACAAAATTGTCAGAAGTGTTTCAGAAAAGTTTGGGTAAGAAGCACAGGTAAATATTACGTGTATTGTGTTGCGCAGATGCATTAACATCTTCATTTTATAAATTACTATTGGCACATGATGCGCTGCTGCTTTAAAACACAATGTAAAATATTTATAGACAATGTAGAAATGCAAGCATAGAGCGACCACACAATGCACATTATTTACAAGTTTCATATTCATATAAAACAAATTGGTATAATCCTGGAAAGTGTTAGCTACCTACTCGTAAATATCTGAAAAAAATGTGCAGATGAGCACTAAAAGTATATAAAATCTCCGTATAGTTGCTGGGCTCTATAGATATATAGTGATAAGAGTGATAGGCATATATCCACGGGCACGAGAAAGGAACAAGCCGGTATGGGATCTTGCTTGCGCATGCTTATGAGCTGTTGCGCTGTGCTCAATCCAGTATGGGGCCGTGCATAATATATGGAAGCTGGCCAAAGCAATTGGCCAGGTGACTATTGTTAATGCAGTACTGCGCAGTATGAATGGCTGCATGAAAGATGCGTAATTTGTACGTGACAATAGTAAGTTTATAAAGCTGTCCCAGAAAAGAAAAACCGGTTCACTTCCGGATTGGGATAAGCTGCTTCGCTGTGCTGTGTGTTGAGCAAGGGGCTGTGCATAATGTATGGATCAGAAGTAGAGCAGCAGGTGGTTAATGCAATAAAGCATGGCTGATTTTTTGAGACTCATATTATGTGCGTAAATGCACATACTTTTGCAAAATGGATATTTTGTCTATTTGTCATGATCGAGAACGAGGCATCATATTATGTCAAGTTTGAATGTCGATTATGACCGTGATCATAAAAATATCCAAGAAATTCCCGTATTCTTTGGGAAAAATGTCCATTAAATATGTTTTTGTAGAAACTTTTAATCAACAAGCGTTTATTACATTGTTCCATTTCGTAAGTTACCACTTAGCATTGCATGATCGAGTTTTTTAAATGAGAGTTTGCCTGAGTGCAAGCACAGCGTGGTATGCCAAGAACGGTTTTAGAATGCATAATGTGTACTGTATGTTGTATGTATGTTGCTTCTGCGCTTACACACAATAAAATATAAATATATAATGCTTATCATTCGTTTTATTTTGAAGTTCATTATGCACTCCAATAACTTTTTACCTGGTTATTTCATCACAAATATTTGTATGATAAAAAATGACAAGATGTCACTGGCCAAAATGACTTTGAAAATGAGTTTTTTAAACTCCACAGATAAATGCTGCATTTAAAACGTAAAAACACAAACGGGCACAAACACTTAGCCGTAGTTCATAAATGCTTTACAAAATATTTTGTCAATACAGCACTAGCATGGTAAACTTTATGATGCAGAAAATAAGTCTTCAAAATGTATTTACGATCACAGCAAAAATATACTATGCGGAAAATGAGAAAACCAACAAAACAATATTCTCATAGTAAAGTAAGGACATTGTATGCAAACACAAGTAAAGCACGGTCAACGTTTTTTCAAACGTGCATATAGAATATATTTCGTTCTGATTACTACACATAAAAAAAGGAATTTGCGAAGGGTGAGTCACACAATCCTTGCAGGAACGTTGAAAGCTGAATCCAAATTACATAGCATTCAATTTCAGATGAGTTACATTGAAAGCAAAACTCAAGTCAGAATAAGTTGGGAGATAAAGCTATAATTAATTCATTTTATTGTGGGCACATGTCTCCGACACAAGTACTAAATGCTTTGGACGGACTGTTCTGGTGGTCATAAAATGTTTTAAAACGCAGATGAAGCGTAAAATTGAAAAAGGGGAGATTTCTCAACATCGGCTAAAGCTGTTGATGCTGAAGAGTAGAAGAGGGTCGCAAACAAATCTAATCATTCTGCAAGCTTGTGTCCCCTGTGGCGTGAAAAACAATGTATAAGAATTTATGCTTTTTGGTGGAGTATTTTAGTGGACTCAATACAGTGGCAAAATGTAATTAGTATTTTCACCTCAACAGGTGTTGTATTTTTTGCAGTAATAAAATTTTAGTGCAGGGTTGTCTCTTTGTTTGGTTACTATGTTGCCATAACCTACACAAGATATAAAATATACAGGAATGAAGAATTTGCTGAGATGGGCACTGTTCATCATCTCAGAATGAAAAGATGATCTGAAAAATGGTGAGAAAGAAAAAAAGGAGGATATTCAGTTGTATGAAGTTGAAGAGGCAGCACGCATGTTATGCTGGAATCTCACGCAGCTAAAAAATTCATATAGATCCATTTTTCTACAAGAAAACGTTTCAGTGTTTTTTCTCATGTTGTTTCGTGTTGAAGGAAAAGTTGATAAATTTTCCTACGCACTTTCTGTGCCTGGAGTGAATTTTGTGGTGTTCAAAGAACTTTAAAAAACGGATAAAAGAGAGCAATTAGGTCTGAATTGTCTATTTTCTATAACGAATATATGCGCACAAAGGCGTTTTTGAAGACTTTGGGTAAAACCGAAATTACTCGTGGTGGATTTTGGTAAGTAAAAATTTTCTTTGGAAAAACAAATCACTGGCTTAAATTTTCAGTCATCCTGGAAATCTCGTGGACATCTGTGCCATATTGTGCTTGCTTGATTGTGTCACTTCTAATTAAACTAAACAATTTAATATTTATTGCAAAGCTACAAGTTTTCATTTGAACGCACAATTACAACTGATAGAATTATTGATACGGATGACAAGAATATATTGTTATATCTCTGGATTTCACAAAAATGGGGAAACATTGAGAAATTATAGTAACATGGAATGTACAAACATTACAAAATATTTTAAAGAGCGTGTACAAACAAGAAACCAATAATTTTGTAAAAACCGAGCACATGCTGAGCATGCATTTTTTCTACTAAATAACAGTTTTCTCAAATCCCAAAGCAGATTTAGTAATGACCTTGATATTAATATAATTTTTATTTTGTATTAATCTTTCCATCAATACATTCCATATATATGAGGAGTTTAACCAGCAGCAGTGTCTACGGACGTATTTGAATTGTAAAGTTCATACATTAAGTGCAAAAGAGTAACCAATAACACCCACTTTTATTTGAACGGTTTTTGTATCTTATATTCGGCCAATAGATGTGATTTCAATTTGTGTAAAAATGAAGCAATGTATTTAAAATGAAATAAAGTGGGTTAGTACTTTCTTCAAAATCCACGGTTTTTCATGTTCCTAAATTGAATGTGGTTTATTAGGTTTTTAAAATTAGACAGGTTAATATTTGTTTGATGGTTAGACCTGCTGGAAAAAGGGATGTTGAGATGGATGAGTACGCTAAAGCTCAATTAAAATGAAGTAATTTCTTGCTTAGATAGATCGTTCTCTTGGGCAGTAACTAAGCTGGTTAATATTACTGCTCTAATATTTTTCAAAATTCTCCAAAATTGACAACTATAAACTCATATTTGTAAAGTAAACTATCCTCCTACTACTTAGAACAAGAATAACAAATTACTTCATTTTGACAAACTGCAGATTTTGAGAGTCAGTAGCTATCACTTTTTATTGTCATAGCTTTACCAAAAGAAGTAGAAATTATTCCCTTTTTTCAAGCCTACTGAAAAGGAAAATGACTAACCCTTCTACCATTTACAATACCATTTGAAGATATGGAAACATTTTAGCAGAAAAAGTGCTTTAGAATGACTCAATCAATGCATGTTGTGTGAATTCCATTTTCCGATTTTCTGTTGATTTGGAAACTTAATACCTTTTCCACTGATTTGGTACATGTGGGCATGTTGCCTGTTATATTTTTAATTCTAATTCGTTATATATTGGCAAGCAGATATCGTAGTGTCAAGCAAATTTAGCATAATTTATTAAGCAATATACAACCTAAAACAAGGCTAGCATCATTGTTGTTGTTTTGCAAAGCGTGGATGATATTTACTTTGTCTTCATATTGCTCAAAATTAAGGTGTATTGATTGAATATCTTGCTGGTACAATATAATAAAATAATGTTTTATAATGCGTATAAAAGTAAACTTGTTTCGCTGATTCTGATTTTAACATTTTATAGGTTATTAGCTAGCTCATTCAGCATGAGAGCTGCTGCAAATATTGTGTAAAACCAAACAAATAAGCTCTTAAGTGATAAAATAGCCTCTAGACCAAGTAAATAGGCCATAATGGCTCTGTTGTTGACAGTTGTGCGGTTTATTATTGATACTTGATGCTTGACACTTTACTATATAAAAAGCAATAAATATAGTGGATTCGTTTTAGCTATGTACTAGAACGCCGATAACCTTTATTCTCGTGAAAGCGCCTGATGAATATAGCACACGGTAGTTGCTCGTTGCTTAGCTACGCGTAGCAAGCGTTGTTGTGCGACGGTGTGCTAGTGCATAGCCAAAAATAATCCACTGTACTTTGCTACAAATCGGAAATTTTTGCAAAATTGAAAGCTTTTATGAAACATTTTAGGGTTTTTGGTTGTTATAAAGATAAAGTAAGAAACAAAAAGTATAACTTATTAATACGTTTTTGTATCACATTCCAGAAAAATGACTACAATTATCAGAATTGGCGAGGATTCCACCCCAGCTGTAGTAACCCAGTTTGAGGAAGAGGCGCAAGTAGCAACTTCTCAAACGCAACGTCTCTTTTTATCAAGCATAGTTGAAGTTCTTGTCAACTTTGCTTTTTACTCATGTGCTTTCCCTTTCAAATTTAATTACAAAGGGCAATTTTCCAGGGCAACAAACTGTTTCCAGCAGGTGGCCGCAATATTAAGCCTACCATTATAAACTTTCATTCAAGCAAACATAAAATAACAGCAAATATATTTATAGTTTGTGGTCGCCCTTCTGCACACCCTTGCAGGGATTCAAGTGTTTGCCTTTGTAAGGGAAAGCTTTCCCAGGAAGAAGAACATATTTAAATTTCCGTCACTCTATATTGACTTCACCTTCCTTGTGTGCAACTGTACCTACTTTGCTGTCTGCATTAAGAGAGTTTGGTGGAACAACCAGGAATACTTGGATGTTTTATGGTTTCTTAACAATAAGCAAATTCTGCCTGTGAAAAACTCCTGGGTATGTTTTCCAAAGTTTGTATCATTATAAGTATTTGTTTTTGTTATTTAACATTACTTGTAAAAAATATAAGCCGACATTCTGTTTGATTCGTCTGATGACAACATTAGTGTTTTGTAACAGAAAAGAGCATTTTCCTACTTATTTGGAAAATACAAAACGACATTGACTTCTCACATTTTTTTGCCAAACTCAAGTAAATTTAAGATATGGCACTAAAATGCTGCTTTTTCTTATTTATCCAGGTAACAAACTCAGTGGTGTTATATGCGTATTGTTGGCACATCGTAATTGAAATGGGCGGTTCCCTGTGTACCGGATACGAGCTCATCACTCCCATTTCCGACTTTTCGTTTTCCCTTTTGTTCCGACATTTGGTTGCCGTTGGACGTTACAATTTTTTTATAACGTCTCATTATAACATGACTGATGTACCAGAGTGGAGTTCCATGAATTGGGTAGACTACTGTTTGGGCGTGGCAGCAGGTTTGGGAAAATTCTCTGGGTAAGTGATTCAAGCAATCTAGCGCTATTGGGAAACAAACAAGAAATATTATTAATTTTTATGCGTTAATAATTTAGATTCGCCTTAATCGAATATTTTTATTCCTTGATGCTTGCATGTATGCTACTGCTCTGGGTTGTGAGCAACGCATTTGCAACTAATATCAAGGGGATTCGAAATGACAGTAAGAAAGCAAATACCAATATTACATAAAAACCGACATGCAACTTAACAATTTTGTACTTCGTTCAGGTGCAAACTGGGACGTAGTATATATGCAATTCCAAAGCATTAAGGAATTCTCCGATGTAGTAAATCGCGCGTTTGGTACCCAAGTCATGTGGTATTTGGTTGCAAATGCCACCGGATACGCGATTACCATTGACGTATTGTTTGCTTCAGATAACCACGTGTCAAAATTCTACACATTACACAGCCTGTTGAACTGCTGTGTGTTTCTTTATGTGGCCGGTGACATAAGAAACAATGTAAGTTTTTCTATTTGAAGTTTGAATTTATACTAATTAAACGTTTGTTTATATTACAACTTTGCTTTTGTTCACATAGATCGACGAAGCTGAAGCTTATTTACTAAAACAAGAATTAGGATCTATAAGGCAGGTGCAAAACGTATTTCAGGATGCACAACGGGGACACGTAGGAATTCGCCCTGCGGGAATTTTTACCATGACAAAGGGTTTTGTTGGTTCGGTAAGACGAACATTGAGCATAGTGCTGATAGATTTTAGATTTTGTTTCAAATGACGTTTGCAATACTAATTTGAGATGATTTTGAATTTTTTGCAGTACATTTTGGTGATTTGTTCCTTCTTCTTTTTTGTTACCCAAGATGCCATGACTCGAATCATGTGATTTAGCAATTTAATATCCGGTTGACAAATTTTGACTTAAAATTGTTAACTAAATTTTGTTCTAACATGTAAATTATGTAAAAAACGGTTAATCCCTTCAACTGCAAGGATTTTATACTTATTATAAAGAAGTGCCTTTCTACAGAACAGAAAAATGTCCACTTGGAGCAGACAAAAGCTATTGGCGGTTGAAAAGCTGGGTGGTAGTTATGTGTATTGTTTACTAAAGCAAATAATAAAGACACGGCAAAATAGTGATACTAGAAATGATTGTACATGTGCATGAAATCTTTACGATATCAACTGGTTTATATTTTTCAGTGTTTGAATATATAATACGTTACATTTGTATCCCTTGTTGCTTTTGGATGTCAAGATTTAAAACATTTGTATTTTAAAATGAACTTTTGCACCAAATAATATATCATCGGTTGGGCATAGAGCCTCAGAGAAGTATCTTATAATTATTTCAACTATAGTCATGACCAAATTGTACGAACTTTGAAATCTATGTATGGTTTTTAAAACATTCGGTTGGATAAAATTTGTACAAATACTTAAATGCCATAAATCACTATGTTGGAATAAACAAAAAATAAAAGGCTACAAATTTTTAATGCATTATAGATATGCCGTTGAGGAGAAAAGCGTCTGCCATCGAGTAGTTTTTTACTTTGTTTTTAGCGGTTACATTTAGGCTAGGGAAAGCAAGGAGAGGGCATTGTTCACTGCTTTTCTCTCCTTTCCAGATCATTCTTGTTTTATTCTTTTTGTGTGTGTGTTGGGCTGGCCGTTGCGTTGTAGACTGGGACGGCAAGCAAGCTTGGTATCATTCTTGTTCGTTGAAAGGAGAGCAAGAAAATATTGTAACTTTTTGGTGAAGTTTTGTTAAATAATTTTGGGGCTATTAAAATAAAGTTAATTAAGGATTAATAATTAGCTGGAGGGTTTATTAGCCATTTATTTAGCATAATTTCTTTTTATGGGAGTTCATTCGGTGGACATTTTGACTGTGTAGGGATCTTAGTCAGGTGCTAGAGTGGGCTCAAAAGTTTTGGGTAATATTAAGGGTTGGGAGCGATCCACTTTTTGATCGAGGGGAGTGGCTGGCCCGCCCACATTATTTTAATGGTCCTTCGAACCGGATAACCCTGTCCGTGGAAAAACGCCCATTTTTGGAATCCTCCGGAGGAAGGTGATCCGTCAAACCGGGTGCCAAGGAGGTGGTTTGGGACGTTTTTGGGTGCTAAACGCAGTGGAGTTGAAGGTGATCCGTAGCAGCCGGGTGCCTTATTGATTATTGAGGTGTTCCAGTGGAGGTCGACCGTATTTTGGAAGGTGATCCGTTGAAGCCGGGTGCCAAGGGTCAAGAGATTACTGTGGACTGGACATCATCAGTGGGCTACTACTAAGTGTAGCAGTGAAAATACCACCAAAGTGCATGGGTGTATAAAGATAGATTGCACCAAAAATTGTAAGGTTTTTAATCAATCTTATCTTTGGAACATACTGGAGCTGCCTTTGGAAAGACAGAAATATTTGCTGTTGTGGTTCCTTGGGATTTTTATTGATTTTGCTTGTGTTTTTGGAGCCTAATTTGCAGTTTTGGTCTAAACATGGCAACTAATAGCAGTACTGGTTCACGGAAGTCAAGTTCTGAAGTGGACCATGACACTGGTGGACAAGGCCACCCCTCCACAGCAGCTTTGCAGGGGCTAGAAAATCTGGACAAAGCTCTCTTGAATGAAGGCGCTACTCGGAAGAACAGGGAATCAGCTGATGACGGAGGAAGCTGCATATCGTCGGGATCACAGCGTTTCATCCGCCAGAAACAGTTAGAGCTGAGGACCCTTCAAACCAAGTCTGACCTTCAAAGGAAAGCGATTGACCTCGGGACTAAGCTGGAACTTTATAGGCAAAGATTGGCCAACGTCCAAAGGAAAATAAAGTACTATTCCGAGCACCCGGATGCGGAAAATGCTGCTAGTCTCCTTGCTCAACATGAGCTGATGGCAATTGACGTGGACGAGGAAATTGGGATCCATGAGGCAAAGATTAAATCCATTGAAGACCTCATCAAGCTGGAGACAATGCGAATAGAGCAAGAAAATCGGATAGTTGCAGAAATCCGGGCTTTACAAGAGGAGGAAGAGGACGAAAAAGAAGAACAGTCATCTTCAGTGGCCAATGGTAGACAATCAGTGAGGGACAGTGTGAGAACTTGGGTGGAGACTTCACATGTGCAACGTAAGGCTAGTTCGGTGCCCAAGAATGAATGTCAGACCACAGCCCTACCTGGTATCATGATCACAGGAAGTGATGATGAAGACAACATTAGCACAGTAGCGTCCACTCGTCAATCCTCCGACATGGTTGGGCTCATCTCAGCATTGACAACATTGGCATCATCAATGCAAAACAAGGAGGAAAAGATTCTAATAAAGGACTCATCGGATAAGAAGCTGCCCATTTTCAACGGAATGGCAGAAGATTGGGTTTCCTTCAAGGGTGCTTTTGACAGGAGCACCAGGACATATAAACTGGACCACCAGCAAAACTTGGCAAGATTAATGATGTCTTTGAAAGGAGCAGCTAAGGATGCAGTCAAGGGAATGTTTAACAATCCTGATAATGTCCCTAGCATTCTAAAAACGCTCGAAAAGGAATTTGGATCACCTAGGTATATAGTGGAGTGTCTAATTGACAAAGTGGAAACGTGCCAGGCCCCTGATTTTCGGAAGCCGGAAACCGTCAAGCAGTTCGCACGTGCCATCAGGACACTGGAGTCAAGTATTACGGCTCACAACATGACGGATTATGCCAACAATTGTTACCTGTTGAAGAAACTGGTGGATAAGCTACCAACGGATTTGAAAGAACGTTGGCTAGACTGGGTGTTCACCGGAGGAGGTCGAGTTGCTGACATGAAGCACTTTTCTACTTGGATGGGCCACCAATACGATAAGGCTTGCGAAATGTCTCGTGCCATGATAGCAGAAGTGGATGAGGACAATGACAAGCGTGGTGGCCGGAAGGGAATACGGGCTTTTGCATCAGCTGCTCCAACTACGGAAAAAGAAAACAAGGGATCCTGTAACTATTGTGGAAAAAGTCACAATATAGGTGTTTGCTTCGGTTTCAAAAAGCTTCCAGTTGCGGAACGGCGTGCAATAGTCAAGGAGAAGAGACTTTGCTACTTGTGTTTGGAAAAAGGCCATGGAGTACACAAATGTAAAGTGAAAGAAGCGTGTGGTGTGAGTAACTGTGATAAACGACATCACAAGTTATTGCACTATTCTAAACCAGCTGTTTCCGAAGTTAGTAGCAAAAGTCCGGAAAAGGAGCCAAGCTTGGAGGATAAAGATTGTGAAGACCATGGTTCGATGGGAGTCGCATCATCAGCTGATCTGCTGCCTGTGATAAAGGTTCTAGTCCATGGTCCAGCGGGAAAGAAGAAAGTGTATGCCCTTCTGGACACCGGATGCTCCTTTAACATGGTGGAGGCAGAGATAGCGGAAGCACTGGAGATTAGTGGAAAGCATGAGCCAATCTCCTTTATTGTGTACGGTGACAAAAGGAAAGAAAAGGAGTCACAAAATGTGGCATTGGATATCTCTGGAGCCTTTAAAGGAGCCTCAACATTTAGAATCAAGTCGGTTCATACTGTTGGAAAACTTGGATTGCCTGATCGGACGTTTGACGCTGAGGAGCTGAAGCGGAAGTATCCTCACCTGAAGAAAATGCGTGCTGAGTCCATGTTTGGAGTGAAGATCCAAATGATCATCGGAATCACGGAACTGGACTTGATGGCTGCAAGGGAAATTTTGGAAACGGATTCCAGAGATGATCCTATTGCGGTACGCTGTAAACTGGGATGGTACGTCGGGGAAAAGAGAGAGACACTAGAGAAGTCATTCCAGTTAGCACTACAAACTGACGAGGACGAGCTTCACAAGATGATGAAGCATTTCTTCTCTGTGGAGGCCTTTGGGGTCCAGGTTACTCAGGAAAGCCAGCGCTCGAAGGATGACAAGAAAGCGTTGGGGATTCTAAAGTCAACGACAAAGAAAGTTGGTGACCGTTACGAGACTGGTCTTTTGTTTAAAGATGCCTCGCCAGTTGTACCGGAGACAAAGACCATGGCCATGAAACGCTTGAGGACCATGGAAAGGAAAATGGACCAGAATCGGGATATCCAGCAACTGTGTCTAGGAAAGTTTGGAGACTATGTGGAAAAAGGTTACCTGAAGCCTAGGAAAGAAGGCAGTGATGATAAGAGGATTTACCTCCCCTGGTTTTTCAGCTATCACCCTAGCAAGAAGCCACGGCTCGTTTTTGATGGAGCTGCTAAAGGAACAGATGGCCGGAGTCTAAATGACTTGCTTTTGAAAGGACCGGATCTGATTCAGCCCCTGGCTACTGTTTTGCTGAGATTCAGGCGTTTTCGTGTTGCTATCACAGGTGATATAAAAGAAATGTTTCACCAAGTTACATTGAAGAAAGAAGACCGGCCTTATCAAACCGTTCTTTACCGTGGAGTCAACAGAGATGTAGAGCCAGTTGAGTTTGAGATGACTGTTTTGTTTTTTGGTTCAGCGTCATCTCCATGCTCAGCAATCTACACTAAAGATTTTAATGCTGAGCAATTTGTGAAAAAGTATCCTGCTGCAGTGGAAGCAATTAAATTGGATCACTATGTGGATGACTATTGTGGGTGCGCTTTAACGGAAAATGAAGCTATCGCGTTGCAGCGCCAAATAACGGAGATTCACGGTGCAGGAGGATTTCCAATTGTCAAGTGGAACAGCAATTCGGAGGCTGTGTTGGCTGCTATTCCGGAAGAAATCAGAGCTCAACCTGGTGTGACCTCGTTTGCAGAAAAGACTGAACTGGCAACTGAGAAGACACTTGGACTACAGTGGGATCCTCAAAGTGATGATTTCTCGTTTAATTCCAGTTATCATCGTGTTCCACCGGAAGTGGTAAAGGGAGAAAGACGGCCTACTAAAAGGGAAATGGCTAGTTTGGTCATGTCGGTTTACGACCCGTTGGGATTCTTGTGTCCGTTCCGGATTCGAGCGTTGGTCTTGTTACAACAAACGTGGAAAACAGGAATCGGATGGGATGATGAGTTGCCAGAGGAACTTTATGAGGATTGGAAGAAGTGGGTAGAAGATCTGCCAAAAATAATGGATATCCGGATACCCAGGTGCTATTCTCTGTTGTTGGACCAGGACATCACATTTACTGCAGCATTGGGCGAGGCTGGGTAAATGTAGTAGCCCTAAGTCACGTAAGCCAGAACAATATTTTGCCCCCTAAATGATGTCTGAGAAGATGCATTGGACTTGGTGACCCCTCTCTACTTTTTGATCTACTTTTTGATTAATTGATGACATAAATTGGATGAAGATTTTGACAAACTGGATGATAGCTTTACATCGTTACTGGAATTGAGTAATGAGTCAAATTTATGCTTTCTGCAGTACGAACGACCACCGGTTTTGTCACCACATAATGGAGCAGCCACCCAGGTCACACCGGAGTTTGAGGTGGTATTTGGCCTGTTTAAAGGTGGTCTCTCGTCTGGAAAAACTCCTCCCCGGGCAAGTTCCAAACCAACTTTTAATTTTTTGATACAACTAGTCACAAACCTTTTCTATGGAACACTTGTACTGGTGCCCCTTCATTACTTGTTTATAAGATAACTTCAAAATGGAGCGGAGAGGAGAACAACCAATCTGCGGACTTTGTGGATTACCCATTTTGCCTGGAAAACATCGATTATTTTGCGCTTCATGTGGAATTTCAACGCATCGCCTTTGTCTTCCGAAAATGACAAATACAGAATTTTCAGCGATAAGATGTTCCTGGATCTGTGAAGCATGCAGAGTCATCGAGGACAACGCTGTAATCTCGGAAGCTCTTCAAATGTCAACTTTTTACGACTTCAATCTAAGTGAAAGTTATTTTAATATTTCTGTACCAAGTCAGATAGATAATGTAGAAAATGTAGAACAAATTAAGTACACTAATAAGCTAATTGAAGGTCTAAAATTCTGTCACATTAACATTAATGGAATTAAGGGTAAGTTTCATGAATGTTATGATTTGTTATCAAATGAACGAAATATTGTATTTATGGGAATTACTGAAACGAAGCTTGATCATTGTAGGGATTTTGACACGGAATATCAAATTCCAAATTATAATTTTTTAAGGTTTGATAGGATTGGCAAAGAAGGGGGTGGAACTATACTATATATGCACATTTCATGTAATTATGAGATTATCGAATTGCCAGTTACACCTCCAGAGTTTGTTGAATGTTCAATAGTTAGCATCAAAAAATTAGGTTTGAGTACGACTCTAGTGGGTATACTCTATGTACCGCCATATTGTGTAAATGATAGGTTTTTTGAGTTTTTTAGTCTCATTTGTGAATTTCTTTGTAAACAAAATAGGAAAATACTTTTATTAGGAGATTTTAATGTAAATTTACTTGAAAAAAGTTTATATCGTACAAAACTAACTCAGCTAGCTAGAAATTTTGATCTTCGTCAACTAATTTCAGTTCCAACCCGAACTGCAGTTGTAAATTTTGGTAAAATTCAAAAAATGACGGCTACGCTTCTAGATCACATATACACAAACTGTGACAGTAATAGTATATCTAGTAGTACTTTAGAACTTGGTGGCTCAGATCATTTAATGACATATTGTAGTTTTAAAAAATGTATGGTACAATGTACACCAAGAAGTATTCAATATCGTAACTTAAAAGCCTTAAACTCAGAATCGTTCAAAGCAAAACTTGATAGTGTAAACTGGGAATTTCTGTCTTGCAAGAAAAATATTGAAATTCTCCCAGAAGCTCTAGAAAAGCAGGTGTTAGCTCTGTTAGATGAACAAGTACCAGTTGTCAAAAAAGTTGTTAGAGGGGCTTCGCCTAAATGGATTACTAGTCAAATTAGAAAAGATATTAAGAAAAGAAATACGGCTTTTGGTAACTTTAGAAAGGGAACTCATGAATTTACTGACTACAAAAAGCTTAGAAATAAGTTAAATAATGATGTTCGTTTACTAAAAAAACAATATTTTGTTTCAAAGTTTAGTTCAGTAAGTGATTCATGCAAAGTTTGGGATTTGTTTAATGAACTGACTAATTTTCGATCTATAAGTCAAACTTGTATTTCAAAACTTTTAACCAAGGATGGCAGTATAACTGATGATCAAAAAGAAATTGCAAATTTATTAAAAGATGAATATGTTTTACCAGGGTCAACGTCAGATTTGACTAAAATTGACAGCCTAATTGATGGGTATTGCTGGGTGCCTGATGCAGACTATTTAGGTATTGATATCTTGCCAACTGAAATAACATCTGCAATAAGAGGTGTCAAGAAGTGCAAACCAAATGTTAGTAGTGTGCCTAAACAAATTTATAAGTCTTTTGAGAAATCTTTTATTTTACCCTTAACACTTCTGTTTACGACAATAATTACATCAGGTATAGTGCCACTTTCATTAAAATTAGCAGATTGTTATCCTTTATATAAAAAGAAAGGAAAAATGATTTTGGCTTCGTCATATAGGGCCATTTTTAACCTTAACTGTATTACAAAAATATTTGAGAGGTTTCTGTATAATCGAATTATGCGTCATTGTAGAGATAAATTTAATGATAATCAACATGGGTTCAGAGTGGGTCGATCTTGTGAAACTGCTGTGGCAAAATTTACACAGGATCTATATGATTATCTTGATGTTAAAAATGGTAAAGTATTAGTTTTATACATTGACTACAGGAAAGCGTTTGATTCGGTTAATAGATTTAAGCTTCTAATTAAGCTCATGTGCGAATTTTTCTTTCCGCCATATTTAGTAACTTTGTTATCCAGTTACTTTACCAACAGAAAATTTAGAATCATAAATGGTGAAAATGTCTCGGACTTTTTTAGCATTGATAATGGTTGTGGTCCAGGCTCATGTCTTGGTCCGTTATTTTTCTCTCTTTTTATAAATGATATTGGAAATGCAATCGATATTCCATATTTATTGTACGCCGACGATGTAGTGTTATATGTTAATTGCATAAATATTAAAGATGGTATACTAAAAATGCAAGCTGCACTAGACAAATTAGAGGTATGGTGCAATGATAATGATCTTACTATTAATGTAGACAAGACAAAGGCAATGTTTTTCTACAAAGGTAACGATAGATTCTCTAGAGAGGATTGTGAGAATCATAATGAAATATTAACTATTTATAAGGAGAAAATTGAATTTGTACGAACTTTTAAATATCTTGGTGTCATTCTGGATAGTACACTTTCTTTCAAATCGCATCTTGTACACGTTGAAAATAAAATGAATGCTGCGATAAGACGAATGGTCAGCTTACGTAGATTTATGTCAGAGAATGTTTTAAAAATATTTTTATCTTCCTTTGTATGCTCGATTTTGGATTATTGTATAGTCATTTGGTGTGTCCATAGCGACACAGAGATCATGAGGCTGCAAAGCAAGATAAATAGGTTTTTACTTTCTTTCTATCTGCATAAACAAAGATTAGTTGAAAGTAGGCGAAACAATTTTGATATCACAGAATATTTTGTAAAATTAGACTTATTGACAATTGTGGAACGGAAAAAATATATGCTTATCAAATTTGTGTTTAAATTTCGTACCACATTATTTAAAGATTGGTTTACGTTATCTGCATGTGCAAGATCTCGCAAACCGACTCTAGCGGTTAAGTCATTTAATTATGTAATCTGCAAAAAAAGCTTACGCTGGAATGCTATACAGGTTTGGAATGCACTGCTTAGTGACAAAAAAGTATTATTTTATGAAGATCTACCCAATTTTAATATTGTTGATGTCATAAAAGAATATCTTTTAAGGTTTAGAAGCAAAATTTTTGTTTATTCATAGAGTAGGTATTTTACTATTTTAAATATGTTTACGTTTGTATGTTTCTATTGGCCAAGACTTATGGAATTGGAAAGTTATTAGTTTAACTACTGAGCATTATCTCAGAGTTTTGTATTGTTATTGTTTGGAAACCAGCAATTTTGTTGATACACAGTAACACGTTAAATAAATTCAATACTCAATTCAGTAACGTCACATTGCACACCATGGTGGACGCTAGCCAGGAAAGTTACGCCAGCGCTGTTTACTTACGCTCTGAAACGGGAGGAAACGTAGAGGTATCGCTTGTGATGGGAAAGTGTCGTGTTGCCCCGATTAAAGGACAAACTATTCCACGTATGGAACTACTGGCAGCGCTGATGGGAACCCGTTTAGCTTGTTCAGTGAAAACAGCTTTGGGAAATGATTACAAAGTGGATAAGTGGTACTTTTGGAGTGATTCAAAGACCGTGCTCTGCTGGATAAGATCAACCAGTGCCAGGTATAACCAGTTTGTTGGAAATCGCGTCGGTGAAATTTTAGAGAAGACCGACGCAGCTGATTGGCACTGGGTGCCTACGGGAGAAAACGTGGCGGATGATGCAACGAGAGCTAGCAAAGCCATGAAGATGACTAGTGAAAGTCGGTGGATCACGGGACCACGTTTTTTGCAACTTCCTGAGCATTATTGGTTCCAAGAAGATTTGAAGAATACGCTGGATGGAGTGCGTGAAGAGGATTTGGAGCTGAGGAAAGCATTTGCGTCTGCTGTTTTGTTGGGATCAGTTTATTTGCCGAACGAGAATAATTATTCCTCGTGGATGCGATTGGTGCGTGCTACCGCTGCCAGATACTCCATTGCACGGAAAATTAAGAAGAAGCAGCCCCTGTACAGCATTTCGCCAACGGATATAAAGAAAGCTTCCTGGCTGTGGATACGAAAAGTTCAGGAAGATTGTTTTATGGAGGAACTGGTTCAGTTAAAAAATGGAGGAACTGTGTCTAAGTCTAGTAGGCTAAGGAAGCTCACGCCTACTTTGAAGGATGGGATAATCGTGCTAGGAGGAAGGATTGACGCTGCACCTGGAATTAAGGATGATGTGAAACATCCACCAATTTTGGACGATAAGCACCGCTACACGCGACTGATGATAGAATGGCATCATCGAGTAAATGGTCATCAGGGACAGGAAACCGTCATCAATCAGCTGAGGCAAAAGGTGTGGATTCTGAATTGTCGAGAGGCAGTGAGAAGGTGCTGTGCAAAGTGTTTGTTTTGTTGCCACCGTCGAGCAAAGCCACAGCCACCAATGATGGGACAACTTCCGGTATGCAGACTCGGGGAAAACAGGAAAGTTTTTGGTCATACTGGTGTTGACTACTTTGGACCATTCCTGGTTACCGTAAACAGAAGAACACAGAAGCGCTGGGGAGTTTTGTTCACTTGTCTGGCTGTTCGTGCTGTCCATTTGGAAGTTGCGGATTCTTTGGACACCAGTGAGATGGTTAATGCCTTGACCCGGTTTATAGCAGTTCCCCAGAGCACTTGTGGAGTGACAATGGAACCAACTTCCAAGGAGCATGTCGAGAAATTAAGGATTCGCTCAAGCAATGGAACCAAAAAGTGATTGAAGACCACTTGACAAGAAAGGGAGTTGAGTGGCACTTTATTCCACCGGCAGCTCCTCATATGGGAGGGAGCTGGGAACGCCTTGTAGGAAGCGTCAAGAAAGTCCTCCAAGGGATTCTAAACGGACAGTCGTTGAGTGACAGCCGATTGCGGACATTGTTCTGTGAGGTTATGGAGATTTTGAACAGTAGGCCGCTCACCTATGCTTCACCGGACCCGGATGACCCAACGTGCCTCACTCCCAATCATTTTCTGAAGATGGAGGTCCCTGGTGGCGCAACAATTCCAGGAGACTATGATAACAAAGACGGTTACCGGAAGGGCTGGAGGCATGTCCAGTATATGGCAGACCAATTTTGGAGACGCTGGACAAGTGAGTACCTTCCAACTTTGGCTCGACGGGAAAAGTGGCATAACTCTGCGGAACCACTTAAAGTCGGAGATGTGGTCTTGGTGGTGGATGACCAGAATCCAAGGAGCAGTTGGAAGAAAGGATTGATCGTGGCGACGTTTCCTGCCAAGGACGGACAAGTGAGAAAAGTGGACGTGAAGGTAGCAAACGTGAAAGCTAAGGAGAAAGGAATGCCGGCCACTTTCACCACCTATCGTCGACCAGCGGTGAAAGTATGCCCCATCGTCGTCAGCGAACAGGCGTTATGATGTGCAGCGCACATGGGAGGGAGAAATGTCGTTGAGGAGAAAAGCGTCTGCCATCGAGTAGTTTTTTACTTTGTTTTTAGCGGTTACATTTAGGCTAGGGAAAGCAAGGAGAGGGCATTGTTCACTGCCTTTCTCTCCTTTCCAGATCATTCTTGTTTTATTCTTTTTGTGTGTGTGTTGGGCTGGCCGTTGCGTTGTAGACTGGGACGGCAAGCAAGCTTGGTATCATTCTTGTTCGTTGAAAGGAGAGCAAGAAAATATTGTAACTTTTTGGTGAAGTTTTGTTAAATAATTTTGGGGCTATTAAAATAAAGTTAATTAAGGATTAATAATTAGCTGGAGGGTTTATTAGCCATTTATTTAGCATAATTTCTTTTTATGGGAGTTCATTCGGTGGACATTTTGACTGTGTAGGGATCTTAGTCAGGTGCTAGAGTGGGCTCAAAAGTTTTGGGTAATATTAAGGGTTGGGAGCGATCCACTTTTGATCGAAGGGAGTGGCTGGCCCGCCCACAAGATATATTTATAGTAACTTGAATACTTTTCGTGCAACAGCTTAAATTTAAACTTTATTTGCAATTTACCTTTGAAGCATTTCGGTTGAATACCTTCTATAATAAGGTAATATAGAGATCTTAACACGTTTGACGTTGTTTTGAAAGCATAAAACGGCTGCATGCAGACGATTGTAGAAACGTTCTTAAATATTGTATAGTAAAAGGGTTTTGCAGTTCCACAAACGTCTCAGAAAGCCGCAAGTAAGTTATGAATACATGTGTGATCTAACATGCCAATACAAAAAATATGCTTTACTTGTGAAACGGACATGCCACGCAATTCCGCAATACAATATTTAATGTATTCAAATTGTCAAAATTAATGCCATACACTATTTTTTTCAAATTTTGAATTTAATTTGTATTTGGAAAATGCAAAGCCATTATCCGTCAACTAACTCGTGCGTGAAACATATACTATATATATTCAACTCACAAAGTTCGTTAAAACCTGCATTTGAGTCTGGACTACTAAACTCTGCATGCTTATAGGATGTGCTATGAACAACATGAAGAGATAAAGACTTTCCAAATGGATTTGCATTTATGTGCCAAAACAAGCTATCTACTTATATTTAATTTTTCACGCTGCGGCCTAGGGGTAAAGCCGCTGTAGAATTTATTTTGCAGTTTTTAAATTGATACATGCTATGATTTTGCTGTTTTCAGGTTTCCCAAAACTAAGAAAAGGCTTCGAAGAGTAGTTTTCAAAACATTAAAAATTAATGATTAAAAATTTATTTTTTGGTGTCTCAGATATAATTATATATAAATATAAATATATATATATAGAAATATATATATATAAATATATATATTTAAATAATATAAATGATGATGTTTATGGGACTATCCATTGAGCGTTCCAGTGATCGTGTCCAGCATCCTTTTTGGTTGAGTTTAACGCCGTCTGCCAGTCACACGCTGCTTGGCTGGGGATACCTTAAAAGAACGCAAAAGGGGTTTTTAAAAATTGCATACAAAAATTGAACGTAAATATACATGTGTTCACCAAATTATAGTACCTGTCCAGCAGCAGAGGCAACTAGGGCCACGATGATGGCTACAATAAATCCAGCAAATCTCATGGTGATTTTTGTAGATTTTGGTTTCTTCCGTCAAGTTTGGTTGCTTACTTCTTAGACGCAAAAAAAGATGTGATGCCCAACTAAATTTTTTCTGGGGTTGTTATACCCCGGCAACCTTCTCAAATTTAGCATAAGCAGGATTATGTGGTTGAAAGAATGGATCATTAATTGACTCATTGTTCTACAATAATTACTCACTGGGTCGGCCCGTTAACCAAAAGCGTACATTTCCATGACGAAAATTTTTTTTGCGCTTATACTCAAACGCTAGGAAAACGTCGTTATTGTTCAATACTACAATAAAATATTTTATTATGCATTCGGTTTGCACATTTTGTCTGTATTCCAAAAGTCCGGCATCACGATAATTTGCAATTTGGAAGAACTTCAAAAGTTTGTAAAGCTCCATGGTAACTGCTAGATATAGAAATGCTGCTTGGAGTACGTTTCAGTAGATGTAAAAAGGTTAGCTTAGGGCAATTGACTAATCTGTTATGACTTATTTCAAATATATGTCGGTATATTATTTTTACAGTGAAATCAAGATGGGTGCATTGATTTAAAACAACGAGTTAAAACATTCGCTTATAAGTACACTTTCAGGCGGTTGAAAAACACTGTTATGCAATCAGTCACACCTACGGAGACTTCCTGGAGCAACGGTGTTACAGCGTTAAGGAATTTTGATTCGGTTCCCAAGACAAATCAGGGTTTTTTCAAGTGACGCACACGGCGTTGGTTCAGCATTACATAAAACTGGATTATTAGCATACTTTTCTGCTTAAAATAGCCCAGACACCAGTTTTTTATATATATGTTGATATGTGCATGTTACATTATTTTTTTATCCTAGACTTATTTATCGCATAACGGTGACCTACACTTCATCTAAGGTTGAGATTTTTCCATGCAAGCAGCCACCATGATCGGAATAGCGTACGGTTTATGATGTAACATCAACATCTACATTTAAAATTACGTAAATACCTACGACTACTAGGTCAAAGGTATATATTAATTGTGGTTAACGGATTCTAAGGTTTGCCGTTTAACTTTTCCAAGGCACTGACATGAGAATTTGAATGAATCGTTTTCAAAATTATCTAATGGTTCTCAAAACATCTTGTGGACGGGTATCAGGCATTAGTAATACCGTATTTTATTACGATGTCTAATAATATCTCGTTCGTCCACTTATGATACCAGTTATAATGGCTGAATATAATGATCATTGTCATTCTTTTTATGACGCAGAAAGGCGTTTCCTTCATGTAGTAATTAACACAGCAGTTAATCAGACGTAACCAGTCTATGGTAAACCATTAAAAATGCTCGCTGCAAAAGACAAGGTTTAGACCCCACTTAACCTCATTTAAAGCCCATTTAGCCCATCTACAACAGGTAAACATCTATATAATAGATAACCAGTTAATGGTAAACCATATAAACGCTCGCTGCTAAATTTAAACCAAGTTCTGACATACTAGCCTATTCTAGTAAACATAAAGCCTATTTTAGCGGATTTGGAGTCTATTGTAGGCAGTTTATAGCATATTCTTGCTGGTTTAAAGCTAATTTGGAAAAAATAAACCATTGGCAAATGGACATAATTAAGAATCGAAGAATGGTCCAAACGCAATGTTAAATTTAACAAATGGACATCATATTCGTAATCTTGATCAAAAATGGAACTAAAATCATGTGTCGCACAGCATAGGTCCATTAAATTAGCGGATTTGAAAATTAAGGCCCTGATTTCAGGATTTTAAAAGTTAAATTTTAACAAACAGACTGTGGATTCGTAATCCTGGTCAAAAATGGACCTATAATCATGTGCCACACAGCATAGCTCCATTAAATTAGCGGATTTGAAAATTAAGGCCCTGATTTCAGGACCTTAAAAGTTAAATTTTAACAAACAGACTGTGGATTTGTAATCCTGGTCAAAAATGGACCTATAATCATGTGCCACACAGCATAGATCCATTAAATTAGCATATTTGACAATTAAGGCCCTGATTTCAGGACCTTAATAGTTAAATTTTAACAAACAAACCGTGGATTCGTCATCCTGGTCAAAAATGGACCTAAAATCATGTGTCACACAGCAAAAATCCATTAAATTAGCGGATTTGAAAATTAAGGCCCTGATTTCAGGACCTTAAAAGTTAAATTTTAACAAACAGACTGTGGATTTGTAATCCTGGTCAAAAATGGACCTATAATCATGTGCCACACAGCATAGATCCATTAAATTAGCATATTTGACAATTAAGGCCCTGATTTCAGGACCTTAATAGTTAAATTTTAACAAACAAACCGTGGATTCGTCATCCTGGTCAAAAATGGACCTAAAATCATGTGTCACACAGCATAAATCCATTAAATTAGCGGATTTGAAAATTAAGGCCCTGATTTCAGGACCTTACAATCCGAATTTTAACAAACGGACTGTGGATTCGTCATCCTGGTCAAAAATGGACCTAAAATCATGTGCCGCATGATATAGGTCCTATGTAAAAATGTTTGACCGTTGGTAACCTCTGACCTTTGGAGTTGACCTATTGACCTGAAATTCAATAGGGTTCTGTCCGAGGTCCACCAGAGTCTGTATACCAAGTTTGGTGGAAATCGGACCAGCCATCTCTGAGGAAATCGCATTAGGACGGACGGACGGACGTCCGGACGGCCGGATCAGGATCTTATTAAGAATCGACCTTCTTCGATTCTTAATAAAGTAGACGGACACACAGACAGACGGACACACTACATCTTAATAAGCTCCTCTGCTGAAACAGCGAGCTAATAATTGACCCAAGTTTGCTGATTTTGACCCTTTTAGCCCCCAATTAGCCCGATTTTGACCCCAAATACCCTGTTTTGACCCTAAATAGCCTGGTATAGACCCCAAAAATAAAGTAGACGGACACACAGACAGACAGACAGCCAGACAGACAGACAGACACACTACTCGTTAATAAGCTCACCTGCTGACGCAGCGAGCTAATAGATAATAGAAAAGAATCAGAATAGCAAATAACGTAGAGGGGATAATAGTAAAGCATATACTTCAGATGGATATTGATACATGGACAAATACTGTTATATCTCAAGCCCAGACAGTTACGTCACTCAATAAAAAATGCATAAATGGAAAGATCTAGTTCAATAAAATAACCAAATACCTATTCACATTATCAGATCAGCATTTTTCTTTATGATGTCGTGTAAAATGTGTTGCCATCCATAATGTTTAAAACCACCGTAATTTATTACAGCTTATGAAAAACTTTGCAACCAGTTGATTTATTTTGCCGTTTACCAATTTTGCATGGTTTCTACTGGTAATAAGTAAATACAAATATCCTAGACTTTATTTGGGATGTATGACGTGCAGGAGTGTAGAAGTTGCTTGAAGCATTCTTTGATCTTTTTGACAATGTATAATAAAACGAGGCATATCGCTATTCCATGTATTCGTCTTGACTTTGTGTTAAGGATATAGACCCAGGAAATCGTAAAATTGCTATAAATGGCGTGATCTAATGACGTCAACTATGTTTTACTTGTAAGTTACACATGTCATCGCAATGACCTGAAGATTACAATGACAATGCTTACAATTTTCAAATGACACGAGCTAGTATTTTGAAATATTGGACTTAACTTTCACAGAGATACTTTTAAAACTCTTATTGCGGTTTATTAGAGTTAACGTATTTGAAAACCAGATAATCTGAAATTCAGTTTTATTCATATGAATCCCAAGTAGCAAACAGTGTATAATTACAGACCAAACAAGATATTAGGAATTATAAAGAAAGAGAACTGTAGCCAAAATGCTTAGCCAATTTTGCAAACTGGAGCCAACTGAATTATCCAGAATTACGTTTAGCAGCATCTTGAACCAATCACACAAACCTTTCAAATCATATAATCAACCACATTTTCCATAATCAGATTATCAAAGCGGACGACCAACGAGCTTTTTTGGTGGACATTGTCCACTTTGTCCACTATCCACTTTCCATTGTCCACTGGACAGCATTACCCCTAGTATCCAACTTTCCATGTCCACCATGCTAGTGGACGGACAAAGTGGACAATGTCCACTATCCACTTTCCACCTATCCACTGTCCATTGATACACTGTCCATAATAGCATCATCAAAGTGCGGATAAAACACTTAAAACCCATTTTTTGCTTTCACTAGCTGCTACACTTGCAAAAGCATGCATTGAATACAATACCACACCGTTTACAATATGTGCACCATAATATAACAAGTTGTAAATGCAAAAACATTCAAAAATCATTTCATAAATCATTTAGTCAAAGAAATTAGCAGTTACTATTATTCATTTCAGTACAAGTGTCAGATTGATTGAATAATCAGGCACAGTATTTAGACTCAGTGTATTTAGTTATTGGTTGTTTCTTTTTCAAATTTTGTATTGGCATACGAACTCTAAATGTCTGAACTGAAGCAATCCTGCATATCCAAAATCGCCAATAATATCCCCTGTCACATATATTCCGTCTCCATTTTTCAAGTTATTTAACACTCCAGCTATTCATTTTTGCAGCTTTTGGAACTGGTTGCCAGAAAATAAGATGAACAAAAAACAAACCAGAACACAATAGCAAATTTACATCAGCCGAAAACATTTTTCCAACTGAGAGTAAATTGTGTTGAGAACAATCATTAAAACAAACATACTAAGAAGCGCCGATGTAGCATACTTTCTAAGCCCAATGTCGGCTGCATACAAAATACAATGCAACTGATTTTGAAAGAGAAGTGTACTCTCACTTAAATTTCGACGATACAGTTGGCTTACTTGTCATTTTAGGTACGACGTTTTTCAGGCCACTGACCTCAATCATCATGATGTCACTTTTGAAATTTGCTGTCTACCTAACTTATTCAGTTGTCTTCAAATGTTTTCACATAATTTAAATCCCAGATTTTTATGAGAGTTGATGACAGGCTTTACAAAGTTGCATATTGCATGAAATATCGCATTGCAAAATATTTTATTCCGAAATGCCTCCAACCCACCTTGTCCACCACGCCCAACCTTGCCACTAGTCATTTCTGTCGCTGACACTACCACTGAATGCCTGTAAAGAGAAACGTTCTGAATAGCCCAGCATGTACATACAAGCGCTACATATCAGCTTAACTAACAAAGCTACCCTTTGCTTAGTACTGGCGTTACTGATTTTGGCAAATCTTGTCATCCACGTGGCATTTTCATATGCAAAAGTCAGTGCGCCGATGACTATTCCGTTCATGTTTAGGAATCTCAAGAAAGAAATTGAATCAGTAATAAAGGTGGGTTACAGTCCTGCATATGTGTGCGTGTAAACACAAATGATACCCTGAAATTATAAAATCGATATTTTGTTAAGCGTTTTACAAACACATTCCAAAAATATCACTACGCATGCTAATCAACTTAAACCAAATTTTAATTAGAATATCTGAGGGCTTACCAGAACATATAGCGATGTTTAACCATATTTGAACGTGTCTATAAAAATATGGTCTTCTTTCATTTTTAAACTGGCTACAAATTTTAACAAATTTTAATAAGCCTAATATTCTTATAACTTATTCCGCTAAAAGCGTCCTAAAACTCATATGAACTCCAATACTTTCAGCAAATGAAATCAAAAACAAATAGCAGTTTGGCCATCCCTATCCTTTTCAGCTTATGCCTGCTACCAAGCCAAATCCATATCATAGGTAAGTTGTCGAAACTAAATGAAATTTTTATCATCGTAATATATCAAAATAATAACTTCTATGTATAGAAAACCAAATTGTCCACCAAAAGATTTGATATATACAAACCAATTATAAAACGTATGTAATATGAAAACCATAATTTTTAAATATTCTCCATATACATTCTTTTCAGGTATACCGACCTGTGGAAAAGTTTCTTATTAAAAACAACTAATCAAATTTTACTTGAAAAAATTAATTCATTTCTCTATTCAGGTCTTATACGTTGCTGCTTTCCAGCGTAGAATATAATGTTCATTTGACTTCGAGCACGACAACAATCGAAACACCAATTTGTTTTTTTTAAAACTTTGCTGAATTTACAAAATACTAAATTAAATTACATTTCCTAAAACCAAATAAACAATCGGAAAGTACGACTCATGTCAAAGTACTGCCTATGTCAAAAATCATGTTTCAATTTCTCTAGAACATCGTCCTCCATTTTGACAGACAACAATGCCTTGTTTCTTGTGCTTCAAGCAAATATGTTTAAATGGATTTTGAAAAGGTATTGAAATAGTAATCGAGCAAAGTTTCTAACCTAACCCGTCACATAGAGCTTCAGTAATATCTTCATATATAAAGGGTTCTAATTTTTACCAACCTAGAAATTGGGACTTGGAAAACACGGTAAAATTTTATTTTCTCGTGTTGTGTTGTGATTTACCATGATTATTACGGGTTTAAATCGAAATAAACCTGAAGCTACAAATTTTTAGTGCGACGACAGCTAACATGTTAGCTTTTTTGAGTTACCGAATCAACAAAATCTGGGTAACGTTCTATATTAATTTAATAATTATTATTCAGTCCACCATAATCATACATAACCTTGCTGTATTAAAATAACTGGGTTTTGTAATTTTTAAATGTTTATAATTGTGCTAGTCTAAAACAACTAACCAGGCTCATTTCTTACGACATGTCTAACACATTCTTATATAAAAGGTTCTTATTTTAACCTTCCAATAAGCTCTGACTTCTACGGGAATATTTCTATCTGTTACACGGAGCTTAGATATAATTAATCCAGAACTAGAACTTTCCCTTTGCAGCTTGTGTTAACAACAGCTCTCAGTTTTAAAAATTTTGAGTTAAAACTTTAAAAAATGGATAGTCCATTTTTTGCCATTTCACTGCGCATGTACAAACGCGTATTTTATTTCTTCCTTCGACATCATCTGCCACTTCAACTGGATGACAACGCCGAATTTCTTGAAATCCAAACCAGCGGGAAACAATTACTACCATTTTATCTGCACTATATCGGCTCAACAACGGCTCTCTGTACATTCATGATGTTATGTATTTACAAACATGTAATTAAAGCCATAAAATTGCCTGCGGAACAAATATTAATGTACATGTTGATAGTAACAATCGACCTATGTTTTGTAAGCGTACTTTGCTTTTTATTTTTGTGGCAACGAAAAACATCACAGGAATGCTTCAATGAAATTGTAAAACTGGATAAATGTTTGAGTACGAAAACACCTGTAAGCAAGATTGTTTGGAAAAGGAGAACTGCTGGCACATGGAACTTAATGCAACTTGGTACTATCTTGCTACCCTAAATTATAGAATTATAATTTTTGCCACAAAGCCAGAATTAATTTGGGATATTTATTTGCAGAGATTAGAAAGTTGCATCAAAATAAAAAATGCGATCTCGTCGGAATCATCCTGTTCTTAGGTACAATTTGTATGATGGCTTATATTTGGTGCACCCCGATAATATTCTATGGAACTAAGATGGATGCCGGTTACATGATCCTTCAGTGGTACTTTCCTGCATTACTAGATTACCCGATTGTAAAGTATTTTGCTTTTCTGCTGCGCTATTTATGGGTTCAATATTGGTTTATACTACGGATTCAGATGCTATGCTTAGCAGTTCCCATTCCTTTATTTTCGTGCTACCGTTCCACACGTATTTTGAAAGATTTGCTTAGTCAAAACTTATCTTACAAAACTTTGTTGCTCCAAAATCAGTTTCAATGCGTTATTAGGGCATACGATTTTGTGTTAAACAAATTTGCAACCTTAATTCTTCTTAGTATTTTTGTCCCTATGGTTGTTCTTAACTCGATTATTCTTTTAATAGGAAATCAGGTTTCGATTCAGTTTTATTTAACATTGTGCACTCTTTTGTTAGTTACTATTCTAATTTTCTGGCAAATTGTTCCTCAGCCAGCTAAAATTAATGAATTAAGTATTGACTTAATTCAGAAGTGGAAGGAGAATATAAGTGAATTGAAATATTTTAAAAGATTGTGGATACGACGGATTGATGCAGTTCAACCAATACAAATACCATACGCAAGTACTAAATTTGATAAAGAAACAACTTTCAATTTTCTAAATACTGTGGTCGATTATTCAATTAATCTCACGCTAGTGCTCAAGTTAATTAAGTAAGGTTAACGTTACGTTTCTTATGACCATATTCGTAAGAAAGCTAAGTTAACAAAAATAATTGAAATTTCTTATCATCGCAATATATCAAGATACTAGCTATACTTCAGGCATTGGCCCTGCCACATCAAACACGATCAAATATATTGTTATCGTTATCTAAAAATGTACATCTACAAGGTTCGAAATTTAAAGTCAAGTATTTAAGTAGGCGCCTCTCTAGAGAGAGTACTCCTCAATTTGTTTAGCATAATTATATCCTTTCATAAATATGGATCTTATTTTTAACAGCCAATCAAACTTTGGTAACATGATAATTAAAACAAATATTCCTTCGTACTATCTAAGTATATCTTGCTATAGGAAAGTTTCTAGTGTAATACGAATGTTAAAAATTTAATTTTTATCCAATTTCTATGCTATTTAATCAAGTAAAAGTAAAAAATATGCAAAATGTCTGTTTACTCAATGCACTAATCAAGCAAATATTTATTAAATGCATTTTAAACACGCCAAGATGAATTTCCATGCTTTGTTGAACATTTTGATTAGTGTATGATATTAAACCATGTGGAATATTGAATACTATGCAAGTCAGCTAACATATGAGCTTTACTTTTTGAGATACATAGAGCTCCCGAATCAATAAATTCTTTAAGCAACCTTATATATTATTTTGGTAACCTTATCCTGTTCACAAAAGACAGTACAAGATATTCATTCGATTGTTAAAAAACCTTGACAAAGTTTTTGAATAGTTGCTTGTCTGAGTTATTTGATTTTAGTCATTTATGATACTTCAATCATACCTAACATTTTTAACTCTGATTTAGACAGCGATTTTGCAAATATTATATTTTTATTCCATCCATGACAATCCTGTATAAGGGACTACTTTTCTACCAAAAGGTGAGTATGTTTTCAACCAAGTCTAAAGCATATTTTAGACACATTATAAAATGGCCAAACAGCATCAAAGCTAACACAGTAAAATTTACACCTCATTCAATTTACTTTGTAAGAACTTTATGCGAGTTTTAAAATAGTTGGTGGCAGCATAATATACATTTGTTCTCGAACAGATAGTGAACCTTAGCATGGAAATTTTTCTGAAAGGCACCTTGGAAAACATTAGGAAATAGCGGTAACTTTTTGGAGGTGTGTGCATTTAAAGTTTTAATATTATCTGCTATTCTTTCTCTACAAAATGTCATGTTTTTGAAGAGTTGACGACTGAGTTAGCTGAATAGGTTATATAAATCACCAAATACAATTATTTGTAACAGAAGATTTATTTTTATATTATTCAGTCTGTCAATACAATAAGACATTTTTGCGTTGGTCCTGGTGTGATTATTTTGGCAGATTAACTAAACTGTCTAGAAGTTGGTTATTCTTGCAAAATATCGGTGGCTGAAGAAATGGCTCAACTTGCAATAGATTGTTTGTGTTTTAATGCACGATGGAAAACTAGGGTTAATGCTATTCTCGATACTTCAAAATTTGATTAAAAACAGAATGCTGTTACTGATATGAATTATTGGTATTTTTATCCAAATGTTTATAAAAGCAAATTATTCAGATTTCTGATGCTAATAGTAAAAAGTGTGAAAACCTGGAGTCACTCCAGTGGAGTGCTTGTGAAGGTGCAATGGACTTAAAGATCAACATGTTGAGAAAATCTAAACGTCGTAACGTGCTGAGATCCATGATGTTAGACTTGAAATATTTTTAAAAGAAACTCAGTGCGGGTATTGCTTTTTATTGGCCAAAAATGCAAGTAAATTTTAGCGTATAATAAAGTAAACCTCCATACAACTATTACAAATAGTTTTGAGTACTTAAGCAAAGAAATTTTATGGATTAATCAAAACTGCTAAAATTATGATACATCAAAAGGTAAATGGAATTGTTTTAGAAGTATATTTAGGAGGTCAAAAAATGAATGGAGAGCTGTAAACCAGTTTCTCTATTCCCTAGCTGGTCGGCATTCGTTATAACCATCACCGGTTTCAGCACCTGTTTTAGTTAACAAAATAATATGATTATTAGAATTGTCGTCAGGTTTAGGAGATGAGTTTGTTTTTGTCAGACAATTATTAAATTTAAGACTTACAAAAACATTTGACGGCATGACAGCTTTTCTGTGTGGTACAAAGCCCACTGCATGCAGCTCTGATATCGATTCCGTTGATTGCTAACAGGTCTCCAGTTTGAAGGCTTGCCATTAACGCCGCTCCATCAGCTACGTTTCTCTTGACCTTTTCAGTGTCTCCTTCCTCTAAAGCAAATTTGGATGTATTTGCGCTAGCCAAGGCCACCAGGAGAAGAAACTTGAGCAGGATGAAAACGGAAATGTTACCTTTTGCCGACATGGTTTAGGTTGAGGTTTTGTAATGGAAAGTTTGGAGTTCCTCTTGAATATCTGGCTGTCTGCTGAAACGGTTGTGGAATGATTTTCTTTACGAAAAGTTCAGCCTTTTATACCCAGCACAGAAAGAGCATGAGTTTCTACCTAAATTTCAACTAAACACGCTTCTGTTGCGGTTGCAGTAGGTAATGTATTGAAACACATGCACAGCAAAACATGATAAAGATATTGTTGTAAACATTTTAAAATATGATTTTCCTTGTTACGTTTTCCTTATTTTATCCCTTTATCCTTGTTCTGTTTTTCCTTGCTGATTGTGCAAAGTGTTAAAAATTACACTCTTATTTTTGAGTTAGGAGGTTTCTGCAGTTTGCTTACTTGTCGTTTTAGGTACTTACTAAAATAGTACACTTCTACTAGTACAAAGAGGAATGTGTTACTTGGGATTGTTGTACAGCTTTGGATATTTTGCAGCAATGCAGTATCATGTACCCAAACAATACATAGCACAAAATGGCGCATTTTGAAAGAATGGATTAAAGCTTTAAAACAGTATGAACTAAGCTTTTTTTGTTGTGTATCCGTATCCGTGATAACAACGTTGTGTGGGTTCAAAAACTTACGGATCAAATTTTTATAAAGAATCAAACAATCCGCAAAGCAGCTGAATAGGAAAAATTTAAAAGTTCTGAATGGTAATATACGTACATCATTTATTATTATTCATACTTGTTAGGTACCTTTGTTTCCTTACGCAGACAATATTGCCTGTTAAGCATTGGTGCAAAGTTACGGAGGATCAAAAGTTTCATATTGTTTCTGGGAAGCGGATAAGAAATACTTTGTGTTATGGTTCAGATTAATGATCCCAAAAACAAATGTATTATTACGACTTCATTTCTTACGCAAGTAATTTCCGGTTTTTTCAATGGGAACAATGGAGTTCTTGAAAAAATTAAGACGGATGGGAGTATGCTGTAAAAAGTACCTGACACAGGACCCGGCAGATTGAAAATGCGTTTATACGCACAAGGGTTTGTTTGCTTTGCACTGGAAGAATTGTCGTAGTACTGTGTTGTGGTGGCTTACGTGACTTATTTTCTTACAATTACGGGCTTAATAAACAAACCAGTAAATGCTATTCCAAAAATATACGTTGTTGAAATAGCACTGTTTTGCGACAGAGACTTCAGTGGTTTATTCCAACACAACCAAACCAAAATGCTGGAATATTGGCAGGCAATGTTTTACGACGTTCAGCTACGATTTGAAACACTTTCAAACACCAAATTTACTTTTCGAGTCAATCAATTTCTAACACTTAAGGTAAAATTTTATTTAAACCAGATTTATCATTATTGCAGCAAATGTAAAAAATAGATTTATTTGTAGGTGGCCGATCAGCAGCAACTTGTAGACAAGGCCCGCGTAAAGCCAGACTTTGTTTCTATCAGAGAAATAAATAATCAATTTCCACAATGGGTGTTTAGAAAATTTGGAAATGCTGGAAACTTTGCAGTTTTGGCCGTTGGGGCAAAATTCTCGAATCGTATAGGTGGAGAGGCTTCCTTTAACACAATCTGCAAAAATGATTATTCTTTTGACGAGTGGTACAGCTACTTGACTTTTTCTGTGAGAAGATCTAACGCAGCCCGTTGTCTGGCTCACGAGTTTGCACATGTGTAAGAAATTTTTAAAATTTAAATACTCCAAGACTTTAAAACTTTATTGGTAATATAATTTGCTCTTTTATGTAGTCTTGGAGCCGACCATGATAATCAAGTGTCATATTATTCAGAAAACCAATGTGGCAAACTTCCTGCCATTGGAAGCATCATGTTTTCAAAATATCGGGTGGGATGGCCAGCAAATCGGCATTTTTTTTCCCACTGAACTGATAAAGACCTTTCAAATAAATTTAAACATTTTCAATGGAACTGTCTGAACAACATGTTGAGAAATACCAATCCGATAATTGATACCTCTGCTAAGGTGAAGCCTGCCCCAATATCGTTTCTGGCACAATGCCGTGTTCTGACAAACAGCTCGTTAGTTTTTATAAATCGGGTAAATCCAAGCTGCGCAATAACATTCCTTAATATTTGATAACATGGCTAAGCACTGTTGTATTAAAGAATCAAATACATTATTCTAGAATGAAGCAAGTTGTTCAAAAGTTGCCTGTCGAACAGAATTCCTGAGAGAGTTCTTGGAGCCCCTTAACGGATCTCCGTGTAACGACCAGAACGGAGCAAATGGGGTACAAATACTAAAATCAAATGTTTTTACTTTTTTGAAATTAAAATAGATACATTTTATGTTTAGACATGTTTTCGCGATATTTGCATGCCACCTGGAGTTGTTCTCATACAACGTGGTTCTGAAAGCTGCCTAAGCGAATATAAAAATTCAACCGTAAAAATGTCTAACTGTTCTAATGTGTTAGCAACCTCTTTGGAAGCTTTTCGAATACGAAAGACTGGCGAAAACGGAGTCTGGATTATGAAGTATAGCTGGGATAGAGAAAACAAGGTGCAGCGTAATTGCCTAACATTATCACCAACTACCAATAATTCATTGATTCCAAAATTTGAAAAGTGCTCAACCAATCCAAATATAAACTGGAACATAACAATTCCGCAAAATCAAAACCTGTCTACGAAATTCGTTTTTTATCATTTGGAATCACGTGTATGCTTAGCTTACTCTGACAAGTCTGGGGAACTTTTTGGATCTAAACATTGTTCACCAGACAATATTGGTGTTTTGTGGGAGCTAATGCTAACAAACGGAGACATTCTGACGCACAAAAATTTTCACAAAATAATTCTTACTCTGGAATCTGAAAAAGGAAGCTTACAAAACTTTTACGAATCTCTTCCAAGTTTTGAACTATCGGTGCTCCTACTACTAGTAGTAGTAGTAGTATTTGCTGTTGTAGCACGAAGGCCACTCGTGAGATTTTTTAAGTTTATAAAAACACTTTTCTGCTCCGTTTTTACTCGGCAGTGATACACCAGCACTGGCGACACTGACAGAATCACATTCAAAAATGAAGAAGTTTGTGTACTTGTACAGGTAAATGGAGTTCTTGAAAATTGTTGCTCGTTAAAATTTCAAACATTGCTATAATAAGCTTCTGCAGTCGTCTCTTGTTTTATTTTTTGCGTCTATTCAAAGGTACAAACTTTATTTTTAAACTTTCATGCATCCAATGGAAGTAGATTTCTATGTATAACCAATGTATGTCTGCCATTGAATATAAAATCTGAGTATATAAAAAATTCGGAATATAATGCTAGCAATATTAAAAATTCAAGATAAAAAGTAAAAACGGTTTAAAATGTTTGCCATGAAGCTGTATAAATTTGGAACTGTCTGGTTTTAAGCGCATGATGTTTGAAGATTCTAAACTATTCATTAAACTATTGTCACAAAATGTAAAAATGTGTGTAATGTCTTCACTTAACAGTAAAACATGCAATTATACAGTTAAATCAAAGACTTTGATGCTCGCAAAATCCCATTTGATGACAAAATCCAAATCAAGCAATAATATATTCCTTGTTTTGAAAATTGTTGCTCCTACCAATCCAATCCGAACAAATCAGGAATCTTGGTAGACTAGTAATTTGCAGCTTTAGAAATTGCTTCACCACAATGTTGGAAATTTCAGATAAACCTCGCTCTAAAAAATGTTTCACCGACCAAATAAAGCCATTAAAATAAGAAATATTTTTGTCCGAAGTAAAGTTTTAGGTTTTAGTTTACAAAAGTTGGACATAAGTTTGTTTCTCCAACATCTCCATCTTTGTCAAAGCTTCTTCAAAACATTGTACACACATTAGGGCACTTGTTCATCAAGCAAATGATAAATTGATATGCACAATAGGTTGTTAATTATTTTACTAAACGAAATGCAATGAGATAAAATTGCTCAAGCTACGCGGCAAATGTATGCTTATGAAACAGCATATAATATTTTCAAAAAACGGACGAGTTTTCGAAAATGTAAACAAAATATTAGTTGTGTATAATTTCTTTATGTTTTCTAATCAAAATTATTTGTATGCCATCATAAAATTACTGCCAATTAATGCTTCATGTTAAATTTTAAATATGATCATGCCAAACCATGCCAAGAATTAGTGAATTATGCTTATCTTTAAAGATGATAAAGATCACAAATGGAAAACGGTTATGTTTTTAAAAGATTCGTTGCATGGACAATTAGTGCTTCCAGTAAAAGTACGCAATAGACACCATTCATATGCAAAATTATAAGAAGTTGATAAGAAATTTAAGCTACAACAAAACACTAGGTCCTTTGGGAATTTAAATTGGCTTATTTTGCAAACCAAGGAATGTTTATTGAAAAAGAAAAACTGAGCAAAAACAAAAGTATCCAAAGGCAGAACTGTTGATTTTAAACGAAAGTTGTTGTCCAAGTGAATTTTGCACTAAATTATCTAGCGCAAAAAGGAGAAAGCGTATAGACACCTGTAATAAAAAACATTATTTTTATTGCAACAAATTTTCGAAACTTTAATATCTGCTGATTTTGTAAAAAATAGTGGCCTAACACTTACAATGACATCCGTCCCCACAATCAGCACAATTACCCCCGCATGCCGTTAGTTCCTTTCCATTGACGACCACCTTGGTTCCAGGAGCTGGAGGAGACGCTGCTGCAACGCCTGCATCTCGCTTGACGGGTTGAGTTCTTCCTTTCTCCGATCCGAATGTAGTTGTTTTTGCTTGAGCCAGGACCAGGATAGTCAACAAAACTAAGTTCAGGAGGCAGAATACGGCAACGTTCTTGGTGCCAGACATGGTGCCTGTCGTGGAGGAAATAAACTCAGATTTAGAATTCAAAGTTGTAACTTCTTATTGATACTTGTTGTGACCAAGACGGCTGTGAAATGATGTTCATTAAGAAGAGTTCAGGTTTTTATATGCAGCCTTGACGAGCAAGTAAAACGATTACAAATTTAAAATGGCTTGCATTGCAGTTGAGAAAACTGACCGTCACCATAAAAAGCCATCAAACGCAAACAAACAAATGGCTTAGGTGGTTGTGGAATTTTCCGCTGCAGTTGTGCACATTTGTTTTCATTCTTGTGCTGACGATAAAAATGCCTGTGGAAGGAAAAGTACCTTTTTATCTTTCTGGGGTGAAAGGGTTCTCGTTGTCAAATAACACTGTCGCGGGTACATACGTGCATGAGTAAATCGCTGCCAACGTCTTCAGTACAATTGTATTTATAATCTACTTTCATCACAATCTCGCACTCAGTAAAAATTTAGGCCTGAACGCAGTACTATTCGTGGGGTCTAAGTGGTAGTGGGACACAGCGCACAGTTATCACGTGCACCGGATTTTTATCTCATATGACATAATAAAGAATCACAACTGGGTATACAAGACATTTCAAACATTTTTTATTCATGCATTCAAAGTACCAATTTTCAAAACGCAGATATTAGGAGAAAGATGCTGAAAAAATTTCCATTGCAATTTTTAAATATTTATTTTTGTTACACTTTAAAACTGCACTAATTTGCTAGCACTGCCGGGCTGTTGTGCTGCTGATGTTATGTAATAAAATAGTATAAATCAAATAAACTCCACGAACTGCTGCTATAACAAATAAAATATTAATAAATGTGCCTGGCATCACTGTGGAAATGGAAAAATTGATCCAGTGCCTTACCTTTAATTAATTTTGAATGAGCCGTTATAATTACGTTGGTGTCGTATAATAAACCGCTGAAAACTTTACTTGTTTTAAACATAATTTTTATGAACTTGAATTACTCTATGTACATGCCGCTAAGCCTAGTCTTTGAGAGAAAAAGTTTTACATTTGCCAACTTTAAAATATGCTCGTTTGAAAGTCCATTCTTGCTAGAAACGTCTTGAATTTAATTGGTGTTGTTTGGCATTCTAAACAAAACATTTTCAAAAATTTGCGATAACGTCTTCAAAGAGATCTCGTGCATACGGAATTGGTCCATTCTCATGTCATTTGATAAAATTATGCCCTTTTATTGTCTTTCTACAGTTTTTTTTATAAAATAACTTAAGAATTCATTTGCGTCTCAAACGGCGAATGATTGGAGAGCAAACATTTTCCATTCCAAAACGGAAATGTAAAGCATCGGAAATCGGGATTATACTGTTTATTCATCGTTTGTGGATAGCTAATATCCATCCTGAATACACATTTGACATTTCGCAATGCCTATTTTAATGAAGCTTTTTTGTCTGCTGATGCCTCTAAACAAAGTAAAGCATGCAGTAAAAATGTGTTCTAATGCACCCAGCGCTCACGTGATAAAAATTTCCGTCAAGGGTAAACCAACGTTCTATTAGAGTTGCTATGAATACATTTAATTTTAACCACTCAAAGGGTAAACTAAAACAACAATTGTGTATTTGAAAGGATTATAGTTAAATATAAGGGTCTTTGGGTGCATCACACATTGTGTGTCGAAAAAGCGATTAGGAATAAAATATGCAAGCACATGTCACATATATGACATGCGTGGAAATACACCTAAAGACCCCAGCAGTATCTCACGTGTAATGTAAAGTTGCATTGCACTGACACATGCTTTGGACATGTGACTGAGTGGAAATGTCATATTGAAATGCATGTACTCTCTTTTCTGTTGTAGGTCAGTGCAGTGCTGCTTTTTTGCATTTTTCTGTAATAAAATTTCCAATCACCTATACTTTTCATTTTTAATCCAGTCATTCGAAGACAAACTATTTTATACGGAGAAACTGTGAAACGAACATTTCTGAGATTTTAAACTGGCACGTAAGCACGTTATTCAAGAGTGTGAACAACAAAGTATTGATCACCTTTTAACCGTTTGGTTCCGTAACTAGCCGTTTTTATATAATTATTTTTTAAAGAAATGCAGTAATATTGACCTGTTATCAAGTTTCAGAATCTTGAACTATAAGCTTGAATTGAATAAAACGACAAGTACACACTTACGTCCAAAATGTTGTAAGATTGGTTTGGAAATACTTGAAACGTTTAGCTGCAATATTTGGCAATCCTCCTATGCTTTTTAATACTAATATTCACGCAAAAATGCATTTAAATTTTAAAATGTTGGTTTTGTCCTTATCTTGTCATTCAAATTTGAAAACTTTCAATTCAACTAAAACAAAAACAACTAAAAACTGTAGTAGAAGTTTTTACCTAAACTGCCTCTGGTTTCTTTCTGTTTGGTTTCTGGTTCCTAAAATTGTCCGATTTTATAATGACAACGCAAGCAGTTTTTCACAGTTACGGTTATACATTGTATTTGCCCATGATTTACCAAAATACTCAGTTTGATGTTTTCAATGGAAGATATCGATATGGGCACAATACTTTGTAAAGTTCAATTTGCATTAATTTCATTACTTGTTACTTTAGCCGCCTAAAACTTTTTAAATAGCTATTACCACATTAAAAACCAACATAGTTTATAAAACACGTTGTATGAAATTATAATAGAGTGGATAAGCTTATTCATAGGCATTTAGAATGCGTCTACTTAAACCATGAACAAATATGGTCTAAAGGGTTCTTTGTTTAGAGACTGGAGAGATTTTCAGTTCTTAGAATATCTTTTTAATTCATTTGTACATCCAAAAATTCAAAATATATCACACCGTTGACAATGTCAGTGTATGAAAAATCCTCTCAAGTCAAGATAGACTACTGTAAAAATTTATGGTTAAAATATATTGTGATTCTACTGTTTCAAATTATAGATTATTTTGATTTGATTGAATGTCGAGTTTGAAATTACTATATTAACTTGTAATTAGAAGTATGTGAGTTTTTTAAAACAATTTTTGGTGGAAATTAAAGAACGGACAAAAGTAAAATGAATGAGATATACATGCCAACAAATCGAGAATTGTATTTGTATGCAGTTTTGTATGCAAAACCTGCAATAGGGTCTAATTGCTCAGAAAAATATATTGAATCGCAAATAGATTTTATGGATTTTGTTTTTTCAAGATTCGAATGAATTATTGTGGAAACTTTGATCGCCTGGTATTTAGTAACATGCAAAACGAATAGTTAATGTAATGGACTAAACCATTCCTGGAAACGAACAAAATGGTTTTATAGGGCAAAAATGCTATTTTATTAAAAACAAAAGTTGGTTGACAAAACTAAAACAAGTACTTGAAAGAATTAAAACGAGGGTATTGGTTATATTCTTGGCCAGTAAGTGTGAACATGTCGATGTTATAATTCCTTAAGTTATCACCCGCAATTTCCCACTATTCCGCCTGGAGCAACACCTGTGTTAATAAATAAAGTTATATTATAATAACAATATTTTTGTCTTTACTTAAATGTCCTATTTTAAAATATGTTTGGTGAAACACTTACATCTACAATTTCCAGTACAATTTGGAGCATATACATTACATGGACCACCGCAAGCCTTGGCTGGACCTGCCTGGTTTCCAGGGTACGGGTTGTACATCAACGCCGCTCCATCAGCCACGTCACGCTTGATTGGTTGATGGTGTCCTTCCTGTGGTACAATTGGGTCGGTTTTGGCGCTGGCCAGGAAAACGATGGACAATAGGAATAGATTCAGCACGAGGAAATAGGCGACGTTGCTCGCGGCAGCCATGGTTGCTTCTTTGAAACGTCTTAGGTTGAACTGAGCGTAAAGAGAAAAGTGCAATTGACTTGCAAGTAGCTCTGATGGTTTTGGAATGATTTGCTTTGAAAAAAGCCAGAGTTTTTATATGCTGCACTGATGGCCAGGAAATTGTTGCCAGACCCAAAACACTGGCCACTTTCAATTTGTTCGTTGCACTTGTTTGAAAACAAACTTGGTAAAAAGGTATTTTTTCGTGGAAAATTACTGTTGTTGCCTTTGTGGGTTATGGAAGTTCATGTGGTTGCAAATCCAATTGCCGTTTTAGGTACTGATGACAGAATGAGTAGGACAATGAATACGTACATTGTTCCGCCAAAGGGTCAGTGTGTACGGTGTTCACAGGAGCAGCACGTGAAACGGAAAATTTCCTTAGCCGTAAGGTCCTAGGGTTCAGCACACTATACACTTGTATGAGAAAACTGGAAAGTCGTTAAAAAGTCTGAAGCTTTAGTACACATGCATCATGCGTTGAATGTGTGTGGTTGAAAAGGGTAGCAACCATGTGTAAAAAGATACACGTTTATGCCATGTGACGAAATGCTGCCTTTTTATCCTTTTTCTAAAAATATAACTTTAAAGTACCCAACTTTCATTTCTTTTAAGTGAATCGCAGGATTGCTTACAGTTAGCAAATTTCCATTTTAAAACAAAAACTTCATGGATTTTAAATTGTTTTAATGGTTTTATCATAATCATTTTTGATTAGTTAATACTATAAGTATAATACTGATATTTGAATATTCCTGAAGAAGCTCGTTTTGCTGCTCGTGATTTTAAGCAAAGGAATGTATGCAGCCAAATTTCATTCAAATTCACTCCGCACTCAAGTAAAAAAATCATCAATGGAAAGTTAACATTCTTTCAGAGTTGTTCGAAACACATTACCACCACGGTTATTTAGAACAATACAACAATGCCGTATTTGAAAAGTATATAATCCGGCCGAGAGGGTTTTTGGTGATTTACATTCACCGTTATGTGTATAAAAATAAAAACGGCTATTTGATATTGAAGGCATACAGACACATGTCACAAAAGTGAAATTCGTAGAAAAATACCACACCTAATCCAGTAGTATTCCCAGTGATAAGACCGTGAACATTGGCATGAGGACGATTTTAAATGAGAAATGCTTTATTAATTGATAAGCGCACGTTATTCCTACGTTTTATACTGACATTTGATGAATTTTGTCGAAATTGAGTTTTGAAGAACGCAAACTTTGCATTTTTATTGCTGTGAGTGAAACAGTATTTTAAATTACAATTTTATTTGTAAGTAAATTACAAAAATAAACCACATTTCTTTCTAAAAAATTATGGTTCTATCCAACACAAGCCATGTATAGGCTATGCTAATTTTACACTAGGGTCTTTTAGAATCAACACAACAATAAAAGGAGTAAATTGCGTAGTAAATCATCATTTCGAGCTACAGCTCCTTTCTGTTGCCTTTGTCTTAATATTTTTTAATGTTTGAAAGACCAACACACCCGCAGCCTTAAACATGCCCCCCAAGAAACCAAGTTTAGACACTGATCCCATATAGCGGAACCGAAACAAATAGATTCAAACGCTGCATGCAATTTTGATAATTCAACGGTACAACACTTTCTGTTCAACTGTGTAAATGCATCTTTTACATTTTGACGTTTTAAATTTAAAGAAAGTATAGCTATCAGATAATTGTTTAAGAAATTAATTACTTCGTGGGGAGTTTTAGTTAGGGATATGAGTGAAAACTCAATTTATTAATATTTGGTCACATGCAAACACAAACAAGCATGAAAACTACAACATTATCTAAACAATATTTCTTTATACAATTTAGTTTCATTCATTTGTTGTCAAAGTTTCCAAGAATACTCACACAAGTTAGTTTAAGTTCTTGAATAAGTGATTTTTACTGTAGAATCTTTGTAACAAATATTGAATAACCATACTACAAAACCAAGTAAGTAATTATCTTATTGAATTTTGCAAACTTTACAAAACAATTTTAACTTAAATATTCTTTCAATTTGAAGCATTTGATTTGAGGTCTGCTAAAATTTATATGACTCCAACAAACGGCACTGCAAATTTTATACCACAGAAATGGATAAACACAAGGAGCCAGAATCCCGAAACAATGATACCAAAAATTATGTAAACTACCAACTCAATACCCCTGGATCTCTTGTTGGGCAAATACATGAGCAAGAGCACAATCAATGAATAAATCAGAAATAGAAGCGAGTTAATATATGGTCCCCATATAGTGCACTCAGCACACTCAGGTTTGGCATCCCACCAAGTTGAAAAGAAGTTTCTATGCAAGCAGTTATTGGCTACGCATTCACTCCAATATATTACGTTGTCGACGTTTATAATTCCAAGGAAAGTCTCATGTTTTCCACTGAAGTTTTCTGTGCCATTCATTGTTTTGGCTAAACGAGGATTAAGCCAACACCTACAATTTATTATTTTATTATGTTGTGCAAATTAGCAGTTTCTGAAGAGCTGAACCAGTAAGTTGCTTCTCTTTGAAATAAATTGACGAAGAAAGAAGTTTTTGGAAAATAATATTGGTTAGCTTCTCAGGAATCCAAAAATTTACACAAAAATAATAATTTAAATTTTCAGTTTTTTCACGAATCAAACACAAAATTGCTACCTGTAGCTGGTATATTTCATAACTTCTCTTTATTACTTTGTTTTGGACATGTAAACTGGCTGGTATCTTTCCACTAAATGCGATAAAACCACATACGTTCTAGAGTCGATGCTAAAGTCGGTAATGCGATCCAATTATACCAATCTTAAAACTCCGAAATTATTTGAAGAGAAAAACAACCTTTTTCGTGTAGGTTTGATCACATAATAGCCAGAAAAGACGTGTTCTATGTAATAATTTACCTTTGTGAAGCAAAATATGAAAAATTGATTGCTTTATTGCAAATGCCAAATATTCTGGAAGGGGATTTTAACTAAATCTTATAATTTTAAATTTTGCAAATCATGACACCTGATGGTATTTGCTACGATAAAACGTTGAAGAACCAAGCATTGAAATTATGCCTTAAAATAGGAGTTTTGTCTGCGTTGACGTCATAAACCAATGGGAAATTACGGCTAATACATTACATAGCTGCCTGATTACAAGCAAACTGCTTGGACATGCTTTTAGTGGAGTTCCAATTTTTCGTTGGTTTGTGTAATTATTTTAAATATTGCATGCTATATAAACAATTCAATTTGCTACTTCGGTGCGGACAAAAAAAATCATACGGAATCAAAATTTTTACGTCATATAATTTTTTCTTTTACTGGAACTGTATAAAGGTATCGTCTTAAACTCGTTTGTTAGTAGAGCTTCAATATGGCTACAAAATCTAGATTATTGTATGCTTATTTTACAGTTGGACAGACTAATTGTAACTTAAACTTGCGCAACAGTACAACCAAGAATTGGCTAATTAAGACCATGAATACCTAAAATCATGTAGTCACGAAAGCATCATTGTCAAAATGCATGGTGTTCTCAGAGTTTGTGTAATATGGCCTTATTGTTATATATATTTTTGGAATGTCGATCAGTAACACATAAAACCAGAGCACGTTCTGTCTATAAACTTTATATATGGCTTCGTTCAACACACACCATGTATAGATTATGCCAAACTTACACTAGGTAGATTCAGTTTTCAGTATCACCGCAATAATAAAAAGAGTAAAAGGTGCCACTGCGTAGTGAATCATGATTAGGTTAAGATTATTCTGTCCGAAGACTTTTCATATTTTGTAAATAATGTAGGGGATATAAACAAGTAGATTTACACATGCACCAAGGAACCAAAGCAATTCATAAGGCTGATCCCAAATAGCGCAGTAGGAGCAATCAGACATAGAATCTGGATGCAGCTTGGAAGATTCAACAGTACAACATTTTCCGTAATACCACGTGATCACATTATTCAGGAATTGGAGTTCCAAGATTGAAGAAAGTATTTGTAATGGCGCACTAAAAACTGCTGTGATATTCATGGTTAAACTTATATCCTTTCACAGGCTTCCACCTGCGTCATTGACTTGCTTGATTCAAATATATTGCAAATTTATTAACTGAGAAATGAAATGTTAACCAACAACAAGCTAAAAATATTTATTTTCTTCCAGTTGCCATATTATGGAAATAGCAAAAAATTTCGTGTATCTATATTCCGATATATGAAAATTAAGCTATATTAAAATATAATATATTTTAGCATATTTAAACTTTTCAAAAAATATGAACACCCGCAACAGTAGGTCTCACGACACTTCTTCACAGCTTACTGTGTGGAAAATTCCACAAATTGTAGCATCGGCAAATTAAAAATTTCTCCTAAATTATTATAAAAGCTAAAAACAGTGACCACGCAATATTGATGTTTTCCAAAATGAAATTAAATCCTATATCAATTATCAAATTATAAAATACATTCGCGTTGTTTTTCATAACGTACCGTTAGAGTAACACTGTGGAAAGTTACAAGCCTGAAACTTGCGCTTGGATATGTGAGATATTTTTCTACGTATTCACGTCACAAGGCTATGGAAAGTTACAGGTTGAGTAGTATATTGTGTGGCTACTAGAATAAAAAAGTCACCAGTAAATTACATTGAAGCAATTGTTGTAAAAATTTATTATTTTCCCTTTGCAGTGGAAAGCTGAACTTTTTACTGCTGCTTTACTTTTTGAATGGGGAAAAACTGATATTTTTGTACTAATTGTTTAATTAAGCCCATGAAGAACAAATAACCATATTAACAAACAAACAAAGAACAATGAAAATTACAAGCTTATCTTAACCAAATTCTTGCTTACATTTTAATTTGCATTCGTTCGTTGTCACAGTATTCAATAATATTCACACACGTCAAATGTATAAATATGTGATGTTTTTTGTTCACGTTATGTAACGGAGGTATGCAACAACAGTCTAAAAACCAAATAAATAATTATCTAATTGAATTTAGATGAAAAATTTGACTAAACGAGAATAAAGGCAAGACTATTGTTTGTTTTGTAGGCCTAGTGGCTCAGGTTAATTTTTTCGTTATGACTATAAATGACAATTATTTACATCCTTATCCACCCCAAATCATGTATGTTGTTAACGGCCAAGCATCTGTATTTATTGCAGAATAAATAATTTTTAAAATATTAACTTAGTCAGTGATTTCAACTTAGCAACGTTATTACGGAATTGAGCATTTTAACACAACACAATTTTAGCTAAAGTTTTGCTTAAATCTGAACTATTTGATTTGGGATCTAACCAAAGTTAGACCATTCCAACAAACGGCACTGCAAATTGTATACCACAAAAATGAATAAACACAAAGAGATAGAATCCCGAAACAAGGAGACTAAAGATTATGTAAACTATCAACTCAATACCCTCAAATACTTTGTAGGGCACATACACGAGCGCAAACAATGAATAAATCAGAAATAGAAACGAGTTAATATGTGGTCCCCATATAGTGCACTCAGCGCACTCAGGTTTTGCAGGCCACCATGACGAACCAAAGTTTCTATGTAAGCAGAGTTTGGTTACGCATTCACTCCAGTATATTACGTTATCGACGTTTATAATTCCAAGGAAAGTCGGATGGTTGATAGTTGTGACATTCATTGTTCTTGGCTAATTGTAATAAACAAGCTAGCACTTACAGTTTAATATTATTTGATTAAGTTTAGGGAATTAAAAGCTTCTACAAAGGTGAATTCCCGACTGGTTTCTCTCTTGAGCAATTAACGAGAGAGAAAACGATAAGTTGATAGTTTATGGTTTTACCCTTTAATCCGGATTTCTAGTGAAACATATCGAAACAAAAAAATAAACGTTAGCTTTATAAGGTGTCTAAAATTTCTGAAAAGTGAATAATTAAAAATTTATATGAGTATTCTTAAAACCAAATACAGAAATACTACCTGTAGCTGGATTACTTTCCATAGGTTTCTTCACTGCTCTGCTTTGGGAATGCGGATTGGCTGGTATTTTTTCACTATATGCGATAAAATGGTATTTGTTCTAGCTTGAGTCAATGCTAGACTCTCGGTAATGCGACCTAACTATACACTGTTTAAAACGGCGAAAAACTTTCAGTAAAAACCAACCTCTTCCGTAATAATTTGATTATATAGTGTCCAGAAACAAAAAACAACGTGTTTCCAAAGTACAAATTTGAAGTAAAAACACGGAACATATTATTTTATTACGAATGAATGCTGAATTCTCAGCAAGCGCATATAAACGAACTTGCAATTTTAAATTCTGCAAATTATTATGTCTGAGTTATTTTCTGAGACAACACTATGAAACACCACGCGCAGTGTGCTACGAAGTTTATGTGAAAAATAAGAAGCGTGTCTACGTTGACGTCATAAGTCATCGGAAAGTTACAAAATGCGTCATTGTCATTATATTACGTAGCTGACTGATTTAGAGCATAAAACTTGGACATGCTTTTGGTGGATTTTTGACCTTTCGTGTGTTTGTGAAATGATTAAGTTAATCATCGCTTGCTGTGTAAACAATTTTAATTTGATTTCTTAATTTCTCTTAATGTTAATCTACAACTCGGAATGTGCGAAATTAACTAATGAAAGAAATTTATTATTCAGTGATTTTTCTTCAAAATCAGTTGACAAGAAAAGACGATAAGTTGAAAATTGCTACTTTTCCGTTTTCTGTTTTTCCCTTTTAAAAACCAAATGTTTTAAAAACTACTTAAATAAAATGTTATAGAATTAATTTTTAGTCTTCCTTTATATATATTATTCAGCATACACGGCAGCTAAAGAACCCATTATGTTAACACTATGCTGCTGTTGACATTGTAGAATATTAATTACTTTGAATATATGTTGCTTCTAGATGTATAATTAAATAGTAACACAGTAAAGGTTTGTTTTTGTTTAAAGTTCTCCGGCATTCCGATGTTGGTATAATTAGTTCGCACTATATTGAGTTTGATATCGACTCAAACTAGAACAAACATAATTTTATCCCATTGAATGGAAAAACATCAGCCAGCATTACAAAGCATTAAGTAAAGTTCTTCAAGGGGTCGAACAAAAATAATAATATTTTGATTAGTGTTTTGAAGCAAGTTCAATACTATTTTAAAAACTCAAATATTTAGTTTTTAGAACCAGAGACACTAACACGCAATTTTCTACGACACAATTTTAACTTCAAGTGAGCAAAATTTCACTTTAAAACTGCCATCCACACTTATCGTTTAAACCACCGGTACAATTTAAGTACTTTACAAGGATATTACAGAACTTATATACTAAGCGTCACCTAGATTTTTGCAAATATTAACTTTACTGCCGTAGGGACTAATTTTATTTTTAGGACTCGAACTTTGGCAAACATGCCATTAGTCTTATCAACAGTACAATCAAGACCATTGACCATTCAAGATCAAGAATATCAAAACTCCCAAATGCGCGAACCCAAGGGTGAAACTTGCCTTTTAATTTTACACTATAAACTTAGAGAATTGCTACGTAAGCCAAACCAAAAACTTTTGCAATAAAAATAAGTTTCATGTGAATACTTGCAGTCCAAATTGAAAAAATATAGAACAACGTTTCAAAATTATTTTAATGTGCGCTGCAATGATAATATTGATAGATGCACAAATTACAATTAAATATAATTAAATTATAATTATAATAAAAATTCTTGGAATCATGAAAATTGGGGAAGGTGAGGAGGATCAAATGGATGGGTAGAGGCAAACCGGAAGAAGCGTTAAGCCGTGATTGGCATTGAGTGCTACTTTGAACGCTGAGACAAGAAATACGGGGAAGATTGCTGAGGATAACTTGGAGGAGGAACCTGGATCCAGTGGAAAAATGGCACGGCGCAAAGGAATTCCGTACGCCCAGAGATTGCCCAACAAATGTAAGGAGTGTTCTAATAAGCAGTTTAAGAATCCGGTAGAGCTCAAGTTGCACTTGGAGGGGAAACATTATAGACGTTTGTTCCAGTGTCCACATTGTCCTGTGTGGGTGACGAGAAAGGCAAGGTTGAATGTGCATGTGAGCAGGGAACACGGAGATGATGAGGAGGAATGGGAGGATCAATTTGCTCACTTGCCACCACCGTTGGACGCAGACGCTCCCGGGATAATGGATCTTCAGGAAATAACTCCGGAGAAAGCACAGGTTCAACAGGCTGCCGCGTGTAACAGACAGGGAAGGCAAGCCCCTGATCCCAAATGGTTTTTGACCATGGGACGCTATAACCCCGATAGAATTTGATAAATAATCGAGAAATATTTTATTTGGTCCTTGATATCCAGAAAGGATGTTTTGTACGAATTATATTTTGGATTGAATTATGATGAGGATTTTAAATCAATTCTGATTTTTGATTTTTCTGCTGTTAAATGTTTTATTAAGAGACGGAGTGTTTTAAATGGCTGTGTACCAAGTTATTATAAGCTTTAAATAAACAATTTCCATTTTGCTTTTGAAAATTTGATCATCCTATATTAAAAGGCATTTGTTTTATCATAGTTTATCCACAGAAAAGTACATAGAGACATATTATTTAAAATTTGCGTATAAAATATTCTTTTCTCTTTAAAGCAAAAATGTGTACGTAATAATACTTCGTTCTTTTGCCAGTAGTCACTCAATGAAGTTTTTAAAAAAATGACTACCTCCCCAAATCCCGTGGCGATATTTTAATTATCCCATTTGAAATTTTAATATTTCAATGAAAGTAATCTATTAGCTCATTTGCAAATCAAGTAGGAGTAGCAAGATTAGCATTTTATCAGAAACTTGGTTTCTACACTATGCAAAAAAGGTAATAAATACATGGGTCGGAAGAATTACTTAACTCTTTGTACCACAATAAATTGCTACAAAATAAATACATTACGTGATTCTTTTGGTTACGTCCGTGGTTACCTAAAAGCTTCAGTGCAGAACTTATTTGCTTATTGACAATAATTTATTGTATTACACTATTTTTATCAAACTGCATATTGTTATCAGAGGTTTTGTAATATGGGCTGACCGTTATAATAAATTTTGTTGGACTGTAGATGAGTAACACACAAAAACCGCAACACATTAGGGCCACAAACCCTAGATATGGCTCCGTCCAACACCAATCATTTTTTTATTATACCCATTTTACACTAGGTAAATTTATTATCAACCCAAAAATAAAAAGAACAAAGGGTGCCACTGCGTAAAGAACCATTATTAGGAACAATCCAATTTCTTTTGATGTTTTGTACATACGGTAAGGAATTAAAACCAGTACATATACACATGCACCAAGAAACCAAAGCAGTTTAGAAGGCTCATCCCAAAAAGCGCAGTAGGAACAATCAGACATCGAATCTGGATGCAGATTTGATGGTTCAGCAGTACAACACTTTCCATTATACCACGTAATCACATTCTCTACGGTTTGCGGCTTCAAAATTATAGAAAGTATTTGTAATGGTGCACTAAACACTGCTGTGATATTCATGGTTAAACTGATAAGCTTTTTATACTTTGGTTTGATTTTATTAAATTGATGTTTTTGAAATGTATAGCAGTTGACCAAGCTGAATAATATAACGTTTACCAATTACAACCCCAAATTTTTTAATTCGTTCCAGCTGCAACATGGAATCGTATAGTAAAATATGGAATAAATTAAATTTTTTAAAATTGTGATCACCCGCCAACTGTAGGTCTCAGGACACGTCTTGACAGCCTACTGTGAGGGAAATTCCGCAAACTAGCATCGGCAAATAAAAATGGTTGCCTAAAATAATATTAAAGCTAATAACATTCACCACGCAATTTTGATGTTTCCCAAATTAAATTCCAAATTAATTTATTTATCAAATTATAAACTACATGCCCGCTGTTTTTCATAACATACCGTTATAGTGGCACTGTGGAAAATTACAAGCTTAGTACTTGGATATGTAAGATATTATTTGTCAACGTATTTACGTCACAACACAAACCCATGGAAAATTACAGGTTGTGTATTATATTGTGTTACTATTAGTTTAACCAAAGTCACCAGAAAATGATTCCCGAAAAGTTTATCGCGATCACTTTATCACAATCAGTTTATCACGATCGGTATATCGCGTAACCATTTTATCGCCAATCATTTTATCGCAATCAAATTATCGCCATCATGGTTTCGCGATCAGTTTATCGCCATCATTTTGTCGCGATTAGTTTATCGCCAATCACTTTATCGCGATCAGTTAGATGCCAGATTTTCATCTTGTAATCATTTTACTGCTTACATATTTAATTGCTTTATCCTAGATAACCTTTTACCAACCCTGAAACTTTCCATAGTTATATGATGCAAACGAAGAGAAAATGTTCCATGTTTCCAGGTGCTATTGTAATCACGTTCCTTGTGAGTTTATATAGTGCGTCACAAATTTAATTACTTATAGCGAAACACTAACAATGCGTGGTTGTATTTATTGATTTATTCATTAAATTAATGCTTTTGCTGTTTGTAAAAGCACAGTGTCTGAAACTTTCTACAGAGTGTAAAATATTCCATGACGCATGAAGCTATGTGTTGTAATATGCATGTTAACTTTAAAAAGTGATAAATTATTCTATACTTCGCCAGACCTTTAATAGAGTACACTGAAAACTAACTATCATAGAAACTTCTCTTGTCTCCAAGTTATTTGCAATCAAGAAATTGAGAAACAATTAAATGTAAAGTGGGTGTAAGTATTGTTAAACTTGATTTCCTATCATCGTTACTAATAATTCGTAACTCTTTTTGGAATTACCCATTAACTCAGTTTGCTTAACCAACCTGAAAACCAAATTTTAATAACGAAGCATTTCTACTCAGAGGATAATTGCATCGACAACTTATAAATGTTTCACGCATCTTAAACAATTACGTCTTACGTAGCGTTAGGTGTTACTTATACGGTATTATTTGTACCATGAATACCACAGCAGTATTTAGTGCACCAATACGAATTCTCTTTTCAATCTGGGAATTTCAAATTGTCAAGAATGCAATTAGTTGGTTGAGCAAAATGTGTTGTACCTTTACTGGATTATTGTCAAAATTGGACAAAGATTTGAAATTGGACCATGACGAATGTGTTATATTTTTTAATGAAAACACTTTTTATTTGCTTTTGTTTTTTGGTTTATGTTTTTTGTGGTTTGTGTACATACCTTATTTTGAAATCTACAAAAAATTTAGAGATAACAGGGAGCACTTGAAGTGGTTCATGACGATGCATTGCATACTTGCATTTTTTGTACTTAGACTTGTTTCTTGGGGGGTAACAACAGCATTATCAATGGTTTCTGAGCACAAAACAAAAACAGCGTACTAATCACTTACCGTTTCTCAATATGGCAATTTTTTTCAAATGACATTACTGCTGTCTTGAATATAAGTGTATTATGGGTGCTTGAAAATATAATCTCAGGTAAATGTATAAAACGTGAACTTGAGAATAGCGAGTACATAGTTATTTAAATATTTTCCATTTTAAGCCAGTCGTATGTTTACTTATGGCTATGTGCTTACCTTACCGCACAGCTGTATTATTGCTAGGTTATATAAGAAGATTTAGGAAATTGATAATTTGTAAGTAACCTCAGTATAAATTTTGTGGTATCCACAGGTGTATGCAAAACATAATTAGTTAAATAAAACGTAGAATAATGAAAACGTGTTGCTAAGTTTTATTTTTGGATTACTTAAATTTAAACATCCAATTGTGGTTATATGCGTTTCATAGAACTTCTGAACGTTAAAAAGCGATAAAGTATTCTATATTTTCCGAGACTTTTATTTAGGCATAATCAATTTAAGTATTCTATAAACATATGTTGTTTCCAAGTTATGTGCCATCCAGAAATTACGAATCCATTCAATGTCAAATTGGTGTACGTGTTGTTAAACTTGGTTGCCTGTCATCGTGAAATGTAACTACAATTTCATCGGCAACATATTTTATTATTTTCAACTTAAACGTTTACGTCTAGTATTAGTTGGTGTACCATAAATACCACAGCAGTATTTAGTGCACCAATTGAAATTCTCTTTTCAAACTTACAATCACAAAATCTAGAGAGTGCAATTTGGTAGTTGAACAGAAAGTGCTGTAGCGTAGTTGGAATATCCAAATTGCACCAAGATTTTAAATCCAAAGGTTGCTACTGCGCTTACTATGACCACAGTTTTGATTTGCTCTTGTTTCGTCTTTTATGTTTATTGTGGTTTGTGTACATACCTTTATATATCTACGAAAAATTTAAAGATAACAAGGAGGAGTTGATACAGTACATGACGATGCAATTTATAGTCGTACTTTTTTGGAATTTGCTTTGTTGCTTGTACTTTAACACTATCGCTATCAAGGGTTGCAGAGCACAAATCAAAGTTAGGGTAGGACGCAATCTATTTCGACGGCTATGTTAGGCAAGCGCAAAAAAGTCAGCATTGTATGACGCAGGAATAGTGCGTACACACTGCTATTTAAACATTTTCCCTTTTAAGTCAGTCACATGTGCGATGCATCGTTATGTGCTTACTTTACCTTCCCACTAGTCACTAGGTTATATATCAAAATTTAGATAATTATTCATGAATTATAATTTTTCTCAGTATTGTGTTGGATATAGTTGTATGCAAAACACAATTACTTACATAAACTGTACAATTTAGACATCGTGTAGCGTAAGTTTATATTTAGGTTGTTTTAATTATGACAACAAATTATAATAATATGCAGTACATAAATACTGCATACCATGTATAGTGCAAATAAAATATTAAATTAATTCAATTGTACATGCATAAAGGGAACCCGTAATTTTCGGATGGTTTCATTTTCGTATGTGTTATTAAACCCCTGCGTAAGAAAATGAATCGATGCATCTTGTGTTGCCTAATTATTCTAGTCATGCACAGCATAAACGCAATTGTTAAATCTATTACTGTTGTAAACGTTGCCATTAAAAACGACAACTTCAAAATTCTTAAATTTAACTAAATAGCATTTTTCTAATACACATGTCAGTGAATACTGCTGACAGTTGCTAAATTGACTTATTTCAATTTTCATTAAGCAAACCACTGTGCACTTTACACTAAAACACTTATGCTGAACATTGCTTGCAAATTAGTTTTTCTAATTGTTTTTCTTAATCAATAAGTTTCTAGGAGGACTCGTTGATGCATTAAAATTGGCCTAGTATATATGTTTAAATTAAACTTATTATTATAGCATTTAAACTTATTGCTAAGTCAAGCCAAGCTAAGAAGATCTTACATCCACAAACGGATTTTACGAGATAGCATTTAGCATTGTGACATTTTCAATTTGAACCATTTGAATATGAAAACGAGTGCATATTATGTTTCAGGAATAACTTTATCCAAAGCCATTTACCTTATAGCTTACGCTGTATACATTTTACCTGAATACATTACTTTGTACATCGTGCAGTAAACAGCTTTTTAAGCGAACTTATAATTACGAGAATGTAAAGAACTTCAATGTTTCAGACCAGAATTCCAAATGTTTGAATTTATTGTCTTCCAAATTAGGTTAGATTTTTTGGAGAATACTAATTTCATGTTTTGGTGACGTATATAAATTTTAAACGTTGCCCAACAAACATTTTATCGTCTAAGTAACGCTGTTTCGACGTCTGGAAAAACCCGTCGATTTGACGCTTAAATGGAACACTTCGTGGTGCTCAAACGATATCTACTTCAAGATACATATTAAGCGTGTAAAAATCGACGTCAAAACGATAGACATCTATGTGGTATCGAATTAGTGTCACAAAATGTTTGTTTCTAGATACATAATAGACGACGTTTTGATAACTACTATTATGTATCAAATAGGCGTCTAATTTTAGTTGCTAAAAGTGCTGCAAAAAATTAATTAAAAGAAGTCATATTCATTCATTTAATTAAGCTGGTAAATGTGCCGGTCAATTAAATGCATTTATTGACGACTCGTACCTTATTAGTTAACATAGACAACGGCAAAAAACTGACTGAACCAGCAAAGAGTCGTTTTGTATTGCTCTCTCTATCTATTTAACACTTCCAAAGTGGGAATGTCCGGCAAGTCCCTAAACTAACTACAAACCCCGTGGTCGTCAGTTATTAAGTTTATTGTAGCTTCTTAACAGTTCTTTTCTACTTAAAACACCTAAGTACAAAATTTAAATGTAAATTGCAGATTTTTGACTGTGGAAAATAAATGAAACACACAAGTCCCAGAGCAACAAAATCTAGCTAGCCCGAAATGAATAATGAAAGTCATCTGGGTGAAGTTGTTGATAAAAGTAATGAGATTGACGCATTTTGGATGCTATACAGATGCGTATTTGATGCCACGGGTTTAGAACGTTACGTTAGTCCAACTATCTAATTTTAGATACATTTTAGGTGTCTTTTCGACACGACATTACCGTCGCTTGAACCGTATCTAATTCAAACATACATATTATGTATCAATTAAGCACCTTATTTTAGACGCTACTAGTGAACATAATTTAGATGCCAGCGAGATGTCGATTTGTCGTCTAGAAATTGATGGAACATTTCCGTCGATTTTTAGACATAACTTAAACGTTACTACGGTATCTTAAAATTGGCTTCTTGTATCATCTAATTATGGACACCTTTTACATGCCAACTAGATAACAATTTTAGACGAATGAAAATAAAAATAAAAAACTAGACACCAAATGTTTGTTGGGTGAGTCCCTGAAACGTGCCTTTGCAACAAAATCTCGATGACTGCATTCATCTTGAGCAAATAATTAACAAAATAATTTTGGTTGAATTGCATTGTTGGTTTGAAGTGTCATCAATTGTTACCACTTATAAAATCACTGATTCGCAAACGTTGTTCACATTTACATTAATTGTTCACGTATTACTATACAACAAGTTGTTTAGTTCCTGTCAAATTGAATACCTTCCCCAAATAAAAAACTTGAGTGGGCTGTTTTTGAAGAATTGAGTTTCAAAGATGTCCTGTTTTTATATTAAACCAACAACGTTTCAAATCTTAAATTTAGCAAAGTAGCATATGATGTTCTTGAATGTATTACAGTATACAAACAAGAGAACCTATTTCAATATTTACTTAGTATGGTAGTCGCAGCACAACTAAAGCATAGTCGATTAAATTAGATAGTATTTTACAACTATCAATGTCGTAAAATTAGCGACAAGTTTTGCAAGTATGCAGTAGCAGAATATATTACCAACTCTAATGCAAATAGGTGGTTTAGTTGCTTGTGTTGTACCTCATACAAAAAGTTTTTATAATAAATAACTTTCTTAAAGTTGCTTATAATTTTTTTTCTCACGTAAAAAACACGTTTTGCTTTTTTTCACATAATCAAAGGAAACACAAATTCATTGTAAATCTGATGTATCATGGAAAGTAGCTCATTTTGTTAGCTAGTTGGATTCACAAAAGTTCCGATTTATTATTAAAACAGCCTGATTTGCACCCAAGCTACGATATACAAATTTAATACTGAGATTCTACAATTCAAAGAATTTGACGTGACAACATTTCCAACAATAAATTTCAATGCGTTCACATTTTACAGGTTAAGTTGTAGACGGTAGCAGAACAAATACCACATACCGTATTTGCAAATTGAAAACCGACATTATGAAAGAGTTAGTTTATATATCCAGTAGCGTGAACATAGGTCAAGCGCTAAACATTTCTATATTATCAGCTATGGGCATATTGTAATGTAACGGTAGACTAATACGATGTGTGGTTTAAAATGCATAATTCCACTTTTTTTGCGTACATTCTTACAAAACTCTTCGGATTTTGAATTGACTCTGTTTTAATGGTTCAAGCTTTGCTTTAACGGCCATGCTTACAAATACATGGTAAGCGTCGTCCACATTTACATTAGTGTGTGGCGTAGTATTTGAACACACAATGCGTCAAACAAAAGTTTAAAATTGGTTTTCAGTGTGTGGATAGTTCCTGGTGACAAAGTTTTTCTTTTATCTGCACACACTTTATGCATTTTGTAAGATTTGCAGTATATTTTTATCCAGTGAATGAATATGTTTGGAAGACGTATTGAAATTTCAGCATTTGAAGGTCACCTTTTAACCCGGGTATTTAATCACATAATTATTTAGTCGCATTGAATTTCATACATATTTCCTGTAACATATTAAGCAATAGACATGTTGATTTTGACAAGCTTTATGTTTTAAAGCTGTCCGTTTTTACCTTAAAACGGGCAAGGTGCCATTTTTTGAATTTAGTTAAGTTGTTGTTGCTTATGTAAAGGAACTGAAAAATTGTTAACAAAGCAAACTTTACACATACTGCTATCAGTTAATACTGTATCAAAATTGAAATGTTTGCAGTTTTCACTTAGCCAAACACTGTTCACTATACACTGGAACACTTATCTGTTTGATCTTGTGAAGCGCAGCAAATGAATCTCCATTCATATCTCATCAGGTTCACATGAATTTGTGGAACAGGTTTTGAGCTATGCTTTTCACGTTTGGTTAGCTTCACGAGTGAAAACAATGAACTAAATAGGGGTTATCAATAGTAACTCAAACATAGTTACTAGTTGTGTAACCGCAACAAAGGCCAAATAAATAGTCGTCTTTTGTTTAACATTCAGGGCTATAACAGTAACCAGCTAAAGAGTTTTGTAAGCTACCAGTTTTCATTTAATTTAATCACACTTAAATAGATCATATAATTTTTTTAGTTTTAAAAATCCTGTTTATCCAACTAGCATAAAACGTCACGCAAACAGCAGAAGCATTATCAAGTTTTAAATGTTGCTTAGTCCCTTTTTGTTGTACCTTCTACAGAAATTTGGATTGATTTAAGACAACTTTCACAAAAAGTTTGTACTACAAAGAAACTGATGCTGTAATAACTGAAGCATTTATTGAAAGCTATACACGCAAACTACAAAGTATCATTGAAATACTTTGGCTGCTACTCCAGAAACTGAAAATGTGAGATTTCCAGAAATCCAGGATTACAAGCCGGCATATATTGTAATATGTCGAAGATACACTTCTCACGACTTATTTTATGAATCTAATCCATTTATATTCTATGCATTTTGTGGCTTGAGACCCAAGCAAAATTTAAAAAAATAAGCTGGCAACAAGTTTAGACAACATCAACAAGTCCCACGCATTGTGATGTGTTTGTTGTAGCTTCAAACCACAGGTTTGTTTCAGCTTATCCAAGGCTTTCATTTTGTAATCCAGTCAAGGAGAAGTAAATGGTGTCCACATTTACATTAATTTGTTACGTAATATTTCAGACTAAAATCCTTCAGTCGAGTCTGATATACAAGGTGTGTGCACTTAACATCTAAAGAGTATTCCGCATAAAAAAATGTTACAGTTAAACAGTTCGTAATTTGAAAAATATAAGCAAGAGCACATATTTTATATATGATGAAAGTTCAAATCAACGAATAGGTAAACAACAAAATTATCTACCCCACTCTCTAACTGGTACTAATTTAAACCTTCCTAGTGCAATTTTGGAACACCAAAAACCGTATATTCCTTGGAAACTTTGTAAAGCAGCCCTAAGACCTTTTAGTGCAGCCAAATGTGTTTTTAACATAACTTTTTCAGCATTGCACCATTCACAAAGGCGTATTCCGTTTTTCACAAATTTGAGACTTTTTCCTCCACGAAAAACATACAAAACATACAAATGGACAAAATTGAATAACTGTCTAGGTTTTTAAAAACGTGACAGAAAACTGACATGCGTAGTTGTCAAATTCATTGTGTCCGGGTCCGTGTTTTGTTTGCTCAAAACCAGTGATCTGCTCAGAAGATGAAAAATGATACATACGTTGGGTTAAAACAACACTGGATTACGCTTCCATAAAACCGGGATTTTGATAGATTAGTGAAAAATCAGAAATGAACGTAACTGTCAGACATTACGAACTATAACTGAAACGACAAGTAGATAAGCAAAAGTGGCTATGTTTATGCGGCAGTGGTGAGAAATGAACTGAAGTGCTTTAGCAATTTAATAACTAAATTGTCATATTTGTTGTTCTTATTGCTTTTTTCAATTTGTCAAATTGATTTAAAAAATTGAGGGTTTTTAGAGCTTGATATTAACTAATGAAAAACACTTCAATCTAACAAGTTTTTATATGATGATACCAAATGATTATATAGTTTTGAAGGTATGTTATTGTGTACTAAACTCAACAAAGGCATGATTTTTCCTCTGTCTGTTACTATACTAACTATAGTGACATATAATCAACAACAAGCCATTAACAAAATGAGAATATATTTGAAGTCGAGATTTGAAGTGGATAAGCAGTCGATTTACTTTCCAAAAGCACTTATATTGTGTGACATGCGTGGTATTCCTTAATTATTTCAAGCTTTTGACAGAATAATATGATGTTCAACATTCTATTTACTATTCTATATACCTTGATGTTAAATGCTAATCAGCTGCTAAACTTGTGTGTAGATAATTGCTTGTCAATTTACGCTTCATGTTAAACCAATAAAGAAACATACGGTATGTTCTACCATTCACCTACCAATAAATAATTAACAAAAAATTTCATTACGTTGTTAAAACTCTGTTTTTCAAACCGATAAACTCCTGTTTGATGTAATAATGTTTGATTTATAAGTTAATAATACAAATTTAAAGAACACTGAAATTTTAGAGGACTTACAAATTTTTTATTTAAACATACAGATACGTTTATTTAAAACTTATAACAAAAGCAATATTTAGTACAACCTGCAATGAAAACACATGAATGCAAATCGTATTCATTTAGCTTTACTATCTGCATTATTAATAATCAGAATTTCAAGCATAACCTTCAGTGCATAAAATTTGTGCACTCAACTTGGTTTTTTGTCGTGTTATTCCTTTTCAGGTCGTATAAATACAAATTCTTTGCATCTATCCTTCTTGCCTGAATATCCTACAGTTTTGCCATGCCTAGGTTAGGTAACAATTTTCATAAGATAGAAATAAAAAACATTCATATGCTTTTGCCGACTGGATTTATCAATGGTAAGTATGCTAGGAGTCTCCGGCTGCCTAATTTTTAAATGTTCCAAAGATTACAAAGGTTGCACATGCCCAAAATTGCATTCTGGATTTTTTATCGCTATGTCGTATTTTAGCTCAAATTTTAGTATAGACTAGCGACTAGGCCGGTATAGAAATTCCAATGGAAATAATAAAGTTGATGAAAAAAGATAAGACAAAATAAAACGCTCTGAATCACGTGATAGGTATGTATCAAATGCAGAACAAACAACCATGGCCAACACTTTTGCACTGAATTACACATCTTTTATCTGATGAGTCCAGGAATTTTTCTGCGCAGTTCCCAATGACGCATTTAAGATGTTATGACAAGCGTTGACTATCTGTATTTTTTATATTACTATGTGCCTGATACAAGTATACACAGATATTTGATCTAAATAAAGAAGTTATATATGTTTATCAGGTTGGTTTATCTTGTCAAAAATGTGATTAATATTGCTACTTATCAATCAGAGCAACCCACAGAGAAAGAATTCGTTTCACACATTACTCTTTCTAGTTTGCAAATGTAGTGCGAATAATATTACCGTGGAAATCGTGTTGAATATTATTTTCAGAAATATACTACTAAAATATATGTACACTCCAAAATTAAAAACAAAACTGTGCCACAGTACTTAAAAGGATACTTTTTGTAGAGACTTTAGCTCAACAAACATCCCAACTGCAAAGGTAACCAAAAACTACATGTTCCCAAATATTTTTAAGAATATTTCTTTCTATCTGATTATTTTGCCACTGCCTGTAGACGTAGCTCATGTGGTGCTGCTATGTGCTCTTAGTATAACTAAACGACATAAGTTTAAAAACATGCATGTTATAATACTATAAAAAACCCCGACTATGCATGTATTTATGCGGGCATTTTTGTTATTTTACACACTTATCCTGCATTCGATTACACATCCTTTATCTGATGAGTCCAGGAATTGTTCTGCGCAGTTCCCAATGACGCATTTGAGATTTTATGACAAGGGTTGACTATCTGTAATTTTGTTTATTTCTATGTGCCTGACACCAAAATACATAGCTGGTTGGAACAGAGAAGTTATATATGTTCATCAGGTTGGTTTATCATGTCAAAAATGTAATAGATATAGCTACTTACCAATTGGGATACCCATAGAGAGAGAATTCGTCTCACCCATTACTCTTTCTAGTTTGGTGGTGTGGTGCAAACATTTTTGCCGTTGAATTCGTGTTGAATAGTATTCATAGAAATTTTTATTATTAAAATATATATACGCATTACAATTTAAAAAAAACTCTACCACAGCATTTGAAAGGATATTTTTCTTAAAGACTCAAGCTCAGAAACATCCCAACTGCAAAGGTAACGAAAATATACATGTTCCCAAATATTTTTGAAATTTGTTTCATTAAATATTTAGTCAGTGCTTTTAGACTTAGCTCATGTGATTGTGCTATGTGCTTGTACAATTATACGACAGAATTTTAAAACATGCATTTTATATTACAATATTTGAAACCTACTAGTAGGATACGTTGATAACAGTGGCGTTTTTGGACGCTCCATAAATAAAACGTGATGAGTATGATTGTGCCTAATATTTTATGCACCAAAAATCTGTCATATACTTTTATTTTTAAAGAAAAGATTCGTTACACAGGACCAGTGTAGCCAGTAAATTTATTGCTAAACTAGTTGGCTGTTAATGCAAATTCAAAAATACAAAAACTGTGTCCCTCCAAAAATGCTCAAAGTTGCTGTCTTAATGCTGAAAACTGTAAGCACTGGCTTCAATGCTCAAATCATTCTTGGCAACTTTTACTTCACATGAAGAATTCCATGTACTTACGCACGTTAAATATGCTCTCGTAGTGAAAAAGTACATTATGTTGACCAAACAGTTTCGTTATACCTTTATTGATTTAATATTTCTCATACCCGTGACAGCGTTTTTTTCATTGAAGAATGCAGGCATGATGGCAGTTTTCTTGTCTTTTTACACATATATCCCACATGACTAGTTGCAAACATTTTTACCTGATCACCAAGTCTCTGTGCATCTCTAAACCAGATCTTTCTACGGGAAAATGTAGTTATATAAATGTATACAAAAAGGCCAATTCAGATTTCACTATATGAATATTATCAGAGCTGATTTCTCCTAGCTTATCTGAAATCCTTAGCTTATCGTAATCGCGATAACAAAACTGAAAGCTAACCCTCATCTTTTATTTTTTGCTAGTGCGGTAGTATTTATCAGTTGGTAGTTCACACAACCCAGGTCCAATATTGCAATGATTTTGGCTTGCATAAAATTAAAAATATAAAAGACAAAATTACAAAGTCTGTAATGTTTTGGTAACTTTTAGTTGGTTGGAATAGATAAACAATGACAACCAACATTTCACAAGTAAACCTATGGGACTTAACGCTATACTCGGATGAACAGGAAGTGTGGCAGAGACGACACATTCTGGACAACCTACCAAACCTTATTCTATTAACAAATTGCCATGGACTATTTCTCTCTATCATTCTGAAAGCTGGAGCTTTATCTGGATACGATGAGCAAGCGCTGGTAAAAATAATTACTCGCCATTCTAGGAAAAAGACTTTATAGTTTTTTATAACTATAATTCGTCGTGTATTAGGTCCACAATCATCCAGTACCTGTGGAGAAGTCAAAACATTTTTATGAAATTCTTGTCACGCGCAAAAACTTCTACCATATATTGAGGGATGCATTAGAGCAGACAAGACAAACTGGGGCACTGGATACTCTGGACAATACCCTGCTAACAGATGTGCTCAAGGAACTGGAAGTGCCCTCAATTCGAATCCGCGAATTCAAAAACAACATTGATTTAAAACTTGATATTGATGGTAGTACATTGGTGCATAAGGCTGTAGAAGCTCGAGGAGTTGAGCAATTGCAGAAACTAAAACTACTGAAAGCTGATTTTGAAGCAAAGGACGCCTATGGACGTACACCATTTCTGCGACTTGCACATGCAAAGAAAAATTTGGTAGACCCAGTTGCATGGTTTGTCAGTGAAAAAGTTGACCTCCATGTAGTCGACGTTGATGGCAATAATTTGGTTTTCTTGGCTGCATTGAATGGAAAGTCAAAAGATGAGCTACAGCTGCTTGTTAACACTGGTGTTAAATGGGATATCAAAAACAAAAAATGCCGGAATATCATGCATTTGGCAGCAGAAGGTGGAAACGCTGAAGCATTAAAGTATTTCAAATCGTTGGGAGCTGATGTAAATGCGCAAGATAAGTCTGGATACACACCACTTTTACGACTGGCACTTGCAAAAACAAACTTTGCAAACACACTTGCATGGTTTGTAAATGAAAAAATTGACCTCCATGCAGTCTGCAATGATGGCAATAATTTACTTTTCCTGGCTGCATTGAACGGAAAATCCAAAGATGAGCTACGGCTGCTTGTTAACGCTGGTGTTGAATGGGATATCAGAAATAAAAGTTGTCAAAATATCATGCATTTGGCAGCAGAAGGTGAAAACGTTGAAGCGTTGAAATATTTCACATCGTTGGGAGCGGATGTAAATGCGTCAGATAAGTTTGGATACACACCAATTTTACGGTTGACACATGCTAAGAAAAGCCTTGCAAATTTAGAGGAGCCTGGAATCGATTTCACCGAGACTAGAGCCGATTTGACCAAGCCTAGAGCCGATTTCACCGAGTCAAGAGCCGAACTTACCGAGTCTGAAGCCAGTTTCTTCGGGGATGAAGCGGATTTCACCAAGTCTAGAGCCGATTTTACCGGGTCTAGAGCCGATTTCACTGAGTATAGAGCCGGTTTTACCGGGTCTGGAGCCGATTTTAACGGACCTGGAGCCGATTTTAACGGGTCTGGAGCCGATTTTAACGGGTCTAGAGTCGCTTTCACCAAATATAGAGCCGATTTAAAGGGGTCTAGAGCCGATTTAACCGGGTCTAGAGCCGATTTAACCGGGTCTAGAGCCGATTTAACCGGGTCTAGAGCCGATTTAACCGGGTCTAGAGCCGATTTAACCGGGTCTAGAGCCGACTTAGCCGGGTCTAGAGCCGATTTTACCAAGTATGCAGCCAATTATCCCAAGTTTGGAGGCGATTTTACTGGGTCTAGAGCCGACTTAGCCGGGTCTAGAGCCGATTTTACCAAGTATGCAGCCAATTATCCCAAGTTTGGAGGCGATTTTACTGGGTCTAGAGCCAATATTGCCGGGTCCAGAGCCGATTCTACCGGGCCTGGAGTCGTTTTCTTCCGGTCTGGAGCCGAATTTACCGACTATGCAGCCAATTGTCCCACGTTTGAAGGCATTTTCAACGCGCGTACAGTCGAATTTACCGTTCCAGAATCCAGTTCTTCCGAGGATGAAGCGGATTTCACCGAGCCTAGAGCCGATTTCATCGGCTCTAGGCTCACTACAAAACAGAAATGGCAGCTGATACTAGGAAAACCCGACGATTCATAAACATTAGTAAAATACTGGAATGTAAACTAACAAAAAATGGTACAGCATATAATATTTATAAACTAATTGATCAATCATTCACAATTTGACAGATACGAAAAATATTCCATTTTACGTAACTTTTATACCTGCGCTTGGTATTGATTTCATTCCATGTAGTAAACCATCTTTTGCTCAATTCAGCAAACAGATGGAAAAGAATCTACAAAGATTGTCAAGGAACATACATTTTAAGGTTTTAGGTAAGGAAACTGTTTATTTCGATTGTGACAAGTTCTAAATTGCTTGTAGAAAAAGGTATTTTCAATCCAAAAATCTACCACAAATTGTTGAAAAGCGTTTTTCTGAGTCGCATTTAATAGAATTAATTTTTAAAATGTATGCAAGCAGTATACTAAGTATTCATTTCCTCCGCAAGAGTTGATTTAAAGATACAAAACATTTCTTGTAAATATCAACCTTATTTTTAAAATGTCGATAAAAATGGAGGAATTTGTATAGTGAAAAAATAGTGGTAAGATACAGAAGTGTACAGACAATTGCTTGATGAGGAGACTTATATCCCATCATGTGAACCCCAGTATGATATGGATATGGACACATTCACAGATAAAGTTAAAGCTAGGAAATTAAAATAAATACTGATATGACTTTGGATGTTATAGTTAACTTTAATCATAAGCCAGCATATTTTGATATATTATCAAAAATTCATAAATCATATAAAATTTTTCTGCCAGGCCGGCCAATAAGCAGCACAGACAATTCAATAAATAGAAACATAAGCGCATTTTAAGACTATTTACTGAAACCAGTTATGTGTACATTGCCTACTATATTGCTATACACAACGCGTTTTTGGATATTGTTAAACAAAATCAAACTTGAGAGTGGAAGAAAATACGCTCCAGTCACGTACGTCATTGACAGTATATATACGAATCTAAGTTACAAATTGTAAAAGAAATTGTGCTTTAGCGTACGAAGAATATTTACGATCTACTAACAGGCTAGATAGTTTTACCGTCTCAGACAGTGAATTGAACAAATTATTGCACTTGTGCTTTGACTATTCCATATTAGAATATGATGGCAACTATTTCATTCAAAAGAAGAGAATTCAAATGGGGAATGCGCTTCTGTTGCAATAGCAAATATCACAGCATATTACGAACTTGAGTACTTGTTCAAGAGAATAGAATTAGTTTTCAACGGTCGTTTCGTAGATGATGGTTTTTGCTTATTGACGGTACATATATGTATTTAAAATGTAGATAACAGGCTGGAATCTATACTAATTCATGAATACCTTTTCCGTTTCGCACAATGAAAGAACAAAAAACTTTTTAGATGTGCAAGTAACAATATTAGAAAACAATAAAATGATCGCAAGCTTATACAAAAGACCTATGAGTATTAACCTTTATCTTTCTTACAATTCTAATCACCCACGTCATCTTCTCCGTGCTTTACCATACAGCTAGGGAATTATATTTAAACGTATAGTTAGTGATGAAAATACCTTCTTACAGGCATTAAAAAACATGCCAATGAATTTTTTATTAAGAGGATACAAAAAAGTTTTACTTGGTTGGAAGAAACGATTTTTGGAAAGGGAACGTTTGGATTTATTAAAATCTAGAATTTAAATCCGGGGTTAGTCGATAGGCATACCTTCGATAACAAAAACATGAACAAAGATACCTTGTTTATATTGACTCCATTTCACAGGAATGTAAAAAACCTTAGCTCAATAGTGAATTGTACTCTATCACAAGCAATTACAAATGAATGTACGGATCCTAATATTTTAGACAAATTTAATTCTCTCAACTTGAATGTGGTATATTGTAACACAAAGAAACTGGAGAGAAAGGTAAAACATTCTTATAAGCATGAAATGTAAATCTCAGCGTAAATAAATGTCATGAAATGGAATGAATAGTTGAAAGTTATTGTGCATGTATTTATATTTTGTATCTACAACTTACTAAGAATACTACGTTTCCATTTAAAAAGGCACAAGTCGGCGTATACAACACACATATTATAAAACTACGGCTAAAATATAAAATAAAAACGGTTTGGAGCCTAATTTGCAGGTTCAAAGTCTATTTTGTTTGTTTGGAGCCTATTTTGCTGGTTTGGAGCCTAACTTCCAGGTTGAAAGCCTATTCTGCAAGTTCAATGCCTATTCTGCAGGTTTAAAGCCTAATCTGCAGGTTCAAAGCCTATTCTGCTGATTCAATTTAATGAGTGTAGTAGTGTATCTGTAATAAAATGGAAGTTGAATAAAAATAATTGTACACCTAATGTGAAATTCACATCATTAATACATGATATGAAAAAAATTACCAGGAAATTCACACAGATTTCACGTGAAAATCATTTCAACTCCTTAAAAAAGAAACACAAAGTTACACATTGAATTCACATGAAAACCACACGATTTCGACAAACATTTTGTACACGTGTAAATCGCGTAATATCTTCTGCCATATCTCACTCATTTTTGTATAATCCTGTACACATGAAATTCATTTATTGCATTTATTTATTTATTTATTGCATTTATTCAAAGAGTACAAAAAATGAAACTTACACAGTTTTGTCACAAAAGTTAACAAGACTGAAAATGATTTCATTACAGAGATGGAAGAAAAAACAAAACAAAAACATAAATGAAGAGGTTGCAAGCAGCCAATTAAGGCGCTGTGCCACTATGGTAGATTATCGTAAACAAGAGAAAATAAAGGAGAGAAACAACTCACTGGTTGTCAGTACTATTTACAAAATACGCTAACAGTTTTCTTTAAGTAACTTAACTAAGGTTGGGATACTCGATCGCCTATAACGTTCATACTTACACGGGACAGATCTAAAGTTATACATGTTCTTATTGTACCTGCAGCTGTAACCAGGTTTTCGTTTTATTTGATAACACTGTAACCAAGTTTTAAATCGTTCATGTTTGAGAGTTTCAATACCAAACCGCAGCATTATCTCTTTCCACCGCATTACAAGGTTATTTATACCTAAGTTTTTACAGGTTGTCAGATAGTTTGAATTACATATGTACTTTCTTGTGATGATTGATAAAGCCCTTTTTTCTACACTAACAAGTTTCTTTGTTTGTTCCTGCGTGAGGTATTGAGACCAGAGAACACAGCAATATTCTAGAATACTTCTGATATGGCTAATGTACAGTTGCACAAGTTGTGTTTGTAGAAAACCATAGCATTTAAGCTTTCTTAGTATGAAAAGTTTCTTACATGCTTTCGAGTATACAAAATTAATGTGGTCATTCCAATCGCATTTACTATTTATCATGACACCTAAAAGCTTGCTAGAGTCTACTTTAGGGATTTCAACTCCATTGACTGATACGCTAATATTACTAAATCTTTTACCCTTTGAATTGTCGATTACAATCATAGTACTCTTTTTGGGATTCAGACTCATGTTATTATTATTTAGTACAGAATTTATTGTGTCAATATAATCTTTCATTTTCGGAGCTTCATTATATTTTACCTTTTCAGCAACACACATATCATCCACGAACGGATTAAGTAAATTGGAATGATTAGCATGAGAAGTTTGGAATTTGTAAAGAACCTTATTAATTAGTATAATGAATAGAAGAACGGCTATTTTTGTTCCTTGTGGGGTACCATTATTTAGCTTTAAAAAGTTTGAAAGGATATTTTTGTGCTTACAACATTGCATTCTATTTCGTAGGAAGTCGGCAACCCAAAAAATATCATTATTCTTGATTTCAAGTTCTTGGAGACATCGTATGATTACATTATGGTCAACTAAATCGAACGCTTTACAAAGGTCGAGAAGGACTAAAATGACATAAGTATTTGGGGTGTCTAATGCATTTAAAATAAAGTCGAATAAAGAGATCAGGTAATGCGTCGTGGACGATTTTTTGATTGCTCCATACTGCGTACTACACAGTTTAGGGACCACTTGCCTATATATTTTATTGTACATAAACCCTTCCAAAATTTTACTATAGATATTCGTTTGGGTAATTGGTCCGAGATTTTCGATAGCAACATTGTTAGAATCTTTGGGCACCGGAGAGATAAAACCTTTCTTCCACTCATTTGGCACCATATAAGTCTTATAGCTATAGTTAATTATGTGCGTATATAAAGGTACAATATGAATCGCAGCATATTTAAGAAAGCGTACTGGAAGTGCACCGGGTACATTAGACTTATTTACATTCAACTTTTGAAAGCACTTTAACACGGAGAACTCACTTATAACTAGAGCATTGTCATTTCCAATTATCAAATTTTTCAATGGGCTTATATCTACTATTTATTTCAGAGAAGTAGTGATTGATTTTATTAAGGACTGAACGTATGGACATATTTTCACTGATTGCCAACTGTTCAACAGGAGATAACTTACTTTTAATACTACATACATTATTTAACAATAGAGTGTAAGCTGGCTGGATTGCTTTGTATAGTACGCTGAGTATTTTGGGTATACAGAATTTTTGCTTTTTTAATCTCAGCATGGAGTTTGCTTTTGAAAACTTTGTATCCAGGAGAGGTTATCTTTACCTTTTTATATTCTTGGAAAAGTCGAGACAAGTGTTTGGTAACCCAAGGGTGTTCATTTTTCTTTACGGACTTCTCTTTTAATGGAAATGTAAGCTCAAACGCAGAGTAAAGGAATTTGTTAAGATAATCTACCTTATCATCTATTGACACCAGCGAATAAAAGGCTGTAAGATTAGTTGTCTCAACAATGCTTGCAAAGTCATTCAGGTTGCTACTCGTATAGTCTCTATAACTAACTTTCTGATATGAACTAGTTTGTTTTCTAAAAGATTTGGTAGGGATAATTTCTATACAAACATGAAAATACAGGCTGTGTTTTATTGGACTGATTGCCTGGGGTTTATTAAACCAAGTATTCAAGTTGGTAAAGATTAGGTAGAGCTTTGAACTTTTTTTATTAGCAGAGTCAAAAAAGGTAGGAAAATCGATTACCTGGGATAAGTTTGTGGTACTAGTGAATGTGTTAGAAAATTTCCACTTATTGAAATCTCCCAAAATAATAAAACCTGGTGCAGAGTACTTATTACAAGTATTTTCAAAGATTGAGCTTAAGCATTTATGAAGGTTAAACTGTATTGTCCTACTACAACTAGGAGGGATGTAAACACATACACATACTATTACAGAAACACTTTTTGGCAAGAAGTTTGGTCTCATTATTATGCATGTCACTTCAAAATCTTTGCTGTTATTATAGACATAATTATTAAACCTTGTACTATTTATGCTGCTGCGTACATAAATGCCCGTCCCACCACCATTTTTGTCACATCTCTTTGTTTCATATAGAACAAAATTACTTAGGCTAATATCTTTTGTGTCGTTTCCCCATGTTTCGGACAGTGCAATGACATCATAGTCTAAACTCAATACTTGCAATTCATGCAAATATCACAACTTTGTTCTTCCTGGGTCAATACAAATAATTTTTCAGAAAATGTCAACGGTTCGAATTTGGATAGCGTCACGCAATCACATGCTACAAGACGTTTTGGGAACATTTGACAGTTGTATGGAAAAAGCATGGACATTTTGTTTAGAACCGTTTTCAAAAGAAGATCAAATTGCGTTTCTTATAAATCATTGGTTGGCGTGTTGCAAGAACAGCCCAGTTTGTTCTGAAATACCAAGCACTGATGACCTTAAGAGATTTGCAACGAATTGTGTTCAAGTCAGCATTTCTGGAGAAAACGCGGAACTTGCTGGAGTTCCACTTCAGTGCCGTATGATTGCTGAGATCAATGAAGAAAAAGTTCAAAGTGGTAGATACAAAAATGTCTCAAATGAAGAAAACTATTCCCTGTTGCAACTTTACAAGCTCCTAATAAAGAAAAAAGTAGAAGTGTATTTACGTGAGAAAAACAATTATCCTTTTAAAAACTGGGATGATCCCATTGCTAGACGAGAACTCAATTTTTCCTTACGCTGTCATACTTACTTTGCTATAAAATCATTAATTTCAAAATCAATGGCAGAAGAATTTAGAAGTGTGCTTGACTTAAGGGAAAAGCCCGATTCTGAGTTAGGTTGTATAGTAGAGTCTCAAGGAATCATGCACAAGCTAGAACCACCGACATTTGTTCACAGAACATATGCAGAATATTTACTAACACGTTTTGCTTGTAAAGTTTTAAAAGGCAGGTATGTAACATTAAAATCAAGTGATAAATTATTTAAGCAGCTTCTATGGGACGAAATATTTCATGTTGTGATGCAAAATCCACACAGTTGCTGTAAAATGAAAAATGTTGTTAGAAAACATCCCACGCTTTGGCACTTTTTTGATCTGATGTGGGGCAAAATTCAAAGCAAATTTATGAAGGATCTTTGTGAGCCTTTTAAAATATCGGCATCAGGTGCTTTCACGTTAGCCATTAATTCATTTTTGAAAAAGCATTGTCCATTATATTTTGCTTTAGAAACAATTAAGCATACACACTTGGCCGGTTTTCTTGCGTTCTGGTCTGATGAAATATTCCCATTTTTTTATATTTTGCTAAAAAGTGGTTTACTTCCAGCATGTGATTATATACTAAAGCATATTCAACATTTTATCCCGAAATATTGCAAACATTTGAAAAAAGTGGAGCATTTTGACCCAGAGCAGTATGGAATTTTGCACTGCATGGTTATCAGTTTACGCATCAGTTAGTATCAGCAAGGTGTTCCGCTCGTTCAAGACAGAAAATGTTTGTATGTTTACATGTACGGCAGTGATATGTTTTCCACACTTTATGAGTTTTACCAAGATTTTGTAAAACGTGTTAGTAGAGAAGTTAATTACCTACATCAAGAAAGAAATGCAAGAGGAGAAACTCCAGCTCAGTTTTTGCGCAGACTGTATAGAAAACCTTTTTGGGTTGATACGTTCACCTATTATTTCATGTCAATGGCCGAATTTTTGTTCCATGGTAAAGATTATTGTAAAAGGTGTGTGAATAAATATAGATGTCTACATGACAAAAGATCAAGTGAAGCACCGTTCTAAATAACGGATTTAAATTTTACATTTATATTAAGATTTTTATTATACATAAAATATTCAAACATTTTGGTACAAAATATCAAATGTAATAATGTGGGTAATCATAGGATAAAAATCAAACTTGTTTTTCAATTCATGGCTAGCTTTAGGAGTACAAATTAATGTCTACTACCATAAATAATATTCGTCATTGTTATATCTTCTACAATACTGTTAACATTTTTGCTTTTAACAAAACCATAACCAGTTTTGATAGACCTAAAAGTATACAAAATGTTTTATTTTTTCAACAAAAACGTTTTTTCAAAGTACAATAAATTTGTATACATAAACGTACCTCAATTTCATCGATTATGGATATAACGAATTGTGTTCAATATTGTGTTGTAATGTAAACTTGGGTAACAAAAGGTTCTAAATTTAGATTTAGGCCATGTAATTGGGTAAAACAAAAGTAAATTAGCGCTGAATATTAAGTATGAAGTTAAAGCAGCAAACATCTCAGGTTTATTTTGCATGTTTAATTAAATTCCGAATTCGCTCAGAAAAACCCGGATTTCAAATTTATTCAAAACATATTTCTACTTCTATATTTAACCAGATTTTGTTTATTGTTTCATGTCGAAGAAATATGATAGCACGTTTGCAAATTATCGACAACTATTAATTAAATAGATTTAGTACAATTATTTGATTGCATTTATTACAGCACAAAATTCAAGGACGAGTTGCGGAGTGCAAATTCCAAACATTTCTTAAAATCCTGCTTGACATTACAACTTTGACTTAATTACAGGTTGCATAAATGACGAAAACAAAAATACAATTGTGGGGAGCGGAAGCATGCAAAATTTACGACTAAAAATCGCTGTGCATATAGCTGCTTGCACTTCACTCAAGTCAGTTGGAGGGCAAATTTTTTGCATGGGCGTAAATGCAGAGGAAAAAGAGAAAGGTAGACATTTGGTTGTGAAGCACTAGAAGCAGCCCCCGGCCCATGCTCTAGGCTTGAGCTACGCATTGTCTACCTTTCTTTTTCGTGTGCATTTACGCCCATGCAAAATAGTTTGCCCTCCACCAGACTTGAGTGAAGTGCAAGCAGCTTTTTGTACACGCATAATCCCCAACTAAATAGCAGCAGGATTGTAAGCTGTTGATATTGATTTCATTTAAAAGAGTGTTGATGGCTAAACTTTATTTATTTTTGCGAAATTTCATAACGCGTTTGTTCCGATTTGGAGCCACACATTGAAGTACTCTAATGAACAATTTACTGGTATGTATTCAATTGTTGGCTATGTATTAGCTATATTGCTTACCGAAGCCTCGAAAGAATTTCTGTGAATTTTAAAATCGCTTTTGAAGCATCTAAATTATTTTGCTGAATTAAAAATTGCGTATCAAGCCTCCAGAATCTTTTAATGCATTTTTTAATCGATTAGGAATTAAACACTGTTATGAATATCTTTACAAAATGAATATTACAGTACAAACTAACCCATATCTTTTGTTTTCACGTTTTCAGGATATCCTAAAGGCAGGATCAAGGACAGGTTGTGTTCGCTTCCCAGCTATAGGCTATGTTGTTGCATAAACCGTAAACGCGTCTTTTTATCACATACGTTTTAATTGATGAACGATAAAAATACAACGTCCAGTAAAAATAATCTACTGGTTTTATTAAAAAATATTGAAGTCGGGAAACAGCATCAGTAACCAAGGGTTGAACCCATCCACATTGCATGCGTTATTGCTTGAATGAGCAAAGGAACTTACTACCATACCAGGTTTTACAACAACAGCAAAGCACAAAAGCCAATTTTGCGCAACAAGCAGTATTTTTTATTGCTAAATTTAATGGGCAACACAAAAGAATAGTAGGATGCATGTTGTTCTGACTATACTTGTGACATTGTAAATGGTACTCAGACCGTGGACAACTCCTTTTGTAATTTATGTAGTGTGGCCCGGCATGATTTGTGGAACCTCTAATATTTAAATTACAAACAAATATGCGGAAAAATTTACTAAATCGGACATTGTTCTTTTACAAGCCCCAGTTTACCTTGTACTCTAGCCGTTAAACGATTAGGCTACGCAAAAAATCCCGCAGAGGCAAAGCTGTTATCCGATCTTGAAACCATAATAAATAGAAAATTAAAGGATTTTATGAATAATTCAACTCTTTTGGTAGCCTGCTCTAGGTTTGATTACATAATAGCCAGAAAACACGTGTTCTAAGTAATAATTTACCTTTGTGAAGTAAAATATGAAAAATTGATTGCTTTATTGCAAATGTCAAATATTCTGGAGGGGGATTTTAACTAAAGCTCATAATTTTAAATTTTGCAAATCATGACTCCTGATGGTATTTCCTACGATAAAACGTTGAAGAACCAAGCATTGAAATTATGTCTTAAAATAGGAGTTTTGTCTGCGTTGACGTCATAAACCAATGGGAAATTACGGCTAATACATTACATAGCTGCCTGATTACAAGCAAACTGCTTGGACATGCTTTTGGTGGAGTTCAAATTGATCGTTGGTTTGTGTAATTATTTTAAATATTGCATGCTATATAAACAATTCAATTTGCTACTTCGGTGCGGACAAAAAAAATCATACGGAATCAAAATTTTTACGTCATATAATTTTTTCTTTTACTGGAACTGTATAAAGGTATCGTCTTAAACTCGTTTGTTGTAGAGTTTGGCTACTCAATATGGCTACAAAATCTAGATTATTGTATGCTTATTTTACAGTTGGACAGACTAATTGTAACTTAAACTTGAGCAACAGTACAACCAAGACTTGGCTAATTAAGACCATGAATACCTAAAATCATGTAGTCACGAAAGCATCATTGTCAAAATACATGGTGTTCTTATAGTTTGTGTAATATGGCCTTATTGTTATATTTTTTTTGGAATGTCGATCAGTAACACATAAAACCAGAGCACGTTCCGTCTAAAAACTTTATATATGGCTCCGTTCAACACACACCATGTATAGATTATGCCAAACTTACACTAGGTAGATTCAGTTTTCAGTATCACCGCAATAAAAAGAGTAAAGGGTGTCACTGCGTAGTGAATCATGATTAGGTTAAGATTATTCTGTCCGAAGACTTTTGATATTTTGTAAATAATGTAGCGGATATAAACAAGTAGATTTACACATGCACCAAGGAACCAAAGCAATTTATAAGGCTGATCCCAAATAGCGCAGTAGGAGCAATCAGACATAGAATCTGGATGCAGCTTGGAAGATTCAACAGTACAACATTTTCCGTAATACCACGTGATCACATTATTCAGGAATTGGAGTTCAAAGATTGAAGAAAGTATTTGTACTAGCGCACTAAAAACTGCTGTGATATTCATGGTTAAACTTATATCCTTTTACAGACTTTCACCTGAGTCATTGAACTTTCTTGATTCAAATATATTGCAAATTTATTAACTGAGAAATGAAATGTTAACCAACAGCAAGCTAAAAATATTTATTTTGTTCCAGTTGCCATATTATGGAAATAGCAAAAATTTGGTGTATCTATATTCCGATATATGAAAATTAAGCTCTATTAAAATATAATATATTTGAGCATATTTATACTTTTCAAAAAATATGAACACCCGCAACAGTAGGTCTCACGACACTTCTTCACAACTTACTGTGTGGAAAATTCCACAAACTGTAGCATCGGCAAATAAAAAATTTCTCCTAAATTATTATAAAAGCTAAAAACAGTGACCACGCAATATTGATGTTTTCCAAAATGAAATTAAAATCCTATATCAATTATCAAATTATAAAATACATGCCCGTTGTTTTTCATAACGTACCGTTAGAGTGGCACTGTGGAAAGTTACAAGCCTAGAACTTGCGCTTGGATATGTGAGATATTTTTGGACGTATTTACGTCACAGGGCTATGGAAAGTTACAGGTTGAGTAGAATAATGTGTGGCTACTAGAGTAAAAAAAAGTCACCAGTAAATTACATTGAAGCAATTGTTGTAAAAATTTCATTACTTTCCCTTGCAGTGGAAAGCTGAACTTTTTACTGCTGCTTTACTTTTTGAAAGCGGAAAAACTGATATTTTTGTACTAATTGTTTATTTAGGTACACGAAAGACAAATAACCATATTAACAAACACGAACAGAGAACAATGAAAATTACAAGCTTATCATTACCAAATTCTTGATTACATTTTAGTTTGAATTCATTCGTTGTCACAGTATTCAATAATATTCACACACGTCAAATGTATGAATAAGTGATGTTTGTTGTTCACGTTATGTGACAGAAGTATGCAACAACAGCCTAAAAACTAAATAAATACTTATCTAATTGAATTTAGATGAAAAATCTGACTGAACGACAAAAAGAGCAAGAATATTGTTTGTTATGTAGGCCTAAAGGCTCAGGTTAATTTTTTCGTTATGCGTATAAATGACAGTTATGTACATCCTTACCCATCCCAAATCATGTATGTTGTTAACGGCCAAGCATCTTTAGTTATTGCAGAATAAATAATTTTTAAAGTATTAATTAATTCAGTAATTTCAACTTAGTAACGTAATTACGGAATCGGGCATTTTAACACAACACAAATTTAGCTAAAGTTTTGTTTAAATCTGAACAATTTGATTTGGGATCTAACCAAGTTTAAACTATTCCAACAAACGGCACTGCAAATTGTATACCACAAAAATTGATAAACACAAAGAGATAGAATCCTGAAACAATGAGACTGAAGATTATGTAAACTACCAACTCAATACCCTCAAATACCTTGTAGGGCACATACACGAGTGCAAACAGTGAATAAATCAGAAATAAAAGCGAGTTTATATACGGTCCCCATATTGTACACTCAGCACACTCAGGTTTTGCAGGCCACCATGATGAACCAAAGTTTCTATGCAAGCAGAGTTTGGTTACGCATTCACTCCAGTATATTACGTTATCGACGTTTATAATTCCAAGGAAAGTCGGATGGTTGATAGTTGTGACTTTCATTGTTTTTGGCTAATCGTAATAAACAAGCAAGCACTTACAATTCAGTAAATATTGATCAAGTTGAGTGAATTCTGCAAATTCTGCAGAGCCGAATGTCCGAGTGCTTCTTCTCTTGAGCAAATAACCGGAGAGGATGATAAGCTAAACATTTATGGTTTTACTCTTTAATCAGGTTTTCTGGTGAAACATATTGGAACAAAAAATAAACGTTAGCTTCTTAAGGTTTCTAAAATCTCTGAAAAGTGAATAATTAAAAATTTATATGAGTATTCTTAAAACCAAATACAGAAATACTACCTGTAGCTGGATTACTTTCCATAGGTTTCTTCACTGCTCTGCTTTGGGAATGCGGATTGGCTGGTATTTTTTCACTATATGCGATAAAATGGTATTTGTTCTAGCTTGAGTCAATGCTAGACTCTCGGTAATGCGACCTAACTATACACTGTTTAAAACGGCGAAAAACTTTCAGTAAAAACCAACCTCTTCCGTAATAATTTGATTATATAGTGTCCAAAAACAAAAAAACAACGTGTTTCCAAAGTACAAATTTGAAGTAAAAACACGGAACATATTATTTTATTACGAATGAATGCTGAATTCTCAGCAAGCGCATATAAACGAACTTGCAATTTTAAATTCTGCAAATTATTATGTCTGAGTTATTTTCTGAGACAACACTATGAAAAACCACGCGCAGTGTGCTACGAAGTTTATGTGAAAAATAAGAAGCGTGTCTACGTTGACGTCATAAGCCATCGGAAAGTTACAAAATGCGTCATTGTCATTATATTACGTAGCTGACTGATTTAGAGCATAAAACTTGGACATGCTTTTGGTGGATTTTTGACCTTTCGTTTGTTTGTGAAATGATTAAGTTAATCATCGCTTGCTGTGTAAACAATTTTAATTTTGATTTCTTAATTTCTCTTAATGTTAATCTACAACTCGGAATGTGCGAAATTAACTAATGAAAGAAATTTATTATTCAGTGATTTTTCTTCAAAATCAGTTGACAAGAAAAGACGATAAGTTGAAAATTGCTACTTTTCCGTTTTCTGTTTTTCCCTTTTAAAAACCAAATGTTTTAAAAACTAATTAAATAAAATGTTATAGAATTAATTTTTAGTCTTCCTTTATATATATTATTCAGCATACACGGCAGCTAAAGAACCCATTATGTTAACACTAGGCTGCTGTTGACATTGTAGAATATTAATTACTTTGAATATATTACAAAGTTAGTTGAAACGATATTTGAGGAAGAGAATTTAATAATTGCCTAGCTTTCGACCACTTCTGTGATCTTCTTCAGGGCGACTTAATTTAACGTTTAGTACTACGTATAAAAGTGGACAGATTATGGTTTTGACAGACAATCAAACTGACAGACTTGAATATATGTTGCTTCTAGATGTATAATTAAATAGTAACACAGTAAAGGTTTGTTTTTGTTTAAAGTTCTCCGGCATTCCGATGTTGGTATAATTAGTTCGCACTATATTGAGTTTGATATCGACTCAAACTAGAACAAACATAATTTTATCCCATTGAATGGAAAAACATCAGCCAGCATTACAAAGCATTAAGTAAAGTTCTTCAAGGGGTCGAACAAAAATATTAATATATTGAATAGTATTTTGAAGCAAGTTCAATACTATTTTAAAAACTCAAATATTTAGTTTTTAGAACCAGAGACCCTAACACGTAATTTTCTACGACACAATTTTAACTTCAAGTGAGCAAAATTTAACTTTAAAACTGCTATCCACACTTATCGTTTAAACCACCGGTACAATTTAAGTACTTTACAAGGATATTACAGAACTTATATACTAAGCGTCACCTAGATTTTTGCAAATATTAACTTTACTACCGTAGGGACTAATTTTATTTTTAAGACTCGAACTTTGGCAAACATGTAATTAGTTTTATCAACATTACAATCAAGACCATTGACCATCCAAGATCAAATATATCAAAAATCCCGAATGCGCGAACACAAGGGTGAAACTTGCCTTTTAATTTTACACTATAAACTTAGAGAATTGCTACGTAAGCCAAACCAAAAACTTTTGCAATAAAAATAGTTTCATGTGAATACTTGCAGTCCAAATTGAAAAAAATATAGAACAACGTTTCAAAAAAATTTAATGTGCGCTGCAATGATAATATTGATAGATGCACAAATTATAATTAAACATAATTAAATTATAATTATATAAAAAATTCTTGGAATCAAGAAAATTGGGGAAGGTGAGGGTGAAGTTGGAGGAAGCTGAGGAGGAACAAATGAATAGGTAGAGGCAAACCGGAAGAAGCGTTAAGCCGCGGTTGGCATTGAGTGCTACTTTGAACGCTGAGACAAGAAATACGGGGGAAATTGCTGAGGATAATTTGGAGGAGGAACCTGGATCCAGTAGAAAAATGGCACCACGAGGGCGCAAAGGAATTTCGTACGCCCAGAGAGTGCCCAACAAATGTAAGGAGTGCTCTAATAAGCAGTTTAAGAATCCGGTAGAGCTCAAGTTGCACTTGGAGGGGAAACATAATAGACGTTTGTTCCAGTGTCCACATTGTCCTGTGTGGGTGACGAGAAAGGCAAGGTTGAATGTGCATGTGAGCAGGGAACACGGAGAGGAGGATGACGATGAAGAAAGTGAAATGGATGAAGATGATGAGATGGAGGAGAATGACGATGAAGGTGACGAGGAAGAAGGAGATGATGAGGAGGAATGGGAGGATCAATTTGCTAACTTGCCACCACCGTTGCCGTTGGACGCAGACGCTCCGGGGATAATGGATCTTCAGGAAATACCTCCGGAGGAAACACAGGTTCAACAGGCTGCCGCGTGTAACAGACAGGGAAGGCAAGCCCCTGAGCCCAAATGGTTTTTGACCATGGGACGCTATAACCCGGATAGAATTTGATAAATAATCGAGAAATATTTTACTTGGTCCTGATATCAAGAAATGATGTTTTGTACGAATTATTTTTTCGAATTGAATTATGATGCGGATTTTAAATCAGTTGTGATTTTAGATTTTTCTGCTGTCAAATGTTTTATTAGGAGACGGAGTGTTTTAAATGGCTGTGTACAAGTTATTATAAGCTTTAAATAAACAATTTCCATTTTGCGTTTGAAAATTTGATCATCGTATATTAGAAGGCATTTGTTTTATCATAGTTTATCCACAGAAAAGTACATAAAGACATATTATTTGAAATTTGCGTATAAAATATTCTTTTCTCTTTAAAGCAAAAATGTGTACGTAATAATACTTCGTTCTTTTGCCAGTAGTCACTCAATGAAGTTTTTAAAAAAATGACTACCTCCCTAAATCCCGTGGCGATATTTTAATTATCCCATTTGAAATTTTAATATTTCAATGAAAGTAATCTATTAGCTCATTTACAAATCAAGTAGGAGTAGCAAGATTAGCATTTTATCAGAAACTTGGTTTCTACACTATGCAAAAAGGTAATAAATACATGGGTCGGAAGAATTACTTAACTCTTTGCACCACAATAAATTGCTACAAAATAAATACATTACGTGATTCTTTTGGTTACGTCCGTGGTTACCTAAAAGCTTCAGTGCAGAACTTATTTGCTTATTGACAATAATTTATTGTATTACACTATTTTTATCAAACTGCATATTGTTATCAGAGGTTTAGTAATATGGGCTTACCGTAATAATAAATTTTGTTGGACTGTAGATGAGTAACACACAAAAACCGCAACATATTACGACCACAAACCCTATATATGGCTCCGTCCAACACCAACCATTTTTTATTATGGCCATTTTACACTAGGTAAATTTATTATCAACCCAAAAATAAAAAGAACAAAGGGTGCCACTGCGTAAAGAACCATTATTAGGAACAGTCCAATTTCTTTTGATGTTTTGTACATACGGTAAGGAATAAAAACCAGTACATATACACATGCCCCAAGAAACCAAAGCAGTTTAGAAGGCTCATCCCAAAAAGCGCAGTAGGAACAATCAGACATCGAATCGGGATGCAGATTTGATGGTTCAGCAGTACAACACTTTCCATTATACCACGTAATCACATTCTCTACGGTTTGCAGCTTCAAAATTGCAGAAAGTATTTGTAACGGTGAACTAAACACTGCTGTGATATTCATGGTTAAACTGATAAGCTTTTTATACTTTGGTTTGATTTTATTAAATTGATGTTTTTGAAATGTATAGCAGTTGACCAAGCTGAATAATATAACGTTTACCAATTACAACCCCAAATTTTTTAATTCGTTCCAGCTGCAACATGGAATCGTATAGGAAAATATAGAATAAATTAAATTTTTCAAAAATATGAACACCCGCCAATCGTAGGTCTCAGGACACGTCTTGACAGCTTACTGTGAGGGAAATTCCACAAACTAGCTTAGGCAAATAAAAATGGTTGCCTAAAATAATATTAAAGCTAATAACATTCACCACGCAATTTTGATGTTTCCCAAATTAAAATTAAATTCCAAATTAATTTAATTATCAAATTATAAGCTACATGCCCGCTGTTTTTCATAACATACCGTTATAGTGGCACTGTGGAAAATTACAAGCTTAGTACTTGGATATGTAAGATATTATTTGTCAATGTATTTACGTCACAAACCCATGGAAAATTACAGGTTGTGTATTATATTGTGTTACTATTAGATTAACGAAAGCCACCAGAAAATGATTCCTGAAAAGTTTATCGCGATCACTTTATCACAATCAGTTTATCACGATCGGCATATCGCGTAACCATTTTAACGCCAATCATTTTATCGCGATGAAATTATCGCCATCATTTTGTCGCGACTAGTTTATCACCAATCAGTTTATGGCGATCAGGTTATCGCCAATCACTTTATCGCCATCAGTTAGATGCCAGATATTCTTCTTGTAATCATTTTACTGCTTACATCTTTAATTACTTTATCCTACATAACCTTTTACCAATCTTGAAACTTTCCATAGCTATATGACGCAAACGAAGACAAAATTTTCCCTGTTTCCAGGTGCTATTGCAATCACGTTCCTTGTGAGTTTATATAATGCGTCACAAATTTAATTACTTATAGCGAAACACTAACAATGCGTGGTTGTATTTATTGATTTATTCATTAAATTAATGCTTTTGCTGTTTTTAAAAGCACAGCAACTTTTTACTACGTCACGTACGTACTAGTCAAAAGTTGCTCCGCAAGTTTTTTGCAATGGCAGCAATTCAGAGAATTCAGTCGCTTGAAAACAAAGTGAGTGAGATAGCATCACAGTTCGATAAATTCAAAAAACTACTCGAAGTTGTTTTTAAAACTAATCAAGAAATGAAAGAAATTGGCAGCGCAGTGAAAGAATTTAATGGTGACTATACATCAGCATGGACATTAGAAAAACAAAATATCACACGAGAATTTTCAAGCATTCAAACCCAGTTGACAAGTGTAAAATCCGACATCACTTCGGCCTTTTCTGAAATTACGTTGTTAAAAAATAAAATTGGAAGTATTCCACAAGAAACAGCCCCCCAATCTGATAAAACGAAAGCCTAAGGCCAAAAAGACCTCAAAATTGTCATCCATGGAATCCCAAGCAGTAAAGTATCAGAAGCTCCAAAAAAAGTGGTTTTCCGAACTGTGCAAAAACACTCTAAAAATTGATCCAAAAATCGTGTCCGGTAAAATTTTCAAAGTCAAAAGGGGACACCTATGTGGCATATTTAAAGTGGAAACCCGGAAAGACAAAGCACTTATATTTTCAAAATGTCATCGATTAAAGGAATCTGGCCTTAATATTTCAATTACGGACGACGTAAAACAGAAACATAAAACAAATCCTAAAACTTCAGAAAAAAGCAGTAAATACCTAGACAAAAAGTTATCAGAAAATGGCGTCGCAAGCTACCTACTCGAACCGGTTCAGCAAGCATCAGACCAAATCCAAACTACGCAGCCAACTCAGTCTAACCAGGAGCGTGAGAAACCAGTCCAGAAAGTTTGCATTTTGCATCAACCGAACAGCAAGAAAAAACAAGCAAAAACGAATAATAAAAAACGAAAGAAGAAAAAACAAGTGTATAACAGAGGAAACGAACAAATAGCCAAATCAACCTGCAACCAACATTAATGGAAAATAGGCAAAGGAACAACAGCAGCATGCAGAACGGTAGCGGTCTTTGGGGATGGCTCTATTTTTTCCCTGCAGTCTGGCCAGATGCAGGTAGAAAGAAAAACCGGTTATGCAGCCCTATCGTCACACACCATCACCACGGACTCTTCACTAGCCCAACTGCATGTTATCTGCAATACTTCCCTATGCTTTTTAGATGTATGATTGTTAGTTGAATAGTTAGTTATTAAAAGCAAACTCATGTTAACAAGTTAATGTCAAACAGTTTTTTTATATATCTTGTATATGAGAATGTAAAATGAGATCTGAAGGGCTTTCATGGGGACTCCCGAAGTCAGCCCAGTTAAATAAAACCAATACAATACAATACAATACAATACAAAATAAAAGCACAGTGTCTGAAACTTTCTACAGAGTGTAAAATATTCCATGACGCATGAAGCTATGTGTTGTAATATGCATGTTAACTTTAAAAAGTGATAAATTATTCTATACTTCGCCAGACCTTAAATAGAGTACACTGAAAACTAACTATCATAGAAACTTCTCTTGTTTCCAAGTTATTTGCAATCAAGAAATTGAGAAACAATTAAATGTAAAGTGGGTGTAAGTATTGTTAAACTTGATTTCCTATCATCGTTACTAATAATTCGTAACTCTTTTTGGAATTACCCATTAACTCAGTTTGCTTAACCAACCTGAAAACCAAATTTTAATAAAGAAGCATTTCTACTCAGAGAATAATTGCATCGACAACTTATAAATGTTTCACGCATCTCAAACAATTACGTCTTACGTAGCGTTAAGGTGTTACTTATACGGTATTATTTGTACCATGAATACCACAGCAGTATTTAGTGCACCAATACGAATTCTCTTTTCAATCTGGGAATTTCAAATTGTCAAGAATGCAATTAGTTGGTTGAGCAAAATGTGTTGTACCTTCACTGGATTATTGTCAAAATTGGACAAAGATTTGAAATTGGACCATGACGAATGTGTTATATTTTTTAATGAAAACACTTTTTATTTGCTTTTGTTTTTTGGTTTATGTTTTTTGTGGTTTGTGTACATACCTTATTTTGAAATCTACAAAAAATTTAGAGATAACAAGGAGCTGTTGAAATGGTTCATGACGATGCATTGCATACTTGCATTTTTTGTACTTAGATTAGTTGCTTGCGGGATAACATCAGCGTTATCAATGGTTTCTGAGCACAAAACAGAAATAATGTACTAATCACTTACCGTTTCTCAATATGATCATTTTTGTTTTCAAATGACTGTACTGCTGTATGGAATATAAGTGCATTATGGGTGCTTGAAAATATAATTTCAGGTAAATCTATAAAACGTCAACTTTAGAATAGCGAGTACATACAGTTATTTAAATATTTCCCGTTTTAAGCCAGTCGTATGTTCACACATGGCTATGTGCTTACTTTACCTTACAGCTGTATTATTGCTAGGTTATATAAGATTTAGGAAATTGATAATTTGTAAGTAACCTCAGTATAAATTTTGTGGTATCTACAGGTGTATGCAAAACATAATTACTTAGATAAAAAGTAGAATAGTGAAAACGTGTTGCTAAGTTTTATTTTTGGGTTACTTAAATTTAGACATCCAATTGTGGTTATATGCGTTTCATAGAACTTTTGAACGTTAAAAAGCGACGAAGTGTTCTATGTTTTCCGAGACTTTAATTTAAGCATATTCAATTGAAGTATTCTAGAAACATATTATGTTGTTTCCAAGTTATTTGCCATCCAGAAATTACGAATCCATTCAATTTGAAATTGGTGTACGTGTTGTTAAACTTGGTTACCTGTCATCGTGAAATGTAACTACAATTTCATCGGCAACATATTTTATTATTTTCAACTTAAACGTTTACGTCTAGTATTAGTTGGTGTACCATGAATACCACATCAGTATTTAGTGCATACAATTTCTCTTTTCAATCTTCGAATCACAAAATATAGAGAGTGAAATTATGTGGTTATACAAAAAATGCTGTACCGTTGTTGGAATATCCAAATTGCACAAAGATTCTAAATCCGAAGGTTGCTACTGCGCATTATATGACCACAGTTTTGATTTGCTCTTGTTTCTTGGTTTATGATTATTGTGGTTTGTGTACATACCTTTTGAAATCTACAAAGTATTCAAAGATAATAAGGAGGAGTTGATACGGTACATGACGATGCATTTTGTAATCGCAATTTCTTTGGAATTTGCTTTGTTGCTTGTACTTTAACACTATCGGTACCAAGGGTTGTAGAGCACAAATCAAAGTTAGGGTACGAAGCAACCACATTCTACGGCTATTTTATGTAAGCGCAAAAAAGGCAGCATTGTATGACACAAGAAAAGTGCATACACAATGTTTTTTAAATATATTTTTCCTTTTAAGTCAGCCACATGTGCGATACATTGTTATGTGCTTATTTACTTTACCCTACCACTAGTTGCTAGGTTATATATCAAAACTTAGGTAATTCATGAATTATAATTGTCCTCAGTATTGTGTTGGCTATAGTTGTATACAAAACACAATTACTTACATAAACTGTACAATGTAGACAACGTGTAGCGTTAGTTTATATTTAGGTTACTTTAGCTATGAAATCAAATTATAATATTATGCAGCACATAAAAACTGCATACCATGTATAATGCCAATAAAATATTAAATGCAATTCAATTACACATGTAAAAAGGGTACCCAAAATGTTCAGATGGTTAATATTCATCTAATTTATTTCAAACTTGCTTAAGAAATAGAATCGATACATCTTGTGTTACCAAATTATTTTATGCATGCACAGCATAAACGCAATTGATAAGTCTATAACTATTGTGAACGTTGCCATTAAAACGGCAACGTACAAATTCTTAAATTAAACTAAATAGCATTCCTTTGAAACACATGTCAGTGAATACTGTTGACCGTTACTAAATTGAATTTTTTCCGTTTTCACTAAGCAAACCACTGTTCACTTTACATTAAAACACTTATGCTGAACATTGCTTGCAAATTAGTTTTTCTGATTGCTTTTCTAAATCAATAAGTTTTAAGGAGGACTCGTTGATGCATTAAAATAGTCCCAGTCCCAGTGTGTATGTTTAAACTAAACTTATTATTAAAGCATTTAAACTTCATGCCATTTCAAGTCAAGCCAAACCAAGCTAGCTGTAAGAAGATCAACAAACGGATTTTACGAGATAGCATTTAGGATTTTGACATTTTGCTTTAAACCATTTGAATATAAAACGAGTGTATATTATGTTTCAGAAATAACTTTATCCAATGCCGTTTACCTTATAGTTTACGCCCGAATACATTACCTTGTACATCGTGCAGTAAAAAAGCTTTTTAAGCGAACTTATAATTACGAGAATGTAAAGAACTTCAACTGCTTTAGCCACATTTTCAGACCAGAATTCCAAATTTTTGAGTTTATTGTCTACCAAATTAGGTTCGATTTTTGGGAGAATACTTATTTAATGTTTTGGTGACGTATATAAATTTTAATCGTTGAGTCCCTGAAACGTGCCTTTGCAACAAAATCTCGATGACTGCATTTAACTTGAGCAAATAATTAACAAAATAACTTGGGTTGAATTGCATTGTTGGTTGTTGGTGCAAGTGTCATCCATTGTTACCACTTATAAAATCACTGATTCACTAACGCTGTTCACATTTACATTAATGTGTCACGTATTATTATACTACAAATTGTTTAGTTCCTGCCAAATTGAATACCTACCCCCAATAAAAAACTTGAGTGGGCTGTTTTTGAAGAACTGAGTTTCAAAGTGGTCCTGTTTTTACATTAAACCAACAACGTTGCAAATCTTAAATTTAGCAAAGTAGCATAAGATATTCTTGAATGTATTACAGTAAAGAAACAAGAGAACCAATTTAAAGTTACCAACAGTAATCTCAATATTTACTTAGTATGATAGTCGCAGCACAACTAAAGCATAGTCGAGTAAATTAGATTTTATTTTACAACTATCAATGTCCTAAATTAGAAACCAGGTTTTCAAGTATGCATCAGCAGAATATATTACCAAATCTAATGCAAAGAATTTCGTTGCTTCTGTTGGACCTTCTACAAAAAGTTTTTACAGACATAACAAAATTCATAAGTTTTCCCAAAACGTTTCTAATTATAATCAGAGAATATACATATGTTCCGAAATATTACAAATAGATGCTACCCCATGAAACACAAAGATGGTTATAAACACCAATAAAAGTTTAAAAATGTCAAAGTCTGATTTTTAGAATTGGCAAACAAATGCTGTCTGGAGATACATTTCTCACGACTTATTTTATCAGTTTAATCTATTTAATTTCCATTCGTTGGAACAGTTGTGGTGCTAACGGATTCGTGTAATAATGTGTCAGAGGTACTGCAAATTGAGAAATCCCAACAAGCACCTCTCGTCAGTTGTGACTTCTCTGTTTGTATTTTGTAGTAAAACATGCAGACCTTGTAGGGAAGTGGATTTTAAGAATGTTTCGGTTTTACATTCAAACAGTCCACGTTGCACGCAAGCTATCTAATTTGGATTTCTGGGGTTAAGTTGTTTAAAACATGTAACAAACCAAAAAATACCAACATCAGCTATAAATGCCTCCATATTTTATAAGTTTTCGACAGAAGCAGAACAAATACCACTTACCGAAGTTGAACATAAAAATCAATATTTGGAATGACTAATTGATATATCCAGTCGCGTAAACATAGATCAAGCGCTAAGTATTTCGTTAATATCAGCTATGGACATGTTGTAATGTAACGGTAGACTAAAGCAATGTATGGTTTAAAATGCATAATTCCACTGTTTTTGCGTACATTCATGCATAACTGTTTGGATTTTCCATTGAATCTGTTGTAATGGTTCAAGCTTTGCTTTAACGGCCAAGCTTACAAAAGTACGGTAAACGCTATCCACATTTACATTAATATGTGGCGTAAATTTTGAGCACACATTATGCATTTTGTAAGATTTGCAGTATATTTTTATTAAGTGAGTGAATAGGTTTGGGAGATTTAATAAAACTTGAGCATATGAAGGTAATCTTTTAACCCGGGTATTCAAGCAAATAATTATTTAGTCACATTGACTTGCATACATATTTCTTGTAACATATGGAGCAATAGACGTGTTGATTTTGACAAGCTTTACGTTTTAAAGCTGCCCGTTTTTACCTTAAAACGGGCAAAGTGCCATTTTTTGAATTTAGTTAAATTGTCTTTGCTTATGTAAAGGAACTGAAAAATTGTTAACAAAGCAAACTTTACACATACTGCTATCCGTTAATACTGTATCAAAATTGAAATGCTTGCAGTTTTTACTTAGCTAAACACTGTTCACTATACACTGGAACACTTATCTGTTGACCTTGTGAAGCGCAGCAAATGAATCTCCATCATAACTCACCAAGTTCACATGACTTTGTGGAAGCAATTTTCGAGCTATGCCTTTCACGTTTGGTTAGCTTCACGAGTAAAAACAATGAACTAAATAGGGGTTACCAATAGTAACTCAAACATAGCTACTAGTTGTGTAACCGCATCAAATACCAAACAAAACATCGTCTTTTGTTTAACATTCAAGGCTATAACATTAACCAGCTACAGAGTTTTGTAAACCACCAGTTTTGATTTAATTTATTTGCGCCTAAATAAATCACACAATTTATTGGATTGTAGAAATCAGTTTTATCAAACTAGCATAAAACGTCACGCAAACAGCAGGAATATTATAAATCTCAAATGTTTTTTAGTCCAATTCTGTTGTACCTTATACAGAAAGGTTGGATTGATTTAACCCAATTTCCACAAAACGTTTACATTGATACTACAAGGAATTGGATGGCTGCAAAAATTGATACCATGATTGGAAGTTATACACGCAAACTAAAATGTATCAGAGAAATTCTTGGCTGCTAAACCAAAAACTGAAAAAGGTGAGATTTCCGGAAATCCAAGTTTACAAGTAATATTGTAATATGTCGAAGATACATTTCTCACGATTTATTTTATTAATCTAATCCAGTTATGTTCTATGCATTTTGTGGCTTGTGACCCTAGCAAAAATTTAAAAAAAACCAGCTGGCAAAAAGTTTTAGACAACATCAGCAAGTCCCACGCTTTGCGATGCATTTGTTGTTGCTTCAAACAACAGGTTTTCAGCTTATTCAAGGATTTTATTTTGTAATCAAGTCAAGGAGATATAAACGGTGTCCACATTTACATTAATGTGTTACGTAATATTTCAGACTAAATTGCACCAGTCGAGTCTGATATACATGGTGTGTGCAATTAACATCTAAGGAGGATTCCGCATTAAACGTGTCACCGGTAAACAGTTCCTAATTTGAAAAACTTTCAGCAAGTATGTATATTTTAATATGTATGATGATAATTCAAATCAACAATAGGCAACAAAATTCTCTACCCCAATATGTAACTGGTACTGATTTGAACCTACCTAGTGCAGATTCAGAACACCAAAAACCAAATAATCTTTGGAAAATTTGTAAGGCATAAGATCTTTTAGTGCGGCCAAATGTGTTTTTACCATAACTTTTTCACAATTGCACCATTCACAAAGGCGTATTTCGTTTTTCGCAAATCTGAGACTTTTTACTCCACGAAAAACATACAAATGGCCAAAATATGAAATTTGTTAGTTTTAAACTCGCGTTAAAATCAAGTTTTTAAAAACGTGACAGGTAACTGACATACCTAGTTGTCAAATTCTTTATGTGTCCGTGTTTTGTTTTCTCAAAAAAATGATCTGTTCAGAAAATGATACGTACATGCAGTTGGGTTAAAACAACACTGGATTGCGCTTTCATAAAACCAGGATCTTGATAGATTAGTGAGAAATTAAAAATGAACGTAACTGTCAGATATTACGAGTTATAACTAGAAAGACAAGTTGACAAGCAAATATGGCTAAGTTTATGCGGCAGAGGTGAGATATGAACTGAAGAGCTTTAGCAATTCAATAACTAAATTGTCATTTTTTGTTGCTTTTATTGCTATTTTCAATTTGTCAAATCGATTGAAAAAATTGAGGGTTTTCTATAACTTGTTATTCACTAATGGAAAACACTTCAATCTACCAAGATTTCTCTTATTGATTACATAGTTTTGAAGGCATCTTATTGTGAATTAACATTTTGACATTAAATTCAACAAAGACATGAATGTTCCCCTGTCTATTACCATACTAACTACAGTGATATATCAGCAAAAACAAGCCATTAACAAAATGAGAACATATTTGAAGTGATGAGTAGAAGTGGATAAGCAGTCGATTTACTTTCCAAAAGCACTTATATTGATTGTTATGTGTGATATTCCCTAATTATTTCAGGCTTTTGACAGAATAATATGGTGTTCAATGCTAAGTACTTGCCAAATTTGTGTGCACATAATTTCTTGTCAATGTCAATTTACTCTTCATGTTGAATAAATAAACAAACAAACGGTATGTTCTACAATTAAATAATTAACAAAAAATTTCATTACATTGTTAAAACTTTGTTTTTCAAGCCGATAAACTCCTGTTTGATGTAATAATGTTATATTGATATGTCAATTATACAAATTTAAGAAACACTGAAATTTTATAGTACTTACAATGTTTTTATTTAAAAATGACAGATACGTTTATTTAAAAATCATAACAAAAGCAATATATAGTACAACCTGCAATGAAAACACATGAATGCAAATCTTATTCATTTAACTTCTCTATCTGCATTAATAATAATCAGACTTTCTAGCATAACCTTCAGTTCTTAAAATTTTTGCATTTAACTTGGTTTATTGTCGTGTTATTTCTTTTCAGGCCGTATAAATACAAATTTTTTGTATCTACCCGTACTTGCCTGAATATTTTACATTTTTGCGATGCCTACTTCAAATAGCAACTTCCATAAGATAGAAATAAAAAATATTCAAATGCTTTTCCTGACTGGATATATCAATCGTAACTATGCTAGGAGTCTCCGGCTGCCTATTTTCTAAATGTTCCCAAGATTGTAATGGTTACACAAGCCCAAAATGGCACATATTTAAACAGTCGTTCTTTCAAATTGTTCACCTGGTTTTCAAGTGACTTGATTTTCTCTTGCTGCTCATCAATTTTTTTTCAGCCTTTGATTTTCTACACGTAGCAATTTTGGCTAGTTACTACCGTGGCTCGGCTCTTTGCTATCGCGGCATGACAAATTCAAACAGTAAATATTGTGCTAATACAGTTTGAAGATCACAATCATAAGTGCTATTGTATGCAGCATATAATAATTATGCTGCCTACAGATATTATAAAGTTGAAAAAAGATAAGACAGAATAAAACGGTTTGAGTCACGTAAAAGGTATGTATCAAACAACCATGGTAAACAATTTTGCATTTAGTTACACATCTTTTATCTGATGAGTCCAGGAATTTTTCTGCGCAGCTCCCAATGATGCATTTGAGATTTTATGACAAGGGTTGACTATATGTAATTTTTAGTATTTTTATGTGCCTGACACCAATATAGATCAACAATATAGATAGACCTGGTTGGAACAGAGAAGTTATATATGTTTATCAGGTTGGTTTATCTTGTCAAATATGTGATTGATATAGCTACTTATCAATTGGGATACCCATAAAGAGAGAATTCGTGTAACCCATTAATCTTTCTAGTTTGGTGGTGTGGTGCAAACATTTTTGCCGTTGAATTTGTGTTGAATAATATTTATAAAACTTTTTACTATTACTTTTTACTATTAAAATATATATACGCACTAAAATTGAAAACAAAACTCTACCACAGCATTTGAAAGTATATTTTCCGTAGATACTTTAGCTCAACAAACATCCCAGCTGCAAAGGTAACGAAATATACATGTTCCCAAATATTTTTGAAATTTGTGTCTTTCATTTGATAATTTGTCAGTGCTTTTAGACTTAGCTCATGTGATTTTGCTATGTGCTTGTACAACTAAACGACAGAAGTTTTATACGTGCATTTTATCGTACTAGATATGGAACCCACTAGTAGGATAGGTTGATAACAGGGGCGTTTTTGGACGCTCAATAAATAAAATTCGATGAAATGTGCCTAACTTTTTATGCACCAAAGATTAGTCACATATTAATATTTTTGAATAAAAGATTCGTTACACAGGACCAGTGCAGCCAGCAAATTTATTACTAAACTAGTCGGATGTTAAGGCAGTTATCAGATCAGATTTACGTGTATTAAAACGTAACTTCATATTTTACAATTTTTATTGACCAATGGCACAAGGACAAAAACATTAACTTTGGTCCGGTTAAGGTAGAAAGGAGACAAAAACTGAGTCCCTCCAAAAATGCGCAATGTTGCTGTCTTAATGCTGAAAACTGGAAGCACTGGCGTCAATGCTCAAACCATTCTTGGTAACTTTTACTTTACGTGATGAATTCCATGTACTCACGCACGTTTAAAATACTCTCGTGGAGAAAAAAGTACATCATGTTGACCAAGCAGTTTCGTTATACCTTTCTTGATTTATTTTTCCTCACATCAGTGGCAGCGTTTTTTTCATTGAAGTATGCAGGCATGATGGCATTTTTTTCTTGTCTTTATACACATTTATCCCGCATGACTAGTTGCAAACATTTTTACCTGATTATCAAGTCTCTGTGCATATCTAAACCAGGTTATTCCATCCGAACATGTAGTGTGTACAAAAGTATACAAAAAGGCCAAATCAGATTTCACTATATGAACATTATCAGAGCTGATTTTTGGTTCGTCCAGCTAATCTGAATTCCTCGGCTTATCGTGATTTCGGTAACATAGCTGCAAGCCACCCCTCATTTTGCGTGTGATTGAACCGTGCAAGATATAGTTTTGTTTGTCTGAATAAATGAATAAATTAAATAAATTAAATTAAATAAATTTATTATTTGAAGTTAGTGCGGTAGTATTTATCAGTTGGTAGTTCACACAATCCAGGTCCAAAATTCTAATGATTTCGGTTTATCCCAGATTTAAATTATAGGAGGCAGAACTTTATATTTCCATATTGTTTTGGGTAACGTTTAGTTGGCTGGAATGGATAAGCAATGACTACCGACATTCCACAAATAAACATTCCACAATGCGCTGCTAACAGATGCGCTCAATGCACTGGATGTTCCTTTAATTCGAATCTGCGAGTTCAAAAACAACATTAATTCAAAACTTGACATTTATGGTAGCACATTGGCGCATAAGGCCGGAAAAGCTGGAGGCGTTCAGCAATTGCAGAAACTAAAACTACTGAAAGCTGATTTTGAAGTAAAGGACGCCTATGGAGATACACCACTTCTGCGCCTTGCATATGCAAAGACAAACTTTGCTGAGACACTTGCATAGTTTGTAAATGAACAAATCGACCTCCATGCAGTCGATGATTTTGGCAACAATTTGGTTTTTTTGGCTGCATTGAATGGAAGTTCAAAAAATGAGCTACAATTGCTTGTTAACACTGGTTTTAAATGGGATATCAAAAACAGAAATTGCCGAAATATCATGCATTTGGCGGCAGGAGTTGGAAATGTTGAAGCATTGAAATATTTCAAATCGTTGGGAGCAGATATAAACGCGCGAGATACACTCGGGCAGACACCACTTTTACTTCTACCATACGCAAAGTCAAACTTTGCAGAAACACTTGCATGGTTTGTCAGAGAACAAATTGACCTGCATGTAGTCAACGATGATGACAATAATTTGTTTTTGTTGGCTGCATTCAACGGAAAATCAAGAGATGAGCTACAGCTGCTTGTTAGCACTGGTGTTAAATGGGACATCAAAAACAAAAACTGCCAAAATATCATGCATTTAGCAGCAGAAGGTGGAAACGTCGAAGCTCTAAAATATTTCAAATCCTTAGGAGCTGATGTAAATGCGCGAAATAAGTTCGGAAATACACCACTTTTACGACTGGCACATACAAAGACAAACTTTGCAGACACCCTTGCGTGGTTTGTAAATGAACAAATCGACCTACATGAAGTCGACGATGATGGAAACAATTTGGTTTTCTTGGCTGCATTCTTTGGAAAATCAAAAGATGAGCTAGAGCTACTCGTAAACGCTGGTGTTGAATGGAAAATCAAAAACGAAAAAGGACAAAATATTATGCAATTTGCAGCATTGGGCGGAGACCCTGAAGCGCTAAATTATTTCAAATCGTTAGGAGCTGGTGCAAATGCGTGAGATATTTTGGAGAGTAAACTTGACGTGTGGATGCTTTGCAAATGAAGAAATGATTATCAAAACTAATTCCTCAAAAAAAGTTCGTCGACCCACAATTTTTTTCGGAATTCAAATTTGAGAACAAATGTTTATTTACTTCTGCCACGTGTTTTGTTGTGTATAGAAATGTGTCAACTAGAACAATTTTTGTGTACGCTGGAGTAATACCTACCGGAAAAGACACAATGAAAATAAATACTAATTTTTGTAGTTTAACAGTTTTAATTCTGGCAAGTGCCATGTTCTCAGTAATGTGTTAGGTTCTGAAATTTAAATGATACATATTTTTGCACGGAACAATGTAGTTATGCCAAATATACTGGTACTTCAGATGAACATAGTTTTTGTTGTTTGAAAGATGTTCTAAAAAACTGTTCTGATAATGCAAACAACAAGTGGCAGAACAATTCACGTGGAGACTATTCGATACACATTTCGGGATTTGTCGAGTAAATCAAACCTTCAATTAAAATCTTCTAATTAAAAAATGAATTGTACTACTATTTAAATTACAAAATTATAGAAGTTGTTGAAAATAGGAAAAGCTATTGGTTGTTAAAATCCTTTGATCGTGTACGTAACATAATCAAACTTGGAATACTGATAGGTTGGCCACTCTGTAACTAAAAATGATTATTCATTTCATTTGAAGCATGTGTAAATAATTTAAATTAATTAATATTTAATTAATGTAATGCGTTTTCCTGAAAATGTAACGTGATATGGTCCAGTTAAAAAAACAAATATATCTAATATCGTTTGACTTATTCCTGCTCTTTCTTAAAATAAATACAAAATGATATTTGTCGCTTCTCTATGGAAGTAACTCAAAGGCCAGGGAATTGTTTTTCAACTCTCTTCTAAACCAAACTCTTTTCAACTCTCTCGTCTATTTTTTTGGTTTAAATTGTAAAATGAAATAATTCGGCATTGAAATATCTTGAAATCAGAGTAATAAGAGTAATTGCGTATGTGTTATATTTTAGTCACATAGTCACAATCTTCGTGAATGGAGTTACAAATTTTGCAGATTTACAAACGAAATATTATGTTTAGCAGACAGCTGGTGACATTTCTAATATCACGGGACCTTTCACTGCTGCTTAAGTATAGGAAAAAAATATGTATTCCCATTAGTACATATCTATGTACATAATGCTTAAAAAACTCGAATATCTAGAAGTTGAATTAGCTATATAAGTAATTATGTTATTTCTTAATTCATAGTAAGACACTGCAATTCAAGCGGCCTTAAATTTAAGTTCAGTCAAAATACAAAATGCTTTTAATATGTTAAAAAATTGACCATGCTCTTATAACAATAAAAGTTGTTATTATTACCTCTTTCATCTCGAAAAGACCTTTTATAATTCAGTGTAAAGGCATACTTACATATCAATAAATCATTTCTCAGTTTTTTCTGTGTTCGCATTAAAATTAAAGCTTGCTAAATAGAACAAATTTATTATGAGTAGATTTTTATTTGTCACACAACGGTTCTGCTAAAACAAAGCTATCAGAGTGCACCTATTTAGATTTAGTAGTACTCAACGCTTTCCTTGGCATATTCGAAATAACTTTATAGTTTTATTACAAATTCTTTACTGTTTAGTGTTTTTGCTCACTAGCAAATAGTGGTTGACAATATATATTCATTTATATACAGTGGAGCCTCTGTATAACGAACTCCCTAATAACGTCACCTCTGAATATCGGCACCCTTTAGTGATTCCCAAGCCATTTTCCTTTGTAAAGGCACTCTGAATAACGTACCTTTCTATAACGTAAAACTCTTTATAAAGTCAGGTAAATCAGTAACAACGGCATATCATTCCCTCCTTATATCGTACAAGCTGCATATTATTACGTGCATTCACGGGAGAGCGTGTCTGTAGCAATGAAAAGGTACATGCTTGCTCTGTTCCTGCGTCCCCGTAAGCTTATGAATTGCATGTGCGGGAAATCCAGCCACCAAAACATCCTTTCTGCTGAACGTGGTCAGGTGAATTTCTAGTCAGTTTTCTAGTCATAACCGTTAAATATTTTTGCGCAAACGATTAAAGTTAAAAGTTGCAAAATGGATTCAGATCCCAACACAAAACCTGAAGAAAAGCAAAAAATGACGAGAAAATCAATTTCTCTCAAAGAAAAGCTTGAAATAATCGCAAAAATTAAGTCCGGAGAATCTCAAGTGAAGGTTTCAAAGGACTATCGTTTATCCCGCTCTACTGTTAACACAATATGGACTAAACGACATGATTATGACACAAAAGCAAGTGTCGCATCAGGCTCAGCAAAAAAGGTACGGAAAGTTTAGTTTGAAACAGTTGATACGGCCCTGTCAACTTGGTTTGCTAACCAGCGCTCTCAAAACATTCCTGTGGATGGGACACTGCTTCAAGAGAAGGCATTGATGATAGCGGAACAGTTAGGGGATACTACATTCAAAGCAAGCAACGGATGGCTTCAAAAGTTCAAAATTCGACACGACCTGGCATTTAGAAAGCTTTCCGGTGAAGCCGCTGCTGTTAACACAGAGGAGGTAAACCTTTACTTAAAACCAAAGCCAATTGCATTAGCTCGAGTTTTGAAACTGCATGAATGAAACTGCATAAACTCAAGTTTTGAAACTCTCCAGGTTCAAAAATGGATTGACGAGGTTTGGCCATCATTGTCCACTGGATACACTCCCGATCAAGTGTACAACTGCGATGAGTTTGGGTTATTTTGGAAACTGTTACCCGACAAAACACTTCATTACAGAAACAAAAAGTGCTCCGGAGGGAAGTTGTCAAAAGAGCGTATTACAGTTTTGGCATGCTGAAACATGACCGGAAGTATTACCTCAATAGTAAATGACATTCAGGAGTTTCAAAAAAGAAATGCTGCAAATTCAAATGATACGGGTAATGAATTGGAGGTTTTGGAGGAAAGCAATTCTGATGAGGAAACTGATTTGGCTAGTTCTTCTGTGCCTACTATCACGGTTCGAGATGCTCTAACTGCCGTTGACCACGTGAGAAATTGGCTTTTGAAAGAAGGATATTCTGATTCTGCGACGTTGGGCAAACTGGACTCTTTGGAACAGTTATTGTACAAAACTAAATCTGATTCCATGAAACAAATGTCAATTACTAATTTTTTCCAACCTGTTAAAGAATAAATTTGTACTGGATGCGCAAATAAATTTATTGTAACTTGTATTACTTAAATTTTTTACTTATTTACCATTTTGCTTTCAAATTTGTTCATCTTTCACCTACTGATACCGGTATGTGAAGGTCTACGGTGTATGCCGTAACCTTACGCTATATAGAGTTTTCAAAATAACGTACAATACCGTTATTCAGAGGTTTTCCGAATAACGTACACCTCTTTGTAACGTATTTTTCTGGGTACCGCTGGGGTGACGTTATACAGAGGTTCCACTGTATATATTCCATAAGACTTGCAGTACATTTTTATCCAGTAAGTGAATAGGTTTAGGAGACTTTATAGAACTTGAACATTTGACGCTCACCTTTTGACTTGGGTATTTAGACAAATAATTACTTGGTCACTTTAAAATACATTCATATTTCCTGTAGCTTATTTAGCAATGGAACATTTTGATCTTAACTAGCTTGTGTTTTGAGGCTGCCCCGTTTTTACCTAAAAACGAACAGAGTGTCGACTGTATCTAAATCAAATTGTTTATTAGTTTTCACTTAGCAAAACACTGTTCACTTTACACTAGAGCACTTATTTATTGCTCGAGTGAAGCAGTAATAATAATAATGATTTTATCAAGCTCCTAAAGATCACTAAAATTTGTAGGCGCAAATTTTGAGCTAACCTTTGAAGTTTCAAATTTGCCTAGTTTGTCACCTTTGATGAAAAATCGGCATATTATTGCAAACATCTTTAAAATCCAAAATAAATATCTATTGGCTTGTAACTTTCTTTAATGAGTCCAATAAATTTTTATTTCCCAAGTTGTTAGACTGGAATGCGTGTTTGCAGCAGCGGCTTCAGTGCTACATTGTAAATTCAAATTTATTTTAAACCCACGTTTCACTTATTGTGGTACTACTTTGTAGAGTGTAAATATTATGTCATACGATATTCACATTTACATTAATGTGTCACGTGTTATTGCAGGAACATGCAGAACTATGTTTATGTTTATTAAACTGAAAAATATATCCTTGTCATAAACATTATCCACTCAATTTTGAAGTGTGATTTCAGCCCGTTTGTTATCTGGTATTTTGAAGTGACATAAATACATTTGAGTTACGAATATATTACAAGTAAAGCACTGAACTTTATTCGAGTTAGCAATGGTGACACTGCACCTCTATCGTGGCAATGGCAAAGTAACTGCATCAAAAGCCAAATAAAACGTCGTTACGTTTCCCAACTTGTATTTATTGTAGTTTTAAATCACAAGTGTTTTTCAGCCACTTAATCGGGTTATTTTGCACGGAGATTGAAGAATCGTAAACGTTGTCCACATTTACATTAATGTGTTACGTAATATTTCAGATTAAAATTCATTTGATAAGTTTGATATTTCACTTTACAAGCTGTGTAGGCTGCAATTAAATCTAAAAAGCAGCCCCCATAAATGAACATACGGGCAAACCAGCTAAAATTATATTTCGTAATTTAGAATATTCCGAACTAACAAAGGCAAATTTTGTTTTTCACAGCTCTGCACTGCACAACAGAAAGGCACAAAAATAGGCAAATTTGAAATTTGTTAGTGCAAAAATCTATAGTATTTAGTATGGTCTGTTTCACGCTATATATGGCACGAATAATTTAAAACATTGTAATGCTTCAGAGTCTTTAGGCGCACATGCGTGCTTTGCAAATATTTCTGCTAATAAATTATTGGTTTGCTCAGAACTAAGCTATGCACAGAAAATAAAAATTGATACGTGCGGTTACACAACAATAAACCTTCTTGGTAGTTTGGTAAGAAATCAAAAAAAAACTGAACTATCCGATTTTCTGAATAAAAAGAGAAAGTTAACGAACAGGAGCGGCTGCGGCTATGTTTATGCGACAGTGGTTAGATAGGAACTGAAGTGTGTGAGGATTTCAATTACAAAATTGACTTGTTTTGTTGCGCTTGTTACAATTTTCATTTTGTCAAATTGATTGACAAATTGAAGCTTTCTTAAAAGCTTTTACGCCGCAATTTAAGGGCACTTAAGGCTGTCAAGTTGTCTCTTCTACATAATATAGTTTTGAAGGTACATTAATATGGCTCATCATCAACAAAGGTATATACGCTCTCTGGTCTGTTACTATTGACATACATAAACAACAACCCAAACATTAGCAAAATGAAAACAAATTGGAAGTGAATTGGGTGGAGGAAAGATAGTCAATTATATTTGCTTCCATTGATTGTTATTTCTTGCGCTGGGGTAAATATGTAAGGTCTTACTACTACTACCGCTTACTACTGCTTTGAATACCAAACACTTACTTTTTTTGCAGATAATTGCTTGTCACTTTGCTCATCCAGTTGAGAAGATAAACAAAAATTACACTATATTTTACACGTTCTTAGAGAACGAAGTACACATTTTACTACATTGGAAAAATTTGCCTGTCAGTTTTATAATCTTCTTGACATGCCAATGATATACAAGAAACCAATGCAATTTTAAATAAATTTTGTTCGCCGAATGAGTACTGACTAACAGTTTTGCGTGTGTATCTATGCTTTTCTTATATGTAGTGCTTACACTCGGCTTATAAATCTCAAAGCTTTCGTAAATTCTTAATGTATTTTGCGTGTATGTGTATGCATTTCGTATTTTGTTCGTAGTGTGTCTGCATTTAGTTTCCAAGCAGCGATACCGTCATAATTTCCGGAAAAAACCTGCTTAAACGTTATGATGTACCTGCAAAAACGGTGGACAAGATTCCAAAATAGTACGTAATTAAATCCATTAAATGCTCTCAAATAGTAAACAAAAAATATCTACGTTAGCTTTTTGTGCTTAGTGTGAATTTCCATTTAGTAACTATTATTTAGCATTTACGTGGAGTTTTCCAAAAGTAATGCAAAAAAATTTCCTCAAGCTTTGTTTCAAAAATGTCAAAGAGATCTGTAAGTCTGATTAGTCACACATATAGCCCGGACACTAATGTATAAATTCCACTATAAATCGTGGGTGTTATTGTAATAATACAAGAACAGTAGATTCAAACACAATTGATAAGATTTTCAGGTTTCTGACGCAATGGTTTCTTTTGACCTCTGATTTTTCCACATGAATTGTCAAAATGCCTAAACTTGGAACGCGTTTGTTTTGTGGTTATCTCAGGTATCCAGGGCAATGTCCATTTGATTCCAAGAATGAATCTATTTACCGAAGCAAAAACAAATTTGACGTGCAATATCATGCACCCGGTTTTTTGCAAATTTTTAAGTTACTGTTTTTGATGTTTTTATTAAAACTACGTTAAGCATTTGGTATAACAATAACAATATGTGTCAGAAAGCCGATTAATTGCTGAACATTTTAAAGTGTATTGTTTGCTATTATTTAATTGCAGTTCCGAAGTATATGGCCAGATTTGTCTGTATCCTCAGAAAAATTAGTACGTCGGATTGTCTTTGAAATTGAATGCTTCTTGTAGCTTCCGTAGAGGGAAAGAGCAAAATGCACTGGCATCAGATTCTATTAGACTTGGGTATTATATAATGCATAATCGTTTTTATCTTTCTGATTTGCTTTGCCGCAAACTGCCATTTGAAGTTATGAAACACGAAAAATCGCCTTTAGAGAAACGATTAAATATTCATACCTGATGTTCAACTTTTCATAACTCAATATTAAAGAAAGCTACGCATATGATATTGTGCATACGTACTTGGTAACTACTGCCCCATCACCATGCAACATTGCAGGCCTATCAAGTTTCACATAAAAATTTAGTGTACGATGAAAGTATTTGCATTACTTTTGGGAAACTCCACGTATTTATTTAATTTCACAACCTGCAATATATTACTTGCTTACAGACTATCTAATAAATTTGCTTCCAACCATCATTTTAACAATTTGTTTTCTTGTAACTCCAGTCACTGAGAAAATTTGCACACCTCTTAATATACCTTTGCAGCTTTTGTACGTGCTTTTGACATCGAAAGGTTTTGCAACTCAACAACATTGCACCGCAGAACTGCTTAAGCATTCCAACTAATTTATACATATTGTTGCACGCATAAATTGCCATCATATTTAATCTTTCATAAGCAACACGTGCAACTTCATACATAAATACAAACAGTGAAAATGTGCTTCCAAAAACTAGCAATAGAAATATCATCAGAATATTCCCTTTTATAGTTGGTACTTCTAGTGGAGCTTCCATTGGTGGGGCTCGATTTTCACTTAGGAAATCCATCCACCACTCAAGGATTCCCGACAATTGAATTCCACCAAATCTTTTACGAATAAATGGTGACATATGACCTACAAGTTCCACACCAATAAACAAAGTGCCAAATGTTTCTGTTCCAATGTCCACACTCAGGTTGACCTTTCTTCGTAGCTCACTTGCGTATTTTTTACAAATATAGTCAGGTGCCATGATGGCCACCTCTTTACAACCTTTCAGCTCACTGTACAAGGCTTGGTCCGCTTCTTGCTGAAAAGCCTGTTTCAGAGTTTTCTTAAGCCTGGAGGGGGCAGGCATTTTGATGTTGGGAGACTGGTATAAGTGAACAAGATTTTGAAACATGCGGTTTAGAATAGGCACTAAAGACCAATGCAACTGCATTTTGCTTCGCACTTCAAAGCTTAACTTAATTTCGTTTATAGTATTTGACCGCTTATTGACTAAGCTTGCAAAAAAATCTAATTCCGATCTTACTGCATACACTGGTGGGCCTTGATGTCTAGCGCCGTCCCCATTTCCCATCGCAAATATGAGATGGTGTCGTAGCGTAAATATAGGCATGTATATTGTACTAGCGGTTAGAAATGCTGACAGGGAAACGCTTTGCGGTCTGATATATACAGTGTAGTTTGAATTGATCAGCTCCTGTAGTTTCGTGTACGGAAGGTATTTTCTGGGTTGAACCATGTTGTAAACATTGTTGTTTTTGTATGCATTGCTTATAACAATGCCCATAAGCAGAACACCTGCAACTAGATAGCGCAGTCGATTGTTTGTTTCAATCAAAGAGGATGGTATTGGATCACCTTGCTCAGTTAGAACTTTCCAACTTGCTAAAAGGTAAGCAGAAACCTTGTTCCACCTTACTCGTCGTGTGTATGCTAATACTGCCAGTAGAACTGGTACGACAGCTAGGTAAACTACAAATAAAATAATCCAAAATGTAGTATCAAACACCCAAACAAACTCATGAACGGGATAAGGGCTAATCTCGTTTGGCTTTCCACAGCTTAAGATCTTGAGAACGAGTAATTTATGCATAGTTTCAATGTAGTATGCAGGAACAGACATATTTATAGTTCCAGAATACTCCTTAACAAGAAACCTTGGGTATAAAATTCGACTGTCGGTCAAATACAACGTTACCCGCTCATCTTGACAGTAGAGATTGCGTGAACGGTTAGCTGGATTCATAATGTCTCCAAGCAAATCCATTAAGGACTCGTAGAAATGGACAATTGGAGATTTAAATGCACCAAATGATAAGTGCTTGTTTTGTACATTGTATTCTTTTGGAGGACAACTTGTAATATATTGACCAAAAGGGGCATTTGGTGGTGTTGTCAAGTACCAAATCCTTTCCTCTTTATTATATACAAAAGACTCCAGGTCTTCTAGATTTTGTAACTGTTGCCAAGTTGCCAAACTAATATTCACTTGGTGACTGAATTTATTATTTTCAACCGTTTCTCGCCTCCAAAAAGTAAAATTGTGGATTAAAAAGGTAGAATTTAGACTTTTGTTATTTGGTAGAATTTCTACTGAAACATAAACGTCGTTAATTTCCCTATTCACTTTGTCAATGCAAAGAGTTTTATACGCTCCTAGACTTTGACTTGAGTGCCACTCTTCCAAGAAAAAGTGAAAAATCTGTGGCTTTCGTAAATTTGACAGTATCACTGTATCTGATATTACATACCATTCCGCATACGGCAAAACTGTTTCAAAATGTTTAGGCACAAGTACATTTATGCTTACGAAGCACAAACAACTTCTTGCGTTTGAGACCCAGCTGTTCAATTTAAGTTGTGCACAGTATATATCATCAGGATATGTTTTCCCAATCAAATGTTTTGAGTGCTGGCAATCTTGGGGTTTATTTATTGAACGGTTGGAAACAGCCATATTCCTGGGATACCAGTATAAATTGAATTTTCGGAAGTACCTATCAAGGCGACAATTTTTAGAGTAGCACATTTCAAAGGTTGGTACCAAACTTCGTAGCCAATAAGGTTGTGGAAACAAATCCGGAATGTTGACAGACCTAAAGTTTGTAATTGTAATGAGGCAATGCTTATTCCTGAAAGGACGAAGAATGTTATCCAGATTTTGAATGATTTCAAATTTGCCATCTAGGTTCCAGTCTTCTATAAGTTTTTTGTAAAGTAGTGTGTAGTCGGGGTGAATAGAATTTGATTTTGCTAACAATGCTTCTTTTAGAGTATCTAGTGTGGCTAGAAAACTAGTCGGTGCGCAAGCGGAAAAATCAAAAGTGCTTAGTGCTAGGAACGTAAAAGTTCGAAACATAATATATAAGCGAGAGTGAGATATATATATTCCAAAAAAGCTTTTTCAGATTTTAAGAAAAAAGTATATATTTCGTCGTCGTCGTCGTTTGTTAGAGCTAAAGTACTTATTTCAGAACTGAACGTAGTCAGCAGAGGAATCTATTTGAAAAGTACCTGGAGGCGTCTCAAATGCTAAATGCAATTAAACTAATGCAATAAAATTTTTAAGCGAGAAATATGGCAGGCTTTATCACGTGGTTTAATTTTAACAATTTTTAAAAGGTTTATATTAAATAGATATGACGTATGCAAAAAGATTTAGTTTGCTTAAGACTGTATGATATCTGCTGTTCTACCATCACTACACGTGGAGAACCTGTCTGGGCAAAAATAATTAGCTTATTGCATGGTAATTAAAATAAGTTTAAAAAAGCTATCTTGGAAGAAAAGGCGTGCACACGCGTGGCACATTAAGAAATTAAAGGCAGCACGGCATTAAGCATACATAATGTGACGTACCACCAGGTAGCAATTATTGGTGGTGCTGCTATATTGTAATATTAAGCAATAAATTTGGCTTTACTTAAAACATTCAGGGCAGGTGAGAACTTTAAAAGAACAACTTTCAAACTATTAAAATGCACATATGCCTCCACAAGATAGAAATTCACACGATAAAGCATCAACAAATTGACCAGCGACAAATTCAGACAAAAATATGGAACATGGACAATCTTCTAAAAATAAGACTCTCAACGGCATAATGACGGAAACTCATCGACAGGTGTGTGTTTGTGTATGTGTTTGAATTTATTAGCGTCAGGTTTACATTTTTAAATACGGGGAAAATTTTCTGATTTTTACTGTTCATACTGGATTATAATTTAGTTGGTAAAAACGACCTTGGTCACTTTAAACATTGACAGTTCGGAACATACCAGGATCGTGATGAGCAGGGTGGCTTTTTCTACATGTATAAATAGATTTTGTCCATTTTTCAATGTAAAAATGTATAAATACATGGAAATATGGAAATAACATGGAAAAATGTTAAAATACAGCCAAAGAAGCCATATGACTATATTTACACCTATTATGGGGAATCAGAAGACGGTTTTAATTAATTTAAAAGCAAACGAAACGGTTTAGTGGAGTTTTAAAACATGTTAAAAGCTTATAACTCAAACACTGAGTTTCATTTTGCAGAAAAAAATCAAACTTTTCAGGAATATTTCCATAATTTACATTGTCCATGTAAAAATTTCAAGTATTTTTAACATGTAAAAAATAATTTTTACATGTTATTTCCATGCTACATGTATTTACATCCCGCCACCCTGGTGATGAGCAACACAAACCAATTTGGCGCAAATAAACCCCTTTCTCGGATTAGCTCGCTGCTTCTGCATGAGAGCCTATTAAGATATCGGTCTCTGTGTGCCCGTCTGTCCGGACGCTTTCATTTTACATTTATCCGTCAGAAAAATTACATTAAACAACTAAATTACAAATGTGTAGAAGGATACATAATACATGTTCGAAATATTCTATTTTCACATTGAAACTTATTTATTTGAAACTTATTCAACAAACCAAACCAATTATCTTTTTCAGAACTAAACTATTCTAGACGAGACCTTTTACGAACCATTAACACAGTCATGTTTTTACATTAAAACAGACTGTGTTAATGGTTCGTTGCATGTTCGTAAATGTTATTTTAGCATTTTACTGTTTAGCATCATTGATATTTAGCTACGTCTTTAACATCTATTACCTCATTGAAGCAAAATTTGTACGAGAAGTTATATTAAAAAGGTGGCATGAACAAAGTTCCATTTCATGTTGAGATCAAAGTGGTTTTAATGTGTTGTCTGTCCATCTACGTTTAGATTTATAAACGGTCTAGAGAGGCGCGGAGATCAAAACTGTTTTTTATAGTTAAAATATTTTGATATAACCCTTTTGTTTTGAAAAAACATATTCTGCAATTATTACATACCTCCAGCTTCCACAAATTTTGTTTATTTTTCTACAATACAACTCTTATGGATTTTGAAGGAAAACTGGAAGAATTAATAATGCAATGTCACGGTAGACCAATGGATTGCAATGTCTAACAATTCAACCAAATGTTTCCTGAAAATAAAAACATACTGCTGCTTCAGTAGAGGAAAATCGGGAAAAGGTGAGAAAAAACTTTCTATGGCAAAAATTTTTTAAAACCCCAAATGTAATGACGCCTAAGCTTTCTAGTTTTCCAAGTGGCTAAACTATGCTAAAATGCGTGTTTGCTGCACCTGTTTTAGTGGGTGATTTTAAAGTTTACACTAGATATTATTTCGATTTCCAGTAAAACACTAAGCAGTTTGAGTTTTGCGAAACAATACCGTTTTAATATGCCCAGTTTTTACATTAAAACGGGCAACGTACCTATTCTAAAATTTAGGGCATAACATTTAGTAATTTACTTATTGATTGGATATTTTATATTTACATGTTGGCTACGTAATAGAAAAACATTTTATCAAGTATCCAGATTGACATTATACAAAGCAAATCAACATGCAACGGGTTTTGTTTACAAATTCAGAATTAAAGCTTTTACGTACGTTTAACTTGTCATCGCGTACTCCACAATATCTCACATTTTAGCAAAATATTTTCTAAAAAGAAAAGCAAGCTTCTGCTTTCATATAGGAGAATCAATATTTTATTGTGAAAGTCATTACAGTCCCAAACAAAATAACTTCCACAATGTTATAGTTCCCCAAGAGAAGTTAAGAAAATATGCATGTTTGCAGCTGGCACCGATTTTACTGGCTGAATTGAAGATTCAAACTATTATTATAAAAGCTACATTTCACTGACAATGAGTCGTGTTACTACTTTGCAGTTTCCTTTATAGAGTTTAAACTCCATTCATATTTATTAATGCAGCAAATGTTTTGCGGCGAATAAAAACCTCAACACGGATCGACTAAAATGTTTGTTGGAGTTCAACTATCAGGGCAAAAAGAATAGTCAGGCAGAAGGTTTTATAGTCACTAGTTCAATTTAAGTAAATGACGCCTAAGTAAATTAAACAATTCCTTGAATTGTGAGAGGAACACTTACCACATTTGCAAACAACATCAAGCAGCAGCTATCGTATTGAATCTATACATAAACATTTAATTGCTTTCTGTGGTACATTCTACAGAAGGACTGTATTATTTCATTTATTTTTTTAAATGCAGTTGTTTTAAAATTACTTTGCTATCAGAGAAATCAAAACATTAGAAATTAGTCAGTGAAGAAACAGAGACTTCATAACAACACTTTGGTTATTGAACCCAAAAACAAAATAGCTAAGATATTTCAAAGTCTTTAAAGTTTGTAACTGAAAATTTTCTATATTATGCCAGAGGTACAATTCTCAATAGTTATTTTACTTATTGAATCTATCTTATTTACTATTTATTTAATTTCTATGCATTTTGAAATTTGTGATTCCAGTAAATTCTAAAAGTATAGTAGCTGTAGATAATAAACATCAAAAACGTCAACAAGTACCAGTCATTGTAATTTGCAAATACATTTCCCAACTTGTTCTTATTGTAGTTTTAAATCACAAGCGTGTTTCTGCTAGATAATCGAACTTAGGTTTGTACTCAGACTGGCGAATTGTAAACGCCGTTCACATTTACAATAATGTGTTATGTAATATTTCAAACTACAATTCATCAGACGGATTTTAAACTAGTAATATACATTAAACACCAAGCAACAATTTTATAAACCCACTAAAGCAACAACCTAGAAGTCATTTTGTTTCTTTGTTGTATCTAGATTTTCATTGACTGGCAGGCACACATCAAATGCGAATTTCTTAATTTTCTTATATCACTCCGAAAGAACCGAACACACCGTTTAGTAAGCAAACTGTGCTACAGGGTCATATATATTTTCAGAAAAAAACTATCTAATCGTTGTATTAGGTACGAATAAAGTCATGCAAATTTCAATCCGTCTTAAGGTTGCGTATATCCGCGCTATTGAAAATGAAACCTCTTAACATAAAATTACATCTTGTAGTAAAATAACTATGGAGAAGCATGAACCAGATGGAGGATTTTGAGCTATTTATATATACAAATACTTGCATTTACAAACACGGTATTCCAACAGTTTTATAAGTGTAATAAAACAACAAGCTTAAAACCACCTTGTTTTCTTGTTGTATTTTAAATTTTCATTGACCGGCAGATGCACATCGATTGCACATTTCTTAATTCTGATGAGCGCATCTAAATAACTGAACACATGGTTACTTAGTAAACATACTGTGTTTCATGGTTATATATATTTTCAGGAAAAAACTTTCTAAGCATATTATTATGTACCAATATAGTCATAAAAAATTTCCATTTGTCCTTAGGTTGTTTATATACTTGCGACGTTGAAGTTGAAACTATTTATGGCTACTATAATTTTGTAAACTATTTGACCATCAACATGATTATGTGCAACAAATATTCACAAAGTCGCAATTTTTGTCAATAATTTTCTTCGGCATTTCTAAAGTAGTTTTTTTAAAGATCAACATTTCAATTTTTGCACTTAAAAATTTCCAGTTTTTACATTAAAACGGACAATGAATTTGCTCTTAGATTTGACGCTGAGATTGAATAGGCCAGATTAATAGGATGATAAATTATTTTTGAATTCCGATATGCGTCACAACACTGGATTTTAATCATTTGCGGAAAATTGGTGTAGTTTTGACTTTCCCAATGGTAGGGTCTGCAGCTTATGTTGATGAGTCCTTACACAGCTCTCTTCTGGATGATCGACGACCATCATCAACTGCCACTGACTGCCGTATCTAACGTGTCCTTCAAAACAGTTTTCACAGCTGAAACGAGTCCATAAACAACTTTAAATTTTAGGCGCAATTAAAAAGTTAAGCTGTCATGTTTGCTGTCAAATTTAAAACCCATGCCTGAGTAAACTGTAAAGCAGTCCCATTTGTTGAATGTAAATGTTATTTCAATGAACTAGAAGCGCTATTTACATTTACATTAATGTAGCGCGATAATTATGCTTGTTTATTCTATCTGAAGTATGTTTAAACATTAACATACAATTACCACGTATTTGACAAAAATTAGGCAACAAATTACAATTTTTAGTCACCAGATCTTTTGTTGGAATTGCGGATTTTCATTGCACTTGAAACGGTTATGTAGCCAAAACATAACATCACAATGTAATATAAAACTTGACTATATTTGAAAATGTATGCGTATGCAAAAGACTGCCTTGCTTAATCTTCAGTTTTAGAAAAAAATTTAAATTTGGGGTGGCTAGTCGTTGAAATGGGTTTTCTATTTATAAAGCACTAGCTTTTTCAACAACAGTGTATATTACAGTTCAGTATCATATCGTTGATCAAAGTATCAAAGTATCAAAACAATAACGCATCAATGCTTTTACATACACAACAATGTCCCAAGGGTTAATAAATATTTAAATATTTTGATTCTGAGAAACACTGAGTTCATAGAGGATGTCCTCGTTTTACATTAAATAGGACATCGTACCTGTCGTTAAATTCAAACAGTTTTACATTATCTTGAGGCAGATAATAAGTCAATAACATATGGATGGAAGAAAAGTTTATCAACTTGCACTTCGTTACATAACATTTATAATCTGAACATTTTGCCAAAAACTGGCATTCTTTTTGCTTTCCAAAAGGAACTGAACAATTGGTAACAAAGCAAGGCTACATAAATCGCTGTCAAGTACATCTAAATTGAACTGCTTGATAATATCTGGTCACTAAGCCAACACTGTCCACTACACACCGGAACACTTAATTGTTTACACAACACCCTCATGTGAGGAACAGTAAATGTTTCACCATCCATAACTAACCAGTTTCACATGAATTGTTAGGCACAATTTTCAAGCTAAATCTTTCTATCTTATCTATAACGTCTCATATTTTAACAAAATATTATCAAAAAATTAAAGCATACTCATACATACATAAGTTAGTAGAGAATCGGTGTTCTATTGCAAAAGTCTTAAAGAGCCCAAATGGGGTTCTATTGTAATGTTTTTGGTAACCAAACTGAGGTATAAAGTCTAAATATATAAATTTGATAAAAATATTGTATAATCATTTTTTATACGAGATTTGACCCTTTTTGTTGTCTGGTTTTTAAATGAATTCACTACAAGATGTTTTTCGAATGCACTACAGTAAAACATTATTTTGTGTTACCAATAGTAACTCAGGTTAGATTTCTGGAACTCTGGAATTAAAAGTCGGCACACGAAAATTTAATATGTCCAAGTCGAAAATATTTAATAAATCGTTTCTCACGACTTATTTTACCAATCTAATCCATTTATTTTCCATGCATTTTGTGGCTTAAGGTTCCAGCCAAATTTAAAAAAATTAGGTGGCAAAAAAATTTGGACAAGATCAACTAGTACCATTTTTTGTCATTTTAAGTACATTGTGTTAATTGTAGATTCAAACTACAGGTGTGTTTCTGTTTATTTTCACTTTGTAATTTAATTAAGGAATAGTAAACGCTGTCCACATTTACGTTAACGTGTTACGCAATATTTTATACCAAGATTCATTAGTTGAATCTAACGCTTCCAATTTTACGTATCAAGTGCACTCCGCACAAAAGAAGTGCAACAACAGGCAAGCCAGTCACACTACTATTTTGCATATTATAATATGCAAAAATTCAAAAAACTGCATACTTTGCTGTCCGAGATGTCTGGCAAAATCAGCTGCTAGTAAACCGACAAAACCGTCTGCCTTACTGTGTAACTGATACAGATTCACAGTAACTTGCTATGCAGCTCCAAACGTATTCTCTAAGAATGTTGTTTCAAAATTGCACTATAAAAACTTTAGAAAGGCGTATTTCGTTTCTACAAGGCATACACTCTGTACTACACAACAAAATGATGTACAAATTGCCAAGCTTCAAACTTGCGAGTAAAAAATCCATGCTACATTACAAGAATCTCTTTTTCGCGCTTCTAAATGTCCTAGAAACGTAAAACACTGAAACTATTTCGCGTTTTTAAAAACATCATAGGAATCTGACATGCATGATTAGCAAATTTATAAGTTAATCCGCGTTTTTTCGTTTTATGCACAAAGTTGATAAATTGTCCATAAAGTGAAAAATGATACGTGCTTGTAGTGGGGCTAAAACGACACTGGTGTACACATCAATAAAACCAAGATTTTGATAGTTTTGTGAAAACTAAACTATGTTGTCCAACTTTCCCTGCAAAAAAAGAAAGAGAAAGAGTAGCTGTGCTCATGCGACAGTGGTGGGATATGAACTGAAGTGTGTGAGCAATTCAATTACCAAATTGACATGTTTTGTTGCGCCTATTGCGACTTTCCATTTCCCAAATTGATTGACAAATAGAAGCTTTTCTAACAACTTTTATTCAGCAAACAAGAAGCACTTAAACCTTTCAAGCTTTTTCTTTTACATCATATAGCTTTGAAGGCATAATATGTTGCGTATCTTCATGACGTGAGTGTCAACAAAGGATTAAACGTTCCCCTGTCGATTAAAATCGACATTTGAACAACAACCCAAACATTATCAAAATGAGAACAAATTCGAAGTGAATTAGAAGGTGGACAGATACTCGATTATATTTGCTTTTGTTGATTGCTATATCTGCTGTTGGGTTGACTATGTCAGGCCGTTGACCGAATATTAAGTTGTAGAATACCAAGCACTTACAATTTCTTTTTTGGGCGGATAATTGCTTGCCAGTTTGCTTGTTCATTTAAAAAGATAAACAAATTATTTGCTACACTCGACACATTTTTGAAAACGTTTCCGCAAATTAGTAAAACGTTCTTGTCATTTTGATAACTTTTATTTTTTATACAAGTGTGACCTTTAGCATTTGATATATTTTGTGCCCGAAATATGCATTCTCTAATTAATTAAGTCAGTGTTCCTTTCATATTATGTTCTTAATCGGTTTATAGTAATAGTAACTGAATATTTTTTTTCGCGGTGCTTAAGCGCTTAACAAACCGAAACAAATACTTTGTTTGATACAAAATCTCCACGGAAAACTATGCGGAAAAACCATTAGGTTACTTTTCATTCAGTACTATCCACATTAACCTGCCCAACTAAATACTTTTTAAAAACAAACCAACATTTTCTAAATTTTTAATAAACAGTGTAAATCCATAGAGTCAAAAATTGTTTAAAATATCAGTTTTATTAAATTTAGAAGATGGTTCAAAAACTTTCGTTCTTCTTTATTTTTCTTATTGCTTACAACAAGTTGGATGATAACTCCAGCTTTGTTATGTAATTTTAATTGTACAACATATTGGTTACAAAGAAAATTTCTCGTATGTTAGCGTGTACAAAATCAATGCAATAAATCACCATTTAACTTTTCACCCCAAAATATTTATAGGCGAATCTACCAAGTATGTGTGGATTGGATTATTGATTTTGTTGCTTGCTCTTTCAAGTCTGACTTGCACGTACTATCCGGACAGATTGTTATAACGATTTTCTATTCAAACAAGGTCAAGGCTGACCACACCCCAATTTCTTTACGGTATTTTTTGACAGCTAGCAGCGAGAGAAAAACTCCTATTTACACATGACAGACAAGCAAACACGAATAACCAAGGCAAATACCAAACCTCAAACACAGACAGCATTATCGTTATTGCATTTTTGTTCATGTCACTTGTAAAGGCGACATTATTTCTAAGTTTTTGGAACATTCACACTTTCTGTGAACATTTTTAGTAAAATTAAATCGCACAGAAACAATTCCCGCACGTACAAAATTATTCGCACTTCTTAATCCAAAAATTGATTGTATGTTGTAATATAAAATCAAGCCAAAGGTATTTCAAGGACTGCACACTCATATTTAAGGTAATTATGCACTATTATTATATGCATTGTTTACTTCACAAAGCCTTTGTTTTCATCATTTTAAATTTTTTAATCAAAACATTTTTAAATAGACAGTAATGCGGAGCGGATCTAAATCAATGAGCTAACTACAATTACCCGACGGCTTTTCCTTTCTTTACTTTCACTGCATATCAAAAAGCTCTGTATATTACTATGTGGCATGTGGTTACATAACAAATTTGGTATACTCATCTCATTAGCTTTCTTAGACTGGTATTTACTTGTGCCTTATTACTGTTTCGTAAGAAGTTTACCCATTGCTCAAGATTAAGTAACAAAAAAGACAGTTTGCCAGCTTTTTCATTAGAAAAATATTGTGTTATTCAGTGCAGATAATATGTGCAGTTCAAGCTCAAAAGGGCAAATTGCATGGGAACTACCCATACAAGCTTTTTTGTGCATGCATCGTTTTTTGGTGTTTATTTTTGGTATGGTGTTGTTTTTACAGATCTCTAAACTGTATATATTCCAATGCAAAAAAGAAGCCAGTTTATAAAAATGCCTATAAAATATATTACACATCAAAAACGAAATCGTTTTCTGTTTTTTATTGACATTTACTGCATTCTGACACATATACTGCAGAGTAATTTGTGAAACATATATACAATGACAAAATCAGTTAAGTACTTCAAATGCTTTGTAATTTTGTATATCAATGATTATTTTTGTCTTTGTTGCACTTGTGCTTTAGCCAAAACAAAAATGGTAATAATGCTTTTCACATGTTTTTATTCTCAAATTCTCAGCTCTCATTAGTTTCTCAAATTATTTCATAAGTATAATAAAACACAATTTATTTTGAAGTCGTGTTTTTATCATTTTGATTTGATATGAATACAAACACAAATTACTCGCTTCATCTGCAAGTCAAATATAAAAGTATGTATAAGTATTTGGTAATAGATTTAGTATTATATCATATTTTTAACCCCTTGTTCATCCACTTTTGAATGCATACACAATCTACGCTGGCTACAAAGATATCTGAATTCTACTGGAACGTATTATATACAAACATTAACCGACAAAATCTTAAGTGAACGACATTTTTTGCCGTTTACAAAATTTGAACCTACAATACATAGAATACTCATAAAGTAAAATACTCGAAATGAAAGAAATCAGTACAAAGGCAGAATTCATTTCTATCTTGTGGATTTTAGTAATAAGCGTTTTGCTTAAAATAATTACCTGATACATGGAATTTTTGGTCAATACCTTTCTCAGTTTGTCCACTTTCGGCTGCATAGTGCGAGCACAAACATGAACAATTACAAACGCTATTAGCATTTACATCAATGCGTCACGTATTATAATAGTTCTTGAATATAGAGCAGCTTGGAAATCCGTTTACACTATGCGTTTACAAAGTGTTTGCGAAACATTAAGCAGCACCCACATTATAAAACAGTTCAATCGACCTGCAAAGTCATACTTTTGCATTCAAACCAACCTGTTATTTTAGTACTTGCAAAACCCTTCGGTTCATAAAAGAAAGCGGCTTATATTCGCAACATACCGGAGTTGTAGATTGAGGACACATAGATTTTATGTACTATCTATCCATCAAATTTTGAAGTTGATTGAGACGTTCTCGATGAAAATTCGTTAATGCTGTTTGGCTCACATTTACATTAATGTGTTAAGTAAAATTAGAATGTGGCAAATATTTAGTTCATGTCATTTCAATGCGTCCTGACCAAGTATACCTTTTATATGACAATGAGTAAATAGAACTTTTGCCAGTAAATTTTGGTTACCATGACAGTACATGTAACACTATTTGCTCACTAGTACAAATTTTTGCACTGTTATCATTTACATTATGGTAACGGATTTAAGTTTGTTTGATGGGTATCCTACCACCATCCCTAGCGTTATATTAACACTTAATTCACAGTAATTACAAATTTTTTGTTAGTAGTTTTTGGTAGGATTGAGCATCTTCATTGCACTGGCACAAAAACAAATTTGCTGCCAAAAGGTTACTTGTATTATCATTTTTAAATACGTACTAACCACCTTTATAATCTTTTTTGTTACGAAACCAAGTTTAAAATCGGCATCGTGTTGTTACACTAGAAACAACTTGCCAAAAGTTTAAAGCATTCATTAAGTAGCAATTTTGTCCAAACTAGAAACAATATCTTAATGAGCCAATGAACAACAACATCTTAATACAAAATTAAAACTTTCGAAATTTATGTGTTTGCAAACAACTAAGCCCTGTTTAACCTTCATTTCTAGAAAAATGTTAAATTTGAGGTTGCTTGAAATTATGTTTCTTTTTAAACAACAAATTTGTTTAACGATACAATTTATTTTAGATTCATCTCAAAGATGTAAAAATTAAAGCAATAACACATGAATGCGTTTCGTTTACGTTAATGTTTCATGCGTTAACATATACCTAAATATTTTGATTCTGACCAGCAATGAATTTTTGAGAAGTCCTGTTTTTACATTAAGACGGACAACCTACCGTTTTAAATCTAACTAAATAGCATAACATTACTGAAACTCGAGACTGGGAATAAGTCGATCACAAATATGATGCAATCAACTTTCACCTTATCGCAAAATGCACAACATTTTTTAAATGATCTTTCGCCGAAAACCGGCATTAGTTTTGCTTTTCAAAATGAGCTGAATAATTGGTAAGCAAGGTTTACATATGATAAAGCTGGCAGTGAAGATTATATCCAAATTGAATTGCTTGATAGTTTTCTCTGAGCAAATCACTGTTCACTATACACTGGAACACTTATTTATTGCTAATGGGAAGCGCAGAAACGTTTCTCCATTCATAACACACTAATTGGAAGTTTACAAGAATTCCTGGGAACGATTTTCAAGCTAAACCTCTTACGTTTGGTAAGCTTGTTATCGCGTAATTTATAATGTCTCATATTTGAACAAAGTATTGTCCAAAAATAAAAGCATTCTAAATTTTAAGTAAGTGGAAAATTGGTGTTCTATTGCAAAAATCTTTAGAAGCCAAAGTACAAATTAATACACAAATTATTTTAAAGTCCCAAAATGCTTTGTTTTCCAAACGTTTAACTGGAATGAGTATTTGCAGCAGTGAATTTATTGGCTGCACTTTAAATTCAACAAATTATTTGTAAGGATTTATTTCACTTACTCTTTTGTAAAGTGTAAGTAGTATATCAAAGTTTGATAATCAAACGCTATTCACATTTACATTAATGTGTTACGTGTTATTACAGGTCTAAGCATTTATTAACCTGTAATATAAATATGTGACGCACATATTCCCCACTCGATTTTGACCCCGCTTGTGTTTGGTATTTCTGAATGAGGATACAACAAGACGTTTTGGAATATAGTACAGTAAAACGCTTAACCAAACACTTGGTTAACAGTGGAAATACAGTCACAAGCCGAGTAGTTGCATCAAAGGCCTAATTAAACGTATTTTAACGCCCGTTCAAGGTTGTTTAGTGCACAACTTTCGTGGCTTTAAAACAAACTAAAAACAGATGAAATTTTTTATCCCACTTGCCGAATACGTCGCGTAAGCAGTTGGTGTATTATCAAATCTTAGTGTCTTTCTGTTGTACCTTCTACAGAAAGGCTACATTATTCTATTCAACTTTCACGGACCGTTTTTACTGATAATAAATACTAGGAGATATTTGGTTCTGCAAAAATTGAAACATGGATTCACATTAAAACCGGCGGATTTCAAGTATCATAGAAACAGTTTTGTCCTTATGCCAAAAAACTGAAACATATGAGATTTAAAAAAATCATATTTCAAAAGTCGGCATATAAAAATTGTCTAGATTTTTGGGAGATACATTTCTCACTAGTTATTTTACCTATTTAATATATTTAAGTTGTGACTTTTGGAATTTGTGGCTTGTGATTCTAACGAATGCTTTAAATATAGCGGCTGTGGACAGTAAGTATCGCCGAACATCAACAAGTGCCAGTCATTGTAATTTGTAAATACATTTCCCAACTTGTATTGATTGTAGTTTTAAATCTTAAATGTGTGTTTTCTCCATTTAATAAGGCTTCGTTTTGTATTTTTATTTAAAGAATAGTAAACGATGTCCACATTTACATTAATGCGTTACGTAATATTTTGGACTAAAACTGTAAATCAGGCGGGAAGTAAATCTGAGAAGCAGCCCAGCAAAATTTATGTTTCGCAATTTGCAAAATACAACAAGGTTGCAAAAGTTGTTATCCAAGATGACCACACAAATCTCCTGCTACTTTAGCCAATTTGTGTTACCCCACTGTGTATCTGATACTGATTTAAAACTTTCTTTGCAAATCCAGAACACCAGACGCCGAAAATCCTTTAATAACTTGTCAGACGGTTTCAAAATCCTTGAGTACTATTTACTATGCGTAGTTAACATTTTGTTTTCAAAATTGCACTACCGAATTAACAAAGACATTAGTATTTTGTTTTGCACAACTTTGCACTTTGCAACAAAAAGGCAAACAAATGGTCAAAATTGAAATTTGTTAGTGCAAAAATCTATAGTGTTCAGTATCGTCTATTTCACGCTTTATATTGCACAAAAAATGTAAAACACAATAACGCTTCAGGGTTTTTGTAAAATGTCACTGGAAAGGTGCATTGGTGGCTTGCAAGTTTTTCTACAAATCTGCTTTTTTGTTTGCTCAGAGCTGTAACCTGCTCAGGAAAAGAAAAATGATACGTGCTCGTGGCTGGACTAGAGTGACACTGGGTTACTTTTCAATAAACCTTTTTGATAGTTTGGTGAGGAATCAAATATGAAAGGAAGTGTTCTATTTTTCGAGCAAGAAAAGAAAAAGTTAACAACCGAGACGCAGTGGTGAAATAAAAACTGAAGTGTGTGAGCAATTCAATTCCCGAATTGACATGTTTTGTTGCGCTTGTTACAATTTTAATTTTGCAAAAGTGATTGACAAATTGAAACTTTCCTAATGGCTTTTACTTTGCAAACGAGAAACCTTTTGGGTTTTGTAGATATAATAATTTGCATTACCATCATGATATTAATGTCAACAAAGGCAGAGACTCGCACTCGTAGAAACTGCCCGATACCACTTTAATCATTAAAAGCAAAAACTGTCTATTACTGGTGACAAATTAACAACAACCCAAGCATTAACAAAATGAGAACAAATTGAAAGCAAATTGGAAGGTGGATAGATAGTCAATTATATTTGCTTTTGTTGATTGCTATAGCTGCTGCTGGGTTACCTATACAACACCTTTGACAGAATATAATGTGTTGAATACCAAGCACTTACAATTTCTTTTTTGGACGGATAATTGCATACCAGTTTGCTCGTCTATTTGAAGACATAAACAAAATATTCGCTACACTCTACACATTTTTAGGAAATTAAGAAAACATTTCAATAAATTGGAAACGTTTTAGTTAACATGATAACTTCCATTTTTGCATACAAATGTAGCCATTGGAATTTCAAATACTTTATGCCATATATACTAATAAATTAAGTCAGTATTCATTTCATATTATGTTCTTAATCGGTTTATAATATTTCCAAATGGACATTTTTCTTTGCGGTACTAAAGCGCTCAACAAACTGAAACAAAACTTTATTTGATACAAATAAATCAGGCAGTTATAATACCGTTGACTGCACTTTCTAGGGACTTGTTAATATTTTGGTTTCAAAATTGCATTATCAAATCAATAAAGGTGCATCTTGTTTTTCACAACTCTGCACTGCACAACAAAAAAGCCCACAAATGGCTAAAATTGAAATTTGTTAGTGCTAAAATCTAAACCATTCAGTTATGTCAATATCACGCTTCAAATTGCTCCAAAAATGTAAAACACTGTAATGCTTCAGAGTTTTTAGAAACGTCGCAAGAAGCTTACATGCATGGTTTGCAAATATTTCTGCTAATCCGTTTTTTGTTTGCTCAGATCTGTGATCTGCTCAGAAAAAATTGATACGTGCTTGTGGTTGGACTAAAATGCCGCTTGGTGAAACTTCGATAAACTTTCTTGATAGTTTCGTGAAAAATCAAATATAAATTGAACATTCCGACTTTCCGAGCATAAAAATAGAAAGTTGACAAACAAGAGGAGCTTATGTTCATGCGGCAGTGGTGACATAAGTACTGAAGTGTGTGTGAGCACTTCAATTGCAAATTGACATGTTTTGTTGCGCTTATTACAATTTTCATTTTGTCAAATTGATTGACAAATTGAAGCTTTCCTAACAGCTTTTACTCTGCAAACGAGAAGCACTTAAACTTTTCAATTTTTCTCTTCTTGGCTATGTTTTGTAGACATAATTTGCATTACCATCATGACACTAATGTCGGCAAAGGCATAAATGTTTTTCTGTCCATTACTGGTGACATATAAAAAACAACCCAAGCATTAACAAAATGAGAACAAATTGGAAGTAAATTAAATGGTGGATAGGTAGTCTATTACATTTGCTTTTGTTGATTGCTATATCTGTTGTTGGGTTTAGTATGTCACGCCTTTGACAGATTATTAATGTGTTGAATACCAAGCACGTTGCTTCGCTACACAATACACAACTTTAAAAATTAAGAAAGCATTGCAATAAATTGTTAAAACGTTCTTTTCAACTTGATAGCTTCCACTTGAAGGTTGGTAAAATATATGTGATAGTGGTGACGCACTAAAAGCTGCTGTGGTATTTATGGTTTAACTAAAGCATCGAGAAATAAACCCTAAATAGCGTGCTACGGAATTAATATTTCACCTATACTTTTATCCACTTGAGTCACTTAACGGGATTTACCCAAGTACGGTTGCGATGACAATTTAAACACCAAAAGTAGATAGTACTTGCAATGTTTTTATTCAAAAATTACGATACGTTTTAGATAGATACGTTAAGTATTAGATACGTTTATTTAAAGCTCATAACAAAAGCAATATATAGAACAACCTGCAATGAAAACACATGAATGCAAATCGTATTCATTTAACTTCTCTATTTGCATTATTAACAATTAGACTTTCAATCATAACCTTCAGTTCATAAAATGTTTGCACCCAACTTGGATTTTGTCGTGTTATTTCTTTTCAGGCCGTATGAAATTCATACTATGAATACAAATTCTTTGCATCTACCCGTTCTTGCTTGAATATCCTACATTTTTACGATGCCTAGTTTAGGTAACAATTTTCATAAGATAGAAATAAATAAAAAGTTCAAATGCTTTTGCCGACTGAATATATCAATCATAACTATGCTAGGAGTCTCAGGCTGCCTAATTTTTATATGTTCCAAAGATTGCATTGGTTGCACAAACCCAAAATGGCATTCTGGATTTTTTATCTCTATGTCGTATTTTATCTCAAAATATAGTTCCTTGAGACTAGGCAAATATGGAAATTCCAATGGTGTTATAGTAGGTAGGATTGCGCCCAAATGCACAATTTGTAATCTGTTGAAATAACCTGAGAAAAATTCTGAGCGACAGGTATACTCTCTCAAGGTGCGTTCAAATCTTCCAGCGCGTCAAGAATCTGTGTTTTGGAATTGATGTCGTGAAGAGTTAACTCGATTAAATTAGGAAATAGCAAGTTTTCAAACGCGTCAACGTCATCTAGCCGACTTGAAGGCCGTACACATTTCAAAGTAGCAATGTGTGGATTGGCAATGGCAATGAGAACAGGTCTTAATACACATGAAGGCAATTCAGAACTTCTCAAACATCGCAAATTTTAAAAATTTGGAAACTGCTGAGAATTCACCAAGATTGCTAAATCCTTACACTTTTGTTGCCCGTAAAAGCAACTGTTAATAATCATTTCTTTTATATTGGGCATGAAAAATTTGGATGGCATGGGCAAAAAATTAGGCATAGGTTGTAAAATTTACATTTTGCGTGCCACATTCCAATTTCAATACAGATGTTCCGTTAAGCTTAGAAAATTCTGCAATGGCAGAGGCGATATTGTCTATCCAGTTGTCAACTCCTTTGCCCAGGGGTTCTTCTGCAGTAATTATCAGAGAAAGGGATCAATTTGCGCCAAATCGATTTGCGTTGCTCAGGGCGTTCTTGGTCTATTGCAAGCTGTTAATCTTTTAAGCAACCAAGTTTGCCTCCATCACCTAAAATTAATTTTTAATGTTGTTGTAAACATTATATAAATTCGATAATCAAAATTGTAAGCCAGACGCTTATTTACGGAAGCACATACCGGTTGAGGACGCTCCAACACTGGACAATTCACAATCTTTTGTTTGGAAGATTGTCCAATTTCCACATTTTTGTCTGAATTTACCGCTGGTTGTCTTCAATTGACAATGGAGCTTGTATCCAATGCTGGCGCTTGTGTAGGCTCATATTTTAAAAGTCGTTTTTTAATTTGTTCACCTGGTATTGAAACGACCTGTTTTTCTCTTACTGCTCAAGAACTTTTTATTCAGCGATTGATTTTCCACACCTAGCAATTTCGGCACGTTACTAACGTGGCTCGGCTATTTTTCTACAGCGGCATGACATATTCAATCATTTAGTATTGTGCTAATACAGATCAAAGATCACAACCATAAGTGTTATTATATGCAACATATAATATACTGCATATAGATATTATAAAGTTGATAAAAAAGATAAGACCGAATAAAACGCTTTGAGTCACGTAAAAGGTATGTATCAAGCAATCATGGCCAACACTTTTGCATTCAATTACACATCTCTTATCTGATGAGTCCAGGAATTTTTCGGCGCAGTTCCCAATGACGCATTTGAGATTTTATGACAAGGGGTGGATATCTGTAATTTTGTTTATTTCTATGTGCCTGACACCAGCATTCATAGATACATGATTTGAATTAAAAAGTTTTATATGTTTATCAGGTTGGTTTATCTTGTCAAAAATGTGATTGATATAGCTACTTATCAACTGGGATACCCATAGAGAGAGAATTCGTGTCACCCATTACTCTTTCTAGTTTGGTGGTGTGGTGCAAACATTTTTGCCGTTGAATTCGTGTTGGTTGAATATTATATTTTGAAATTTTTACTATTAAAAACACATACGCACTAAAAGTTAAAAAACTCCACCACAGCATTTGAAAGGATATTTTCCTTAGAAACTCAAGCTCAGAAACATCCCAACTGCAAAGGTAACGAAAATATACATGTTTCCAAATATTTTAGAAAGGACGATATGCATAACTGGCCATTTTTGGCCCCCAAAATAAAAATCGAGTTTTTGCTATAGAATCATAAATCAAGCAAAAAGATTCATTCCAGTCAAAGTTTTATGTAGATTTGACCAATATTTCTAAAGTTATGAAGTTTTGAAAATGACGTGTTTGGTGACTAGACGCCAGCAAAGGATCAGCAACTGGACTTACTTAAGTGGACATAACTTTGGGACTATGTGCTCGACCACAAAGGTTAAGGAGCCATCGAGAGATTAAAACCACCAATTATAATAAATATTTATATTTGTAAAAATGCAGTTCTTTCAATTATCTATGGGGGACAAAATATGCTTGGGTCCCGAAAATATCCAACTGTATGCACTAAAAATCGGTTTGCACCTAAACGGTAGGAGACACAGGTCAGTAGGGTACATGAAAATGAAGCACTAAACTAAGGCTATCAGAAACTCTGTACCGCGGACGAAAGCGTTTGTGTTTTAAAAAATATGCATGTTTTTGTGCGATTTTGGCATACTTTTTCAGTAAATCGGGACCGTTCTCCTAACTCCTAAGGAGTTTCGTCCGCGGTACAAAGTTTCAAATAGCCCTACCTTAGTGCTTAATGTTGGTGTACCCTACTCACCAGTGTCTCCAACCGGTTAGGTGCAAACTGATTTTTAGTGTATACAGCTGCATTTTTTCGGTACCCAGGCATGATGGGTTACCCATAAATCATAGAATGAACAGCATTCTTGCAAAGGTAAATGTGGATGATGATTGCTGATTTTTAGGCTCTCGAATGACCCCTAAATATTTGAGCATGTGTCTGTGGTGTAAAAGTTATATCCACTTAAGTATATCAGTTGCTGGCCTTTTGCTGGCGTCTAGTCATCAAATACGTCATTTTCAAACTTTCAAAGGTTTTGAAATATTGGTCAGATATACATAAAACTTTGACTGGAATGAATCTTTTTGCTTGATTTATGATTCTATAGCAAAAACTCGATTTTTATTTTCGGGGCCAAAAAGGGCCAGTTATGCATATCGTCCTTTGTGTCTTTCATTTGATAATTTGTCAGTGCTTTTAGACTTAGCTCATGTGATTTTACAACTAAACGACAGAAGTTTTATACGTGCATTTTATCGTACTAGATATGGAACCCACTAGTAGGATAGGTTGATAACAGGGGCGTTTTTGGACGCTCAATAAATAAAATTCGATGAAATGTGCCTAACTTTTTATGCACCAAAAATAGTCACATATTAATAATTTTGAATAAAAGATTCGTTACACAGGACCAGTGCAGCCAGCAAATTTATTACTAAACTAGTCGGATGTTAAGGCAGTTATCAGATCAGATTTATTAAAACGTAACTTCATATTTTACAATTTTTATTGACCAATGGCACAAGGACAAAAACATTAACTTTGGTCCGGTTAAGGTAGAAAGGAGACAAAAACTGAGTCCCTCCAAAAATGCGCAATGTTACTGTCTTAATGCTGAAAACTGTAAGCACTAGCGTTAATGCTCAAACCATTCTTGGCAAATTTTAATTTACGTGATGAATTCCATGTACTCACGCACGTTAAAAATGATACCGTACAGAAAAAAGTACATCATGTTGACCAAGCAGTTTCGTATACCTTTCTTGATTTATTTTTTCTCTCACCAGTGGCAGCGTTTTATCATTGAAGTATGCAGGCATGATGACATTTTTTTCTTGTCTTGTTACACATATATCCCACATGACTAGTTGCAAACATTTTTACCTGATCACCAACTCTCTGTGCATATCTAAACCAGGTTATTCTATCCGAAAATGTGGTGTGCTAAAGTATACAAAAAGGCCAATTCAGATTTCAGTATATGAACATTATCATAGCTGATTTGGTTCTCCTAGCTTATCTGAATTCCTTAGCTTATTGTAATAGCAATAACAAAACTGCAAGCTAACCCTCATCTTTTATTTCATGCTAGTACGGTAGTATTTATCAATTGGTAGTTCACACAATCCAGGTCCAATATTGAAATGATTTTGGCTTGCATCGAATTTAAAATATAAAAGACAAAATTACAAAAGTCTGTATTGTTTTGGTAACTTCTAGTTGGTTGGAATAGATAAACAATGACAACCAACATTTCACAAGTAAACCTAAGGGACTTAACGCTATACTCGGATGAACAGGAAGAGTGGCAGAGACGACACATTCTGGACAACCTGCCGAAGCTAATCCTATTAACAACTTGCAATGTACTATTTCTCTCTATCATTCGGAAAGCTGGAGCTTTATCTGAATACGCTGAGCAAGAGCTGGTAAAAATAATTACTCGCCATTCTAAGAAAAAGGCTTTACAGTTTTTAAACTATAATTCGTCTTGTATTAGGTCCAAAAACATCCAGTACCTGCGGAGAAGTCAAAACATTTTTATGAAATACTTGTCAGACGACAAAACTGCTACCACATATTAAGGGATGCATTAGAGCAAACTAGACAAACTGAAGCATTGGAGATTCTGGATGATGCCCTGCTAACAGATGTGCTCAATGAACTGGACGTCCCATTAATTGGACTGAACGTTTTCAAAAACAACATTGATTCAATACTTGACATTTATGGTAGCACGTTGGTGCATAGGGCAGTAGAAACTCGAGGAGTTCAGCAATTGCAGAAACTAAAGCTACTTAAAGCTAATTTTGAAGCAAAAAACGCCTATGGATATACACCACTTCTCCTACTTGCACATGCAAAGGCTCGCTTTGCAGGAATTCTTGCATGGTTTGTAAATGAGCAAATCGACCTCCATGCAGTCGACGATGAAGGGAACAATTTGGTTATCTTGGCAGCGTTGTATGGAAATTCAAAATATGAGCTACAACTGCTTCTTGACACTGGTATGGAATGGGATATCAAAAACCAAAAGTGCCAAAATATCATGCATTTGGCAGCAGAAGGTGGAAACGCTGAAGCTTTAAAATATTTCAAATCCTTGGGAGCTGATGTAAACGCGCGAGATAAGTTCGGAAGCACGCCACTTCTACAACTTGCATATACAAAGAAAAACTTTGCAGACACATTTGCGTGGTTTGTAAATGAACAAATCGACCTAGATGCAGTCGACGATAATGGCAATAATTTGGTTTTCTGGGCTACATACAATAGAAAACCAAAAGATGAGCTACAGCTGCTTGTTAACACTGGTATTAAATGGGATATCAAAAACAAACATTGCCTAAGTATCATGGAAATGGCAGCAAAAATTGGAAACACTGAAGCGCTGAAATACTTCAAATCGTTAGGAGCTGATGTAAATGCGTGAGATAAATTGGAAACAACATCGAATAAGTAGATATTATAGATTAAGAAATGCTGGCCCAAACTAATACCGCAATAGAAACATGTCAACTCTCTCAAAATTCCCAATTACGCAAAAATTTAAATTTTCTTCTGCCACATGTTTTGTTGTACGTGCGACGCTTTATCAGGCTGGAAGTTACACAGTGTTTTGAATATGCCACAAATTGAAATTGTCCTTTTTGTCATATTAAGAAATAGTAACATCAAGAGAGTGTACATGAGGCATGAGTAAAGCCATTTTCATGTGTAAATTTTAGGTCCCTATAATTCAGCAAACTCTTCAACCTCTTTCATAAAATTCCAATATCTCATATTGTACTACAATAAAATATCAAGCATTTCTTTCATTAAAATTATTTTTGGATGATTAATAAATAAACCGTTGGTTTCTTGAAATACTGTAATATTTACAACCAAAACCAAATTCTTTACTGTTTTAATTTTTTTTGGCTCAAAGGCATATTATTATTGAAAATATATATATGCATGTATTGACAACGCTGTGTTTACATTTACATTAACGTGTCACGTGTCATAATGATTTTTGAACATTGTCCAGCTCGTAAATCCGTTTACGTTATAAATGTACGGCTGATATTCAGCTTTTGGAACTTAAAGATGTTACATGCGCCGTTACTTTAAAAACTTTTCGTTGTGCGCCAAGGTGTAAAATGAAATCACAAAATAGTTATTCTGGAAGTTGATGATAGACTTTTGGGCAACATTATGAAGTACGTTTTCTGGTGTTTCACTTAGCAAAAGCAAGGATGAGCATATTCTAAACCCATAGATAAATTATGAGAAATTACCGATTCTGTAGGCCGGTGGATTTCAAGGATGTTCAGTTTTTACAATAAAACAGTACATTTTGGACGTAAGCTAAGGTATTTAAACTAAATACTGATATTTAGTTGTTGAAAACATTTGACAAGAGAACATTTCTAACATCAGCTTTCGATACGTTCACACTTTTTAAGTTGTAGGCAGTAGCAGAACAAATACCACATACCGTATTTGCTCGTGAAATTGAAAGGATTAATGAGTACAGCTATCTATCCAGTCACGAGACAATTGGCCAATTGATAAAAATGCATAGTTCCACTGTTATTTTTGCGTACATTTTTTCTTAAGTAACTGTGCAGATTTTACGTTGCATCTGCTATAATTGTTCATTTTGATTTTACGTGCAAGCTTACAAAAATATGGTAAACACCGTCCACATTTACATTAATGCGTGGCGCAATATTTTAAGTACACTTACACGTACGTTGAACAAAATTTAGGATTTGTTTTCAGTGTTTGAATACAATGCTCACCAAAATCCTTTTTCTAAATTTATATGCACTCACAAACCAACGAATATTTTCTTGAAGTTTTGGAACAATTCGTTTCAAAAATACCCTTTTTTACATTAAAGTGGACATCCCACTAGTTTTTTGTTTACTAACACGTAACATTTTCTGTCTTTTTTGTTGTTAAAACACAACCAAAACTCCGTGAAAACGTCATAAGCCGCCAAGGAAAAACTTCTGAAGTGAACCACATGATGCGTTTCAGCAGTCATACATTGGCTGAAACTAACAGTTAATTTGAATCATCTGTGTGTAATATTTGTTGTGGAGGGGTTTTGATACTGCAATCGCCAAACTGATGGCAGATTAAGTATTTACCATAAAAGAATATTAGCAATCCAGCATCACTATGACTTGATGTAGCAATAATTTTTAGAAATGGACACAAATGCTCACCAATGTCATGTTTCTTTACTGTGGGTCAACGGAAAGTCCTGTTGTTCGAGCGTTTCTTTATTTTACGTTTCACATTATGTATTCCGTAAGAATTTCACTACATTTTTATCCCATGAGTGAATAGGTTTTGTGAATAGTTAATAAAGCTTGAGCACATGAAGCTCACATTTTGACCCGGGTATTTAAGCAAATAATAATTTAGTCGCGATCAATTGTTTACATCATGTGCAGGAAGTAGGATGACAAAATTAAATTTCCTATAAAAATTCACAGACACGTTTTTAAGAAACATTTCTAGTACAGTATTATTGAGCTATCTTTAGAGTATAAGTGTACAAAACTTCTCGATCTAGTGACCTTCTGTTTTCACAAAATGCCATCTTACATTAAGTAACGCCATCTACGAAATTTCACGGTACGAAAAATTTAGTGTATTGCGTATACTTATTCTTATATTGCGGGTTCCAAGTAACTTATGGCTACAAATCGATTTCTAAAATGTATTCACAATTCGATTTTCTACAACCACGGACCAGAACATTAGTTTTATTATCCTTGCATTTTTGTACAAAGACGATATTTGATCAAGTGATCTGAAATTAAGAGTTTTTGTATATAAGTAAGATTTTTTCTACAATTCAATCACTACAATTACCTTGCTTTGCACCACCTGAAAGGTAAAAAAATGGGCCAAGAGCCATCTATAAACAGATATAATTTCAAAGCTTGTATGCCAAGTTTGACCACATCAAACAATTGGAAGAACTTTTTTTAAAAAAATAGTGTTCTTTGAAAAACGGCTAAAAATTGAATTGCTCATAATTTTCTTGTTAGCTAACTTCAAAGGTACTTTCAAAGCTCATTTGAATGCCCACTTTTTACGAACTCTTTCAAGGTCTATAACTGTACAATTACTTTTACGTAACAGAGTAGACAAAAGATTATATAAAATCGTTTTAAGAAAAATCGTGAAAAATGAAAATCGGCATTGCTGTATACAACATCAAGCTACTGCAACATCGTAAAGTTTTTTGAAATAACTTATACATTATAAAAATCTACAAAGTTCAGTGTACCCAAGCATAACTTTGTTAGCTTGGAATTGCTCTTCAGTAAGTTATTACAAAGGTATACATTTTGTCATTCTAATTCTTGTACATGCTGTACATATTTCTTGTAGCATAGTTGGCAATGAACATGTTCATTTTTAAAAGCTATGAGCTTGAAAGCTGTCCCGTTTTTACCTTAAAACGGATAAAGTGTTGACCGTATCTAAGTCATATTGTTTATTTGCTTGCTGCGGCTTGTTTATTTGTGGTCAAAACCAGTTAATTGGGATTAAAATTAGGTTATCTGGGGTCAAAATCAGTCTATTTGGGGTCACAAGTAGGCTATTTGGGGTCACAAGTAGGCTATTTGGGGTCAAAATCAGTTAACTGGGGTCAAAGGTAGGCTATTTGGGGTCAAAAGTAGGCTATTTGGGGGCAAAATCAGTTAATTGGGGTCAAAATCAGGCTATTTGAGGTCAAAATCAGGCTAATTGGGAACAAAATCAGGCTATTTGGTGTCAAAATTAGTCTATGTGGGGTCACAATCAGTTAACTTGGGTCAACATTAGGTTATTTGCGGTCAAAATTATCTAATTGGGGTCAAAATCAGGCTATTTGTGGTCAGAATCAGTTAATTGGGATCAAAATCAGATTAGTTTTCAGTAAGCAAAACACTGTTTGCTATACACTGGAACACCAATTTCTTGCTCGTGTGAAGCACAATGAATACGATTTCATTCACTACTCCCAAAGATCACTAAAATTTGTAGGCGCAACTTTAATCTAAACCTTTCACATTTGCTTAGTTTGCCGTCAAGTACTCTTTAATATAAAATTAATATATTGTTGCAAAAAATTTTTAATTCCCAAATATATTAACTTCTAAATTTATTTCCTAAGTCCCATATTTTATTATTTCCCACATTGCTAGACTGGAAAGCGTATTTGCAGCAGCGGCTTCAGTGCTACATTGTAAATTCAAATTCATTTCAAACCTACGTTTCACCTAATTGTCGTACTGCTGTGTAGAGTGTAAATATTATGTCAAACGCTATTCACATTTACATTAATGTGTCACGTGTTATTTGCAGGATCATGCAGAATTATGTTTATCTTTAATCATAACCTGAAATATATTTCCTTGTCATAAACATTATCCACACGATTTAGAAGTGTGGTTTTACCCCGTTTGTTGTCTGATTTTTTGTAAGTGAGGCAATTACATGTGGTTTACAAATTACCTACAATAAAAACACTAAACCATACTCGAGTTATCAAATCTCAAAGGTTATTTATTTGATCTCTTTCTGTTGTACCTTTTACCGAAAGATCACCTTTATTTATCCAATTTCCACAGATTTTAATACAGATATTACTAAGCGGTAAGAAGATTTCATGCTGCAAACATTTGAAACGTTGATCCAAAATAACACAAACAAACTTAAATATTATCATAGAAATACTTTTATTGCTAAACCAAAAACTGAAAAATGTGAGAGTTTTATAATTCCGGGTTTGTAACACAAATATTGTAGAATGTTGAAGAAACATTTCTCACCACTTATTATACCAATCTAATTCATTTAAATTAAACGCATTTTTTGGCTTGCGGTTCTCGCAGAAGTTAAAACAATAGTTGGGTATAAAAGCTTCTGTTGATGGTTTAAGAAAACGGCGAATGTCATACGTAAATACAGTAATAGCATTAGAAACCTACCTGTACTAAACACTTACTTTTTGGGAGTCCAACTATTAAAATTAGAATGTTTTTCCTGCAGCGCTTTTATGTGTTTAATTCAAATATAATATCAGTGACCAACAAACGCTATTCACATTTACATTAATGTTAAATTCAGGTGTTATTCCAGGACTATGTTTTTGTTTACTAACCTGAAATTTATTTACTTGACATAAACATTATCGACTCAATTTTGAAGTGTGATTTCACCCCGCCTGTTATCTGGTATTTTTAAGTGATCCAAATACATGAGAGTTACGAATATATTACAAGTGAAACACTGAACCGTACTGGAGTTACCAATGGTAACACTGCACCTTTATCGTGGCGATGGCAAAGTAACTGCATCAAAGGCCAAATAAAATTTCGTTTAGTGCACAACTTTTAAGGTATAATATTAGCCAACGACAGAGTTTTGTAAACTAGCAGTTTCTTTGGTTTAGTATAATCGCGACTGAGTAAATCAAACACTTTATTGAATTTGTAGATAAGTTTTCTGCAACTTGCATAATACCTCAAGCAAACAGCAGATGTATTACCAAATCTTAAAAGGTTGCTTAGTCTACAAAACTTGTTTATATTATGTCGAAGACTCACTTCTCACTAGTTGTTTTAAAAATTTGATCTATTTAATTTCTATACATTTTGAGGCTTGTGGTTCTAACAGGTGCAAGAAGTATAGTAACATTAGAAAATAAACATCGAAACTCAACAAGTACTAGTCATTGTGATTTGCAAATACGTTTCCCAACTTGTATGTATTGCAGTTTTAGATCACAAGTGATTTTCTGCCACCTAATCGGGCTATTTTGTACTCTCAGACTGAAGAATCGTAAACGCTGTCCACATTTACATTAATGTGTTACGTAACATTTCGGACTAAAATTCATCAGACGGATTCCAAACCATTAATATACATTAAGCACCAAGCCAGAATGGTGTAATTTGTCAATGGTGTAAATCACCTCATATTTATGGAAACCATTAGATCATAAATTGCTATTATAACAATTTTATAAATACACTAAACCAGCAAGCTTGAAGTCACTTTGTTTCCTTGTTGTATTTAGATTTTCATTGACTGACAGGCACACATCAAGTACGGATTTCTTAATTTTGTTATATTACTCATAAATAATTTAACATAAATTTTGTAAGCAAATTGTGCTACTGGATTATGTATATTTTCAGAAAAAAACTCTCTAAGCGTTGTATTAGGTACCAATAAAGTCATCAAAATTTCAATTTGTCTTGAGGTTGCGTATATCCGCGTATTTGAAGCTGAAACTATTTTTGTCATCAAAGCCCAAAGTCACAATTTTCGTTATTGTAATTTGGTACAATATTTTACCATCAATAGCAATTATTTTCAGCATCATAGTCACAAAATATTCACAAAGTCGCAAACTTTAACGTTAATTTTTATCGACATTTCAGACGTAGTTCTTTCTAAGATCAACATTTTAATTTTGTAGAACAATGCACTTAAAAATGTCCAGTTTTTACCTTAAAACTGACAACGAATTCGTTCTTAAATTTGACGCTGAAATTGAGTAGGTCAGATATAAGTTATTTTTGAATTCCGACATGCGTCATAACACTGGATTTTAGTCATTTGCGAAAAAATTGGTGTAGTTTCAGCTTTACCAAAGGAGAGGTCTGCAGCTGATTTTGATGGGTTTTTACACATTAGTTTTCTGGGATCGATGACCATCATCAACTGCCACTGACTGCCGTATCTAACTTGTCCTGAAATACAAATTCCACAGCTGATACGAGTCCATAAATGAGCTTGAAATTTTAGGTGCAATTAAAGAGTTAAGCTGTCATTTTTGCTGTCATTTTTAAAATCCATGCCTGACTGAAGTGTAAAACAGTCCCGTATGTTGAATTTAAATGTTAGTTCAATGATTTAGAAACGCTGTTCACATTTACATTTATGTGGCGCGAGAACTATGTTAGTTTATTCTAACTAACCGAAGTATGTTTAAATATTAACATACAATTACCACGTATTTGACACAAATTACGTAACAAATTACAATTTTTTAGTCACTAGGTATTTGTTAGCATTGCGCATTTTCATTGCACTTGAAACGGTTATTAGCCAAAGCACAATTCAATATTAAATCTTGACAAAATCTGATTGCAAAAAGCCCAGCCTCGTTCAATCTTTAATGGAAATTTTTAATTTGAGGTCGTTTGTCGTTCAAGTGGGTCTTCATTTTATAAAGCAGTTGTTCAATAGAAGTATCTACTATAGTATCATCTCGATGATGTAAGTATCCAAATAACAAATAATAACGCATGAATGCTTTGCATACACAACAATATCTGAAGGGTTAATAAATATTTAAATCATTTGATTCTAAATAAAAATTGGTTTCATAGAGATGTCCTCGTTTTACATTAAATAGGAGAACGCACCTGTCGTTAAATTCAACTAAATAGCTTTACCCTATTTAAACTAGAGATGGATAGTAAGTCAATTTTATATGTGTGAAAGAAAACTTCATCAACTTGCACTAGATCACATAACAATATTAATCTGATCCTTCTGTACTGGAATCTGGCATTGCTTTTGCTTTTCAAGAGGAACTGAAAAATTAGTAACAAAGCAAGCCCAAAATAAATCGCTGTCAAGGAATAGTGTACCTAAATTGAATTGCTTGTTGCTTTTTGCTGAGCTAAATACTGTTCACTATACTTTGGAACATTTATATTGTTGTCATGTGAAGCGCAGTAAATGTTTCTCCATCCAAGTTTACAGGAATTTGTGGGCACGATTTTTGAGTTATCAGTAGTAACTCAAACACGATTACCAGCTACGTAACCGCATTAAAAGCCAGATAAAGCGGGGATTTTTGTACAACTTTAGAGGTTTTAATATTATCCAACTATAAAGTATTGTGAGGTACCAGTTTGATTTAATTTAATCACGGCTAAATAAACTAAACACGTTTTGAATAGTAAAAATAACGTTTATGCAAATTGCATACAACGTCACGCAAACAGCAGGTGTATTATCAGATCTCAAAGGTTGTTTCATCTCTTTCTGTTGTACCTTTTACAGAAAGATTGCATTTACTTATCAAATTTTCACAATATCATGTACTGATACTACGACGAATTTGAAGAGAAAAAATTTGTTGAAGTTATACGAGCAAATTTTAAATTATCATAGAAATGCTTTTGTTGCTAAATCAAAAAACGGAAAAATGTTAGATTTTTGGAACTCTGGGATTAAAAGTCGGCAAACGAATATTTAATTGTTAATATGTCGAACATATTTAATACATCGTTTCTCACGACTTATTTTACCAATCTAATCCATTTATTTTCTATGCATTTTGTGGCTTGAGGTTCCAGCCAAATTTAAAAAATTAGGTGGCAACAAAATTTGGACAAGATCAACTAGTACCATTTTTTGTCATTTTAAGTATATTGTGTTGGTTGTAGATTCAAACTACAGGTTTGTTGCTGTTTATTTTCACTTTGTAATTTAATTAAGGAATAGTAAACGCTGTCCACATTTACGTTAATGTGTAACGCAATATTTTATACCAAGATTCATTTGTTAAATCTAATGCTTGCAATTTTACGTATAAAGAGCACTCCGCACAAAAGAAGTGCTACAACAGGCAAGCCAGTCACACTACTATTTTGCATATTATAATATGCAAAAATTCAAAAAACTGCATACTTTGCTGTCCGAGATGTCTGGCAAAATCAGCTGCTAGCAAACCGACAAAACCGTCTGCCTTACTGTGTAACTGATACAGATTCACAGTAACTTGCTATGCAGCTCCAAACGTATTCTCTAAGAATGTTGTTTCAAAATTGCACTATAAAAACTTTAGAAAGGCGTATTTCGTTTCTACAAGGCATACACTCTGTACTACACAACAAAATGATGTACAAATTGCCAAACTTCAAACTTGCGAGTAAAAAATCCACGCTACATTACAAGAATCTCTTTTTCGCGCTTCTAAATGTCCTAGAAACGTAAAACACTGAAACTATTTCGAGTTTTTCAAAACATCATAGGAATCTGACATGCATGATTAGCAAATTTATGAGTTAATCCGCGTTTTTTCGTTTTTTGCACAAAGTTGATAAATTGTCCATAAAGTGAAAAATGATACGTGGTTGTAGTGGGGCTAAAACGACACTGGTGTACACATCAATAAAACCAAGATTTTGATAGTTTTGTGAAAAATAAACTATGTTGTCCAACTTTCCCTGCAAAAAAAGAGAAAGTTGACAAGCAAGAGTAGCTGTGCTCATGCGACAGTGGTGAGATATGAACTGAAGTGTGTGAGCAATTCAATAACCAAATTGACATGTTTTGTTGCGCCTATTGCGACTTTCCATTTCTCAAATTAATTGACAAATAGAAGCTTTTCTAACAACTTTTACTCAGCAAACAAGAACCACTTAAACCTTTTAAGTTTTCTCTTCCACATTATATAGCTTTGAAGGCATATTAATGGGCATTACCATCATGACACTAATGTCAACAAAGAAATAAACGTTCCCCTGCCTACTACTAACCACATATGAACAACAATCCAAACATTAACAAAATGAGAACAAACTGGAAGTGAATTAGAAAGTGGATAGATAATCGATTAAATTTGGTTTTGTTGATTTTTATATCTGCTGTTGGATTTAGTATGTCAGGCCTTTGACACAATAATAATGTGCTGAATATCAAGCACTTACAATTTCATTTTTGGAGGGATAATTGCTTGCCAGTTTCCTCGCCCGTTTGAAGTGATAAACAAAGTATTCGCTACACTCTACACATTTTTAGAAAATTAAGAAAACATTTCAATAAATTGGTAAAAATTCATGTAAATTTGATGACTTCCATTCTTATATACAAGTGTATTCATTAGAATTTCATATATTTTGTAATAAGCTTAAAATAAGCATTCACTAATAAATTAAGTCAGTCCTCCTTTCATATCATGTTCTTAGTCGGTTTATAATATTACCAAATGGATATTTTTCTACGTGGTGCTAAAGCGTTCAACAAACTGAAACAAATACATTATTTGATTGAAAACATTGTATATATTTATTTTCCGCTATGTCAACGGGAAACTATACAGGAAATAAATTTAGGTTACTATTTTCCAGTACTATTTACACTAACATGTTGATATAAATACTTTTTAAAAACAAGAGAAAATTTTCTACATGTTCATTACACCGTCACGTCCCAACTTGTTTAAAATATCAAATTTAGTAAACTTGCAGAATGTTGCAAAAACTTTTATATATTTTTATTATCCCTTACAACATAACAAATTGGATGATAACTCCAGCTTTGTTATGTAATTTTCATTGCACAACATATTGGTTTCAGGTAAAACTTTTCGCATATTTGCTTGCCTTGTGTGTACAAAAACAATGTAATGAATCATCATGCAGATTTTTCTTGTTCTTATTCTTGCTAGAATTGAGGTTAAGCACACATTCACATTTGAATGTCCTGTAATGCAACAAACAGACAATTATTGGCAAACAAAAGCTTGTTTGGATAGGATTGTTTAATTTGCTGCAGGCTCTTTTATGTCAGACTTGCACTTTGGAGAGAATGATGAACCGTTTTTTTACAAACAAGGTCAAGGCTGAAAACACCCCATTTTCTTTTTCAGTGTTTCTTGACAGCTAGCACCGATAGAGAAAATCTATATGAATAGCATAATAGACAAACAAACACCATCAACCATGGCAGTCACCACGCCACAAACAAAGACAGCATTATGTGTATTACATTCTATTTCATATCAACTGAAAAGGCAATATGCTTTGGAATTCTTAGAACATTCACAGTTTTGGACGGTTTCAAGTAAAATTCACTAGCACTGAAAGAATGCCTGCACGTAAGCCACCACAAAAAAGGAAAGGATGATTGCGTTAGGTAAACACGCACTACCTATGTAAAAGCTACCAAAGCGGAAGAGTTCATTACATATGCTTTTCCACAATCCCCCAAACTGAATGCTCAATTTCAGCAGAAAGGACATGTGATTACAAAATGTAAAGTTTGTTTGGTCGCGTTGCTAACTCGCACAACGGCGCAAAAGCGTTGGATATGGAAAATCTTCTAGAAATATTATTGTGAACTGCCAAATGCTGGGGCGTCCTCAGTCGGTATGTGTTTGAATTCGAATGCATGCGCTTTGCATTTTTGATTAGCGGGGTTTGTAATGATAGCTAAATAATAATTTTAGGTGACGGAAACAACATTGGTTACCGTATATGTCGGCAGTTTTGAAAAATCCAGGAACATATTGAGCCACCAATTTGGGCCAAACTAATCTCTTTCTCTGAATATTAGGGCAAAGAAGTTCACAACCGGATAGACGGCGTCGCTTCAACCATAACAGAATTTTTAAAGCTACACAGAGCATCTATATTGAAGTTGAAATGTGTCTCGTAGAACGTCAATTTTACTTCTTCATTTCAAAACGACCGGCATTGGTATCAAACTTTGATTACATGGTTAAACTTGATGCCCAATTTGGAAGAGATCAGAGTGTATAATTACAATTACGGCCGACAAAGGAGTAAAGATTTGGCAAGCTTAACAATATTCTCAACAATTTCCGTATTTTCAAAATTTGCAACGTTTGGCATGTTCTGAATTGCCTTCAAGTCTATTAAAACAGTTCTTGTTGCTAATCTACAATCTACACATTCTTGGGTTAAAATGTACACGGCCACCAAGTCGATTGGATGACGTTGACGCGTTTGAGAATTTGCAATTTCCAAATCTAATCGAGTTTACTTACCATGACATCAATTCCAAGACACAGAATTTTGACGCACTGGATGATTTGGAAGCATTGCTAAGCTAAGCACTCTTGCTCTTGGAAACCTTGAGAGTATTCCTATCGCTCAGAATGTTTCTGGGTTATTTTCAAATTTGACGCCAGTTTGCAAATTTTGCATTTAGGTATAATCCAGCTTAAAACTGCTCCACTGGGGTTTCCAAACTAGCCTGGTCTCAAAGAACTAAGGTTTGAGCTAAAATATGACATAGTTTTGAAACATCCTGACTGCATTTTTGAGTTGTGAGACCGTAACAGTCTCTGAAACGCTTGAAAATTCGGCAATCGGAGACTCCCAGCATTGTGACAATGGATAAATCCAGTTGTAAAAATCAGTTAAATATGTTTTTTATTTCTTTTATGGAAAGTGTTACATAAATTAGCCATTGTAAAAATGTACGATATACAGCTAAAAACGGGTAAATGCAAGGAATTTGTATTTACACGACCTGATAAGAAATAACTGGACAAAAATTCAAGTTACTCGTAGTAAACTTGTAAACTGAAGGTAGAGACGGAAAATCGGGATTTATTGTTACAACGAGAATTTTTTGAATATTGATAAAACACTTTCATATTTTGTACTACGCAACTTCATGTATTCATTTAGCAAATTTTATTGTCCAAATGTGCCATTGGTGTTTATCCAAAATTTTCAGCAAATGTCGTAAGCTTCCGGAGTTGGTTTCTAGATATTGACCAACTTCAGAATTTTCAGTGATATTTGCAAAACATTTGCTATTGATTATTTTAAAAAATTTGAATTTTTTGGTAGTGTGTTTGGCATCTAAGAATAACCATGAATTTTTGGTACACTACTTCACTACACATCACTGATAAAGCACTTGAAAATTGCTTCATTTTATTTCATAATCTTTAATGGCTAGCTCACATGGGTTGCTCTGAGGGAGTCTAAAACAAACTTGAAGATAGTTTTTCTGTGGGATTGTTTTGAAAGAAATCACTATTTTCCAAGCTTTCAAAAACTTTCAAATATAGGTTTACCAAAAAACCGATCTCCTGGGGAGACTAAAGTTGGGGGTGGTGGTGAGCTTTTTCAAATGCCAAGTATCTATTTTATATTTCTTTATTTAAATGCAGCTATGCAGCCGTCTGCGATTCAAAAATGATAGAACTTTATGATGTTTGTTTCATAGGTTTAATATGCAAATGCAATGCAACTATTTATTTACCAGAATTTTAGGTTATTTGTAACATTTGTACGTATCAATATTTTGCGATCAACGAAAACACTAAGTTTCTTCTTCTTGTCATATATAAACTCCTAGAATATTTTAAGTAAATCAAACCTTCTTAATTTGCAATATTTTACATGTCGGTAAAGTAAATGCAATATAATAATAATAAGCTTTTACACGAAACTAATGTTTGGAACGTGGGACTTTGAGCTTTGTTACGACAAAACTTGCACATGTACTAGTAAAGTATTTCATGTCTTATAAAACACATTTGTCTGTTTTCTTACTTAATATGGATATAAATACTGAATAAGAATAATAAAAATGGCCTACCTAATATGGTATACTCTGTCAACAAGTAATCTTTCATCTTAAAAGAAAAGTTTCAGGATTTAAAGGGCATATATGCAAAGTGTTGCATTCAAATAACTTAATTCGTATACTAACTAATCATTCTGCATTTAACAAGTGCTTCAAAATTCATCTGCCTTACGGTTATGTTAAGGAAAGTGAGTTATCAGGTAACCATATAGCTAAATGTAGCGTTTATGTATTTCATAATCCAATGAAAACGTATAAATTGCTTTTTCCATTACGCAAATTAACAATCAATAAAGCGTTTTCAGAACCAAAGTACAAGGAAGAAAAGGTTCAGTACTATTAAAATTAATGTATGTAAAGATGAAACGTTGGTAGGCTTCCAGATACAACGTGGTAGAAAGGGCTGAATGTTTTAAAGATACAAGTATGTACTTCAACGAAAAGATATATGCCTACATAATGCACGTATTTACATATATTTGCAAAAAGTCGCATTTCTCCAGCAATTTAGCAGCAAGCACTCATTCTCCTGAAATGTCAGAAAAACAGTTTACAGACAATGGAGTTGAATACCATCAATTTAGTTCAATACAGTTAATTGAATAAAATAATCATAAACAAATCTAGTTGGGGTATACAATGAGGATATTTTTTACAATTGAATGGACGGAAAATGCTGATTCTACGTACCTTCATAGCTTCTACTGAGATCACCTAGCCTTGGATTGGATAAAACGTATTCAAAATCTAGAAAAATAAAATAGGCATAATTAACATCTTCAAACGTTTACTATGTTAATTGGAAAACACTTAGACTGTTTCCGTTATCAACTAGATTATTAATAAGATCCAATAACAATGTATTTACGCAAAAAAGGTGTGGATAGCTTAGATTTGATTTTAGTGCATTACCTTTATCGTTAAAAATTTCGACACATTCAGTCCTGTAGGTACTTCTTCCTAACGAAAACACGATAAATGATTTGTGACTCAAAGGTAAGATTTTATTTGAGTGTATCTTAATGGCAGTGCCGACGTCAATAGTTGCTGCTTCGCCATTTTCGAGAATAAACCTAACAATTTTATGCATCAAAGTTCGCCCGATTTTGCAATTATTTGACTTGTCATCCAAAATAAAATTTTTAAGAAGGGATGGGCCTCCGATCAGCCATAAGACAATATGAAACAGCTCCACGGTTTTTGTTGCTGATTTGTTTGTAGACGCTTTCAATATGTTTTCCACAACGCCTTGCAAAAACTTCGTGAGCGAGTCAGGTGCGCCTTTTAATTTCTCGTCTGAATGTTCCATAAAAAATGTTGACGGTGTGATTTTAAATTGAACATATTTTGGGAAATTTATTGGGTCCGATGCATGAGATAATTTAAGTTTGTATGACTTGTCAACAACTAGTTTGTTTATATCAGATTGATTGTCTCCTTCATATACTGTCATATCTACATTTTGGGATTTGTTGAGCCATTCGGATATTTTCTTTGCGGCATGAGTAGTTTTCAATGTTGAGAATTTGAAAATTTCCCTTTGGGTTTTTACAAGGTCTATTGGTTGTGTAATATTCAGACACTTCCAGTAAGTGCATGGTGTAAAGTTGTCGACTGCATTATAGCAGCAATGCCAGCCGTTCGAAATGAAATGTTGAAAATTTGGGTCGGACTTCATAAAATCAGATATTACTTTAAGGTCAAGATCAGTTTGTGCGTTATTAATCAAGGCTAACTCTTTCAGAACCGCTTGAAGTAGCTCATTGCTTGGAACGCTGTCACCAGCTTCTTCGTGAGTGCTTGGACACCAGGTATGGGTTTTGGCAAAACTTGGATCCGCGCAATTCTTGTGCCTAAGATATATTTTGTGAATGGGATCCTTCTTGCCGTACGGGTAATATGCTTTTGGTTCGTGATGATCGTCGGAGCGTACACATATAATAATGTTACACATCATGCAAATTGATTGCAAAATTTCAGCTTCAAGCGGCACTCCCTGTTCAACCATGTACGATATGACTTGAGCGTCTCTCGTCTGCGAGCATAGCTTCAGCAATTTTGGATTGATTTCTTCTGATATATGCCTGCTATCCTCCGGTGTTAATCCGTCTTCAAGTGTGCGTTCTGCGGTTGGATTCGCAGGGGTTCGTAAACGATTTACAAGTGAACAGAACTCTGGAGTTCCAGAATACTTAACAAATACGGAGACTGTTTTTTTCATGCGTTTTCCAGATATACCATTTGTGTTGGTGTTTTCATTACTAGATACAAAATCGCGAAAGTTGTCGACCCAAGCTTTTAGCTCGCTAAGTACACCAATATCTTCGGTTGTCTCTGCTTCGGTTTTCGCACCATTTTCACTTCCTGAGCTAGAAAAAATTGACGGAAACGTGCTTTCCAGAAACGTAAAAAGTTTCTTGCCAATTGACGAATCTAAAAATGCTCTCTTTGCTACATTTGTAACACGACGCACAGTTTGCCAAATTTTTACCGCTAAACGAGATCCCTTCTGTGAAGCCCACTCTTTCCAATTGAAGTAACCTGATTTACATGATTGCCAAACTCTGAACAAGTCACCCACACTTTCTAGAATCCAGGTTAGTGCGGCAACGGGTCCCCACCAGCTAACTGCGGCTGCAGCTCCCCACCAGCTTACAAGTAAGCTTGTTGCATACACTATTTGTGCCACTCCAACTACGGCTACAAAAGATGTCATGGCAATCATCTGGATAGAGTATTTTTGTTCCTCAGTCTCAGCAACATCATCGAAAGAATTAAGTGCAAGATTTTGAATTTCTGGTCGAATTAATCTGAAATGTTTGGAAGATTTATTGTGTTTGGCTTCAAGGCTGTCGGCAAGCATATGAGTTTCGAACTCTGTGACTTTCGAGGTACTTGCTTTTGGCCTGGCGTCTTCTTCAGATGCTTTGGATACAAAACTAAGCGATTTTTCCATAGGAACCAGCCGTGTGTCCGGGTTATCCAGTGTAACATGTTTCCCTTGCGAAGCACGAACCATCTCAACGGCCGTTTCCAAAAACTTTGGGTTTGAGTGCAGGACATTCAGCTGTACGAGGCCTTTTATTTCGCTTTCAAGCAGCTTAAATTTTTTGCAAAGCCGAAATTTGCAAAAATCACGTTTTTTTACCTCCCACTGCTCCGTTGTTCCATTAACTAGATTTTCAAACTTAGAAAAATAGGAGGTTGATGTTGCTTCTTCGTCTTTGGAGGTTTCTTCATCCTCAGATGTTTCTTCGTCGCCAGGCTCTTCTTCGTCGTCATCTAAAGAAGGTTCTGCAGGTTGTGTGCCTTTTTTAACCAACCATCCCCGTTTTACAAGATCGTTGATTATTTCATTTGTTAACTCGGGATCAAAATTTGGAAACCGTTTTTCTACTTGAGTTTTACTGAAATATTTATCCTTCTGGCCAATTCCAAGAGCTTTTGTTGCCAGCTGTTTTGCTTTAGAATATATACCTTGAGTAAAATACTCTGGGTTTGCTTGGAATCCAGTTACAAACCCAAGCTCGATTGCTAAATTTATAAAATCTGACACGGGGTTGCTTGGCAAAGTAACTTGCAGCTCCTTGCAAATATCCTTGTTATCATGATCTGGAACATGTTCACTGCGTAAAAAACTCTGGTTATTATCATGCGTTTTCGAAGTTTCAGTTATTTGCTTCACTATCAGAAGTTTTTCATATGAATATCTGCACTTTGATTTTAACGCTTGAAGAATGTCGTTCTTGTATATTCTAAAACTGTCACCTAAGGCAGTATCACTGAGTTGATTCAGTTTTTCTAAGCACATTAGTTCTCCGTGAACACCGATCACCTCCTCAGCTTTTAAAATTTTGAAAATGTTTTCAGATTTCTCTTCAGTAATTCCGTCGATGAAAGTAAAGTCGGTTGTAGAAATATTTCCATGAGCGAGAAAAAACGTCTTGCTGAGTTTTTCCAAGTTTACGAACCCGCACTCTTCATAGCAAATTTTTCCATTGTTGTACAGCCATTGATAGATAGGATTATTTTCAAACTGCCGTTTCCGCCCAAAATCTATTGAAAATTTAGTTAAGTTTTCCCAGTTAGTTCCAAACTTGGAAATGTACGGCCTTCCACTGCTTGTTCTCGCCCAGTTTTTGATTTCGTTTTGACAGTCCTTGTTTGAACTGCAAAGCAACTGCTCATCAAGTATGACTACAAATCCATGAATTTCGTCAATGCAGTTTTTAATTTCTTCCCAAAAACCGGTTCTCCATGGGATATCTAAGGTCTTCTGTAGATCGATTTGTGTTTGTATTTGTTCTAACGGTTTGTTTTTAAAGCTGCCAAACGCATTCCTTGTTTTGCTTTCTGATAGACAAAACGGTTCGATAAGTTTTGCAATATTTTCCGGATTATCGTTCCAAATTAGCGTTGGGGACAAAACAATCTGGTTCTGAACAAGATATGCTAAAAGATTATGCGTAACTGTGGACAAATCTTCTTCCGTTGGGGCTCCCATCAATTTCTTGCACAGTTTTTTAAAATCTTCCGCTTCGAGCTTACGTGGTCCTAATATGCTGTTTATTGATTCCTGGTGGACGGAAAATAACTGCGATACAATCTCTTTTTGTTTCCGGTATCCATCTCCTACGAAGAGTTGTTGAGTTCCAAGGGTCTTGAATTGCTCAATGCTGGTAGTATTCGCAAGTTGTTGAAGTTTGTACTGCTGAATAAGTTCATCAACCATTTTGTGTAGATTAGAAATTTCTTCTGTGTTCCAATTTGATTTATTTTGTTTGATAGCGCAAAAAAGTTTATAGTACATAGCAGGTAGATTTTGGTTATCGTCGTGAAGAATCTTACTAAAAATTTCGTCCGCCTCTGTTAGTAAGCCCTTTTTAATCATGGCCTTTGCAACCTTGATGCGCAAAGCTGGTTCCTTTACTAAGTCTAAGGGATAAGCACGAAAAAGAATATTTGAACTGGTGACGCTTATTCTTGCTTTACATTTTTCCAGCCACGACGGTTTTTTGTATTGCGATAGCTTGTTTTTGTAACTTTCACATATTTCGTTAAACTCTTGAGTAAGCAGATCGACATCAAAAGCGTTGAGATGGTTATCTGTTGAAATCACACCTCTGATCCCCATTTCGCAAATTTCATAGTTTTTCAGAAGATGTCCTGTGTAACGATCCAACCAGAAAGCCCAATCATCTAAAAGACTATACCTAAAGATATCTTTGATGCATTTAAAGTCGCTGTCCCAAGATGTATGAAATTTTGGATCCTTATCGGTTTTCTGGAAAAACGCTTCAAATATGTTCTCTAATAAACCGTTTATAATGTCAAACGATGTTTGAAACTCCAGAAACTTATTCTCTTCCTTTTGTATGACACTGCGATAGTACAGCTCAATGTCTGAAACCTTTTGCATTTCCATCTCATCTCGCATCATTTTCGTATCGATTGCATCATAATTTTCGCTCGATTCTGTTGAATATTTGTTCAAGAAGATGAGACGCCCGCTTCCAGGATCGCCAGATCTAGCAGCACGACCAAACGCTTGCTGTTCCACTCTTAAATTGTCTGGAAGATATGACAAGATTACATGCAGTCCATTTGCATTACGCAAATTGTCCGTAAGTTTGATATCAGTTCCTCTTCCAGCCAGATTTGTGGCAATTAGCACCCTTCCTGATTCTAGACCATCAGCACATAACGCAGATCTAAAATCTTCGTAGTCACGTCGATAGAGGTGAACGTTCTCGCGGATCAAAGCTTTCAGGAAAGTGAACATGGATTCTGCTTCCTGGACAGTTTCGCAAATAACCAGTACAGACCTATCAAATCCAGAAAACAAACTCAACTAATCGCAAGCTTAACATAATTTAGTTTGTCCTGTGTAAATATTCTCGTAAATGTCAGTTATTGGAATTACTATATTTAAATTTAAAAATTGGATTATAGTTTACTGAATAAAATAGTTTACGGGGGGCTTACTAACCGTATACACTTCATACTTGCCAACAGTTTGGCCAACTATTCATATATAGAAAAACAGTTTGGTCTGCACTATAAACCAAACGGCTAAACTTTTTCTGCAAAAATAGACCTTGTTGTAACCAACGTTTTCCAAATCTAAAATAATAATATTGAATATCGACCAATGTATATTTAATATGTTATCAGCCGTCCATTTTTTTCAAAAATATGAATAGAAAACATGGTATTCAGTGGTTTTGAATCTTTAGCTACTTACATAGGTCCGCCAACTCAAGATCGACATATTTCAAAAAACACCAAAGCCAAGAGTTTGCATGCGTGCATAGCTATTGCCAAACTGATACTAACAAAACAAATTCGCAAAAGATATAAGCGTTTGAAATTAAACTGCTTTTTGAACATTCAGTGCTGTAAAAGTGCAATTTTGATAAATTAAAAATTTCGGCTATCTTCAGGCGACATAATAGAAGTTTCCGAACAATTTCAGAATTAAAATAATCAACACCTTTTTTTTAAATTTTTTCTTTATTATTAGTCTGACACGTGTTATGCGCATGCGTACTAATTGTTATTTTCGGGAACATCAAAAAATTATGACTTCGAAAACCATCCTGTTTTGGCGTATCAATAGTCATATCTTGAAATATGTCTGAGAATAGTAATCGCAAGAATTGGAAAGGGACTGGGGTTAATTGCAATAAATCCTATTTTTGTTCAAATATCTTAAGCGCTTAATTACATAAAACTCACTTGCAAAGGTTTTATGAAAATATGAAAATCAAAAACTGCGATTAACTGCAGTTTTTACACATTGAGTGTCTTTGCAATAAATCGAAAATAAAATTATTGCTTGTTATAAAGTCGTAAATCGGTTTACCAACCAAATAGACAAGATGCTGTTTATAGAATTTGATATAATATTTGATATTCTGATTATGGACGGATAGATTATGTTTATTAATTCTGTTGTGCAAGTTTTATCACTCATAACTTCTAAGGTTCTGTTTGTAAAAATGTAAAATAATTTTCCGAAATAAGTTTTGTGACAAACATAAATCGCGAGTCTTCCTAAGATAATGTTTTCTAGGCGCTTTAAGCAATAATGAATTCGAAATCGTAAATCCAATTACAATTCGAACAATTTTTGTGACAATCAAGACGCTTACACATAAAATTGAATTGGAAGTCGTTTGAAGTACCATTACTATCTGACAATATAAATATCGTGACTGGATATCGGGTCATGGATACCAATGGTATTGAAGCTTATAGGAATTTAGTTGTGATTTTTTATACTTGTAATCATCTGCATTTCTTTACTACTACTTCTCAATTGCTATTGTGCTTATTCTTGTTTGTTCTTCACGTTATGCTTTGAAAAAGTTCACGGCAAGTGTACGGAAGCTAGGGTTTAAAAATAAAGTTAATCCTGTATAGCCATAAAGAATACATCTAGATGAACATTTCTCTTCATATTTTGAATAAAGCTCTAAGAGAGAGTAGTTAAGTATCCCTAGTAAAAAAGACTTAATCAGGGCCTTAAAGCACAAATTTTTACAAACCGACTTTAAAATTGTAATCCTGGCCAAAAACTGACCTAACTCATGTGTCGCACATCATACAGGCTGTGAAACTGCTGTATTCGGCAGTTAAGGTCCTGATTCAGGGCCTTAAAGCACAAATTTTTACAAACCGACTTTAAAATTGTAATCCTGGCCAAAAACTGACCTAACTCATGTGTCGCACATCATACAGGCTGTGAAACTGCTGTATTCGGCAGTTAAGGTCCTGATTCAGGGCCTTAAAGCACGAATTTTAACAAACTGGTTGTTAATCTGTTATGCTTGTCAAAAACTGACCTAAAATCATGTGTCGCTTGCTATAGGTTCTATTATGAAAGGTTTTGAAATCGCTGTGACCTCTAACCTAGAGTTGACCTATTGACCTGAAATTCAATAGGATTGTGCCCGCGGTGCTATAGTATATGTATACTAAGTTTGGTTGTAATTGGTGCAGCCGTTGCTGAGTAAATTGCATAAATGCTATATCTGGCAACAAAAAGAGCCTGAATCAGGGCCTTTGAGCCTGAATTTTGAAAAGCAAACTGCACCATAAGAATCCTGGTAAAAAACTGACGTAAAATCATGTGTCGCATGATATAGGTCCTATGTAAACATATTGTACCGTTGGTGACCTCTGACCTTTAAAGTTGACCTATTGACCTGAAATTCAATAGGGTTGTGGCTGAGGTCCCGTAGTATCTGTGTACCAAGTTTAGTTGTAATCGGTCTAGTCGTTACTGAGTAAATTGCATACGGCCGGACGGACGGACTGACGGAACACAATATTATAAAGTATCCTTAGGATACTTAATAAAAAGGCTTATGAAGAAAACACATAATGAAAAGGAATCATTAACTTCATAAAATCAGCATTCGGGTTTTGCAATACTTTGTACCTTAGGTAAAATGATTGTGGTTTAGAAAACATAAAAGGTAAACTTCTTACCGGTTCTGCTCTATCTTGCTTGTAATGTCTTTGTGTATCTCTTCTCTCCATGTTTTAAATGCGGCGCAAACAATTGGCTCCTCCTCCACAAACTGTTTTGGTTGTGCCAGGGGAACACAAATAAGGTAAGTGTTGTAGTTGTTTTGAAGAAATTGTCGATCTGCTTCCGTACCAATTGTTCCAGTTAGCCCAAAAAGTGTTTTATACTCTTTATAATATCTTATGTTTGATATGAAAACAGCCTTTAAATTTAAAAGAGTAAGTGAGCAGCCATGTTTTAACTGAAGAAACTGATGAAGTCCGTCACTCCATTGAGAATGTTTCAGATCAATGCCAGTATCCAAATCTACAATTATGATTTTGGAGTTATTGTCTAGTTCTACTTTTGAATGACTAACGTCAACCACATATTCTTCGCCTTCTCTCATTTGACAAGCTCGATAGGCTGAAATGATCCATGTCTCCAGATGACGTGTTACAAATTTCTGTAAATGCTTCATGATGTGGATTCGGTCAGGCATTGCAAACTTCTTTTTCAGTAGGTACGCCAAATTTGTAGAATACTTTTTGAGGTGAGTTGGTAGCAATAAGAGATCTTTTTCAATTTCTTCAAACGAAGCTGTTACAAATCCTCTTGGGGATAATTTGCTGTGTTCTTGTAGAAATTCTAAGATTTCTTGGGCGTCACCATAGTCTAAAGTGAAAAGCCGCATATCATCGTAATCCAGGGAGGGATATATTTTATTTAGAACATTGTTCGTTAGGCTTTCTTTATTAAAGTTGTCTTCCTTTATTAGCTGAACTACATTAGCCCAAATAGCTACAAATAGTTCTTCCAACGAGCTGAAATCTGGGGGCTGATGAGACAAATACAAAACGCTGTTGGCTTTGTCGAGAAACATGCTGTCTACTTCGTCCACAATTAAACCTTCATGTTCTCGGTTTCCTCGAATGTTATGACCATAAAAGGTATCAAGCAAAAAGTCTCTTTGAAAATGGGAAACTTCGCCGTAACAAACATCACACCGGTACGCCATCCGCCTTGTAGATATAATGTCGCTTGTAACATCAGCAACTGTTATTCCAAAACTATCAAAAATCTTTCGGTACTCGTTAGCATCCCGTTGGGCAAGAACAGATGAACTTGTTACAACGTCAGTCTTCTCACCAAATAGTCCGCGGACAATTGCGATTGCTATGACTATCATTGTTTTTCCTTCACCGGTTGCAATTTGAGCAAGCAAATTTTTTTTGGCTGATGCTAGACTCCACATTGCAGCTCCATCTTCATCGCTTCTTTGGGATACATAAAGAGCAGCTAAAATAGCAAATTTTTGTGGTTCTCTTAAATTGTAACCGAGTTGGTTTTTGATCACTCTGTCTATCTGTGCAACAGCCTCAATTTGAAGATCTGTTGTGCTTAAATTCAAACTTTTGCCCTTTGATTTGTGTTTAAAATTTTGAAGCCACTCATGGCTGGATATGTCGGTTATTGCTGTTTGGTAGCACAATGTTTCAAGCTGCTTTATTAGAATTTCCACAGTTTGCTTTTCTACTGTATTATTTTTATTGTCTTGAAGTTGCTTTATTAGAATTTCAACAGTTTGCTTTTCAACTGTATTAGTTTTATTGTTCTGAATTTGCTGCCAAAAGTTTGGGCGTGGATTGCACTCTTCCAGAGTCCTTTTCCATACAACAATGCTATTTTCGTGACGAAGTTTTTCCACTCCATAGTTAAGATTCCACAGACCTCCATAAAAATTTGAAAGAATTGTGACTATATCCCGACCAGGAGTGGTTCCCGGATTCTTTCCCAACAGCTCCAAAAGTTGTTCGACTATTTCTCCGTTCTCATTATGCAGGGCATTCAAGTAGTACATGCAGTGCATATGATTGTTTGTGTTGGTTTCCCAGTTTACGTTCTTCAGGTTGGTAAGCTTCCATTCTAAGCGTAATCTACATAGTTGAAATTTCCATTGCGATCGGCTGAGTCCACTTAATTTTGAAAAGTCTGTGTTCTTTGCAAATTCACCAAATTCTTTGTCTGCAATCTTTGATTCTCCAATTTCTTCAGGTAAGTTAGTCAGCCACTTGGAAAACCCCCTGGAGTCGTGCGTGCCAAATGCAGTCTGTTGCTCTAGAAGTTTACGTATCTCCTCCGTAAGTTGGGTAGGAAGTTTCATGAGAATTGTTTTCCATGTTTCCAATTCCATTGTTGAAGCAGATTCAAAATATTCTTCAAGAAAAAAAGCGGTATATTCGATATTCCATTGCATAACCGGCTTTAACGTCAATGCCCACATGAAAGACGTGGCTTCTGAAGGACTGGTTTCGAGCTTTTCTGTTAACTTCATTATCAGAGACTGAAGACTTGATGGCGCTTGTTTTTCAAAGTAAATTTTGTCATACAGTATATTTACATAGGCTGGTGGCCAAGTAAGCAGAGATGAAGTAATTTGAAGTTTTTGAAATTTTTCATCAGGTTCGGCATATGCAGAGTTTGTGGAAAATATAATGGAGGCCAAGCCGTTTATTCTATCCAGCTGAACAACGCTATTTCTACTCATGACCGCAGAATTTTTAGTGTCGCCTTGCTTCATGAATTTATCTTTTGCTGCGTATTTGTGTATTTGATTGGGTTCCGTAAATGTCCATATATTCCACAAAATACGGTCAATTCTTTTGTTGATTTCCGTTTGTTTTCGTCTTGTTACTTTCTTAAGGCGAAAATATTGGAACTTGGAATCATATGCAATGAACGTATGTGCTGAAGAAGCTTCAGTTTCATCAACAGGGAGAAAAGTCGACAAATGTGGTTGTTTTTGGAAAATTTTGAGATTGATTTGGTATATACTGGCAATCAAATACAAATCACTTGGTAAGAATGTGGTAAGTGGCTGTGACAAAATATCAAAATATTCTTCCAAAATTTTTCTGTTATCAAAAGTGCTCATTTGTGAAATGATGCTACTGTCTTTTAGGTAGTGCTGGTAAAGTTTTTTTAGTTCAGGAAAAGACAATGCAACTATTTTGAAGGTAGTTTTATCTTGACACCTGAAATCCTCGAAACGGGCTTTCAAGGAATCTTGGAAATCGTTTTCAAAATCTGGTTTTATTAATTTTTTAGTGGCGTTAAAAAAATCTTCCCTACTCACATTGTTTTCGTATATTCCTGAATCACTATCTTGACCCAGCAGCGCGTGAATGGCAGAGAGACCCCCTCGGGTTGATGTTGGACATATAACAAATTTTTCTACATCTGATTGTAACAGAATCTCTAATTTTCTCGATTCCACAATTCTTTCACAAGCCTCAATTCTTTCTTTGATCAGGACAATGTCTTGGGCAGTTTGCTTCTCTACATTTGTAATGAAGAATTCAGCAACGTAGGTTGCTATTTTCTTTATTTTCTTTCGCATTGTGAGGACAGCTGGAGTTCTGATATAGTTCATATTTTGTAGGTTTTCATTTTTGGCTGCATCAACGCATAAAGTGGAGCTTTTAAGGAACTTTCCACAGTCAAAGGCATCAATGAGATCATTTAAAGCATCTGCAGGAAGGTTTTTAGAAACCTCAGTAGACAAGTCGTCAAAAAGACTGGTCATATCAATTGCTTTCGTTTTACTGGCGATAATCTTTTGTTTGACATTGGAAACTTTTTGTCGATCTATCTGCATGCAAGTTAATGGTCTACTTGATCTTGCGGGTGCTATTGCCACATAACTGCTATAGTGGTCTGACCACACACATGTCTCTGGTGGTTCCTGGTAGGTTATAATTTCCAATGTTTTGGGTCCCAGAAAGACTATATTGCGCCACCAGCTAATGTCCATGTAGCCAAAATCTTCACCGTTACGACCGTTTTTGCCTCGAGGTCCATCCATTCCATCCTTGCCATCTTCGCCGTCTTTTCCATTTTTTGCAACCAAATAGCATTGTTCCTCTTTTGGGACTTTCTGGCCATTAAATAGGAACATATTCAAATCGCCTTTCCAACCTCCTTTGCCCCCGGCACCTCCTTGACCTCCCAATCCCCCCTGCATGCCTGTAGTGCCTTGCCCTCCTTTTACCAGCAAAAAGGCCTGGCGCTTAGCTACTCTCTCGTTTGTGTAGTAACCAAATTCAATTTGTAACCCGCTTGTGGTGTGGCCTCTAATATGACAAACCGTTGTTCCAAACGTATGATCTTCCTCCCCTGTGCTGGGATTGATACCCTTGCAGTTTGAACCTCCGTTTACTTCAGGATTTGAAATGTAGTTGCGAAGATTTGTGAATGTAGTTTTCAGAGCTGTAGTTCTTTGAAATCCAATCAACCTAGCTGGAGACGGAAATGCTTCTAAAAGTTTGTCCATAGAAATAGTATCCCCGTTTATTCCATCTTTTCCTCTCGCACCGTTTCCGCCATCCTGTCCGTCAGTACCATTTCCGCCATTGCAAACGAATGTCAACCTGCCCATGTGCACAAACTCCTTTGCAACAAAAGCTCCGTTTCCTCCACTCTTACCAGGCAGCCCATATGGACCCTCCGCGCCGTCTTGTCCGTCTTCCCTGCCACACACTGGTGATGAAACGTTGTTGGGTGCGGCATTTAGTCCGCTAACATCCCAAACAATTCCATTGTAAAGGCATTCAATGTGTTTGGATTTCAAAATGATATTGCGACCATTCCATTGTTCGTTTTCAAGATTGCAGTCAATAAAAATTGCTTCAACTCCGGTAATGGTCACCTCTGTAAGCTGAATTTTTGGTAAGATGCTTAATATATGAGACATCAAAATCACAGGTGCTTTAACATCTATGATTGTGTCCATAACGGTAAAACATGGGTTCGTTCTTAACTCCTGCTTAACCTGATTTTCCAAGATGTTGTGAACGTTGACGCAGTCTTTCAATCCAAACTTTTTATGATCATCAAGTCTGTTGCCGCATTCTTCCAGGGATTCTTGATATTGCTTAGCCTCGTATGGATGTTCCTTTGAGAACGCTTTAAGTATTGCTTGAGATTTTTCGTGGTTTCCATCCAAAAATTTACACAACACCGCTAATGGGTGTGTGTAGAAGCTTTTAAGAAGCTCTTTGTAAACTGCAATTGCATCAGAACTTTCCTTGAGTTTGTGATCAATAGATGTAATTGAATGTCCAATTGCATCTCGAACGCCTTTAAGAATTTCTTTGTTTTCGTCTGCAGTAAGTTGGTTTTGGTCCCTTAAAATAAGTCCCAAATGTGGAATTTGCCTGACATCGTCAGGTAGTTCATCCAGTGTTTTTGATTTTAGAACATCTTTGCAAAATTTCTGAACCCTTTCCTTGGTCCATTGGGAGTACAAAAATTGCTCAGTTATGTGAGTGAGGACGTGTAGAGAACAGTATTTGATGTACTTGTACCCAACGTAGTTCTCGTATATTCCATCTCGAGCCAAGCAAATCCGTTTGAAATTGCAAGGCTAATTCTTCTTTCAATGTCTCAAGAAATTTTTGCTCATCCACTGCGGTTTTTATTAGGATACGGATATCCCGTTTGCTTAAAGGCTTGACCATTTTGCTACGCACAAAGCAAAAATTTCACAATATTATGGCAATACGATATATTATTCATGATGTGTGGAAGGAATTAAGGAAAAATACGATACGAGTTGAATATGACCATGTGATTGGTATATGTATATCATAAAAGTTTCAGAAACCCATTAAAAGCTGACAATCAGTAATTTGTCAGACTGTCGGTCCGCCAAATCAAGATCGTCATTTTTCGAAATCTTTGGAAACAAAAATTTGCATGCATAATTAGATAGCTAGTGTCAAGGTAATACTAACGCAAAAAAAAATCGGTTAATTAAAGCAAACGTAACGAAGTTATACGCGTTTGAAATTTAACTGTTTTTTGAACAATTAGTGCTATAAAAGTGCAATTCAGATTAATTAAAAACTTTGGCTATCTTCAAATGACGAAATACAAGTAGGGGAACAATTTCTGACAATTTTTTTTTGAAAAAGTTAATTATAATTTTAATTGCCCTGTTAACTTTAATTGCAATTATCTTCGAATCGCCTCCAGTACCAGACCAAATAGAGACGTCATTAGAATTTGAGCCTTCTAAAGTACCAAATGCAATTGTTATTAGGTTTGGTACTGGAGGCGATTCGAAGATAATTGCAATTAAAGTTAACAGGGCAATTAAAATTATAATTAACTTTTTCAAAAAAAATTCGTCGGAAATTGTTTCCCTACTTGTATTTTGTCATTTGAAGATAGCCAAAAAACTTAATTCGACCTAATTGCACTTTTACAGCATTAATTGTTCAAAAAGCAGTTAAATTAAAACGCCCATAACTTCCTTAGGTTAACTTTTTTTAACGTCAAATTTTTTGAGTTAGTATTAAGCTAACACTGGCTACTTGCATACGCATGCAAATTTTTTGATTTCATGGTTTTGGCAATTTCAAAATTTTATGACTTTGTAAAAATTCTTGATTTCATAGACCGACAGTCTCAGGAAAACATCTTTGGATTGCCGGAAATAAGGCCATCTTTATTATTTTTTAAATTAAATACCAGTGATAGAAGCAACCATGTAACATTGGTACTGAAATAGCTACACCTTTGGAATTAACTGTAAGCCTTAATATAGACATTTGAAAGTAGTATTAGGGTGAGTAAGTTCAAAAGCATGTTGCTCAACGGTTTATGTAATCTCACAATAAGCTATATACAGTTATAGTATGTTGAGCAACTAACCTATGTCGCACTTATATATCCGGTTTCGTTATCGAAATATTTTGAGGAAAATTCCACTCAGAATTTCTAAGTCAGAAATCAGTTAATTTTAAATTTTATCCTTTAAAGGTAAAAAGTGACATATTCCCAACCTTATGGAGAGTGGGCCAACGATGCTCCGCGTATACACATATACCATTCGATAGCTCTTGAGGAGCTTATCAAAAGTGTTGCTGGGCACATCTCCGAAAAACGTGATACATTGGCACTGTTGGCTAAGTGAAGTTCAGAGTTTTACACACAAATCCTATGGTACAATTTTTTGGCGAAAATAAAAAACTAGGAATACAGATAGGATTGTCTATAAATCGGTAGATTATGGCCTTCTGAACAATATTTACACAGGCCCTTCAATGTTTAACTGGAGTTTTAAATGTGATTCGTAAACCAGTACTGGTACATACAGGTGTTTGAATGGTTAGGATCAACTTGTCGGTTGTGCTCCTTTAATATTGTAACATTGAAGGGTCTGTGTAAATATTGTTCAGAAGGCCATAATCTATCGATTTATTAGCATTCCTATCTGTATTTTGATTTTTTTATTTTCGCTCAAAAATTGTAACATAGGATTTGTATGTAAAACTCTGAACTTCACTTATAGTTAGGCAAAAATGCCAATGGATAACGTTTTTCGGAGATGTGCCCAGATACACTTTTGATAAGCTCTTTAAGAGCTATCGAATGGTATATGTGTATACGCGGAGCATTGTCGGCCCACTCTCCATAAGGTTGGGAATATGGCCCTTTATACAATTGAGCACTACAAACACTAAATCAAGAGTTTCTTTAGTAAAATTAAACTTATTGTTTGCTACAATAATGATTTATAAGCTAAGTTAATCTGGCAATAAGCAAAAGATGTGCTGAAGAATGAAATGGATAAGACCGTTCTTTTTTGTCAGACAAGCTAAATATTATGGCACGCATTAAAAAGCTTTTATATTAAATTATTATATTTTTTAATACTTTTGTTGTTTTACAAAACTCTACAGTTAACCCTTCCAATTTTAAAGATTCTTGTTCTTTCGCCACTATCAAAATACTTTATCTGTTTTATAATATGCTTTGTATGATGTATTATTTCTTATAAGTAGTTAGATTGCTTTGTGTTAATGAATGCAATTATGTATAAGCCGTTATCTAAACATTCAAGGTAAACCATTTATTCATGATCGCTGCTACAAATGTTATTTTTATTAACAAATTGAGCCTATATATGTGATTTCAAGCTCTATTAGTCCGGTTGGAAGCCCAGTTATTTGCTTGGTTTGGTTCTAAAATAAATTGGACAGACTGACAACCACACGGACTACAATATCATAACCAGTAAATGGTAAGCCATTCAAAACACTTGCTGCTAAAAACATAGAATTCGTACATATATAATACAGCAACTTAATTTTTAAGAAAGGTCCAAAGCCATTTAGCTCGGTTTACAGTTCATTTTGCCCAACTACAATAGGTGAAGCATCTCTATAACAGATGATAATAAACCCGCAAAACAGGATACATAGGAAACTTGCGACCATTGTGATCAGAATGTGTAGCCAAAATGCTGAAATTCTGCTAACAAATTTTCATTTGTCTAGAAATTCTGCTTCTTTTGATAAACCATGTGCCGTGTAGCTTTAAAATGCTTGATCTATTGATTGAACTATTTCGACTTTAACGATCAAACGGTTATGCACTTTGAAAAAATAACATCCGAATCGTAAATTGGATCAAAATTTGACCTAAAATCATGTGCCGCATGCTATAGGTCACTTTTAAACAATTTGAAATCGTCGTGACCTTTGACCTTAGAGTTGATCTCTTGGGATTATCTTCAGAAAATTTTGAATAATGATGCTTGCAAAGTGTTTGCAAAAAGAATTTTAAAATCTTGAAAAAGTCTGCTTCTGGAGCCTTCAAAGCATAAAAACTGCTGTAACGGCCATACGGTTTCTAATTTTGAATCATGGACGTTGGATTCGTTAATTTGATTAAAAACTGATCTATAATCATGTGCCACATGCTATAGGTCGCTTGGGAAAATTTTGAAATCGTTGTGACCTTTTGACCTTAGAGTTGACCTATGGTGCCCATCTTCGAACTCATCCGGGATGTTTACCTAGGTATAAACATTATGCAAAAAGATTTTTTCAAAAATATTGAAAAATGTGGCTTCTAGAGCATCTAAAGACGGACAGACAGATGGACCAAACAAAACTAATAACTTGCTTCAAGGTCGCAAGTTAATAAGTACTCAATACCCCAATTAGACCCACTTACTCTGGTTTGGACCCCATTTAGGCTGTCTTGAACCCCAAAAATAAAGTGGACGGGCTGACGGACACACTACTCCTTAATAAGCTTCCCTGCTGAAGGAGCGAGCTAATAAGCCCTCCAGCAGATGCAGGGTGCTAATCATGCTTGTTCATGATTTTTGTTGTAAATTTGTATTCTTTACCTTATTATGAAAATGTTCGAACCTACCTGACATGCATGATGTATTCTGAAACGATTATTCGATTATTTTGCGTTAGTACCTTCTTACTTTTTCAAATGAAGCTTCACCGAATAATAAATTTTATGCATTTTTAAAATAGCACATTCCTTAAAATTGTACTTAATCATAATCATTTGACGGTGGTAAACATTGTCACAGAGTATATTTTGTCGACACCGTTGGTCATACTTAGGTGATAGAATCTGCAGTTTAACAATATATCTATAGCAGTCAGCTTCTACTGGTAATTGAATTGTTTTACTAAATGAAAATGGCTTGGCAATGGCAATATTATGGTATCAGGATTATTTTTCTTATGAATGTTTTCTTTGTTTGAAATTTTTCACATTGTATGCTATAAGATAATTTAGTCAACGTAAATTATTTCAGATCTTGCTGTACTGCCTGTAGGTAACCTACTTCCTGATTTTATTTTGGTTTTGGTTTAGCAAAATGTCAATGCTGAATTTTTTTTTCCAGTTTCGTATTCTAGTGTTTCCAAGTTCCTACCATTGAAAATCTGTATGCACTACAATCGTCATAAGTATTTAGTTCTACTTTTTGAAGTAATAAAATGGCTTCTTTGCCTACTGAAGAAGGCATAAATCGTCTCTTTATTTACAATTAACGTGTCAAAACAGCTATGCAAACGCAAAATTACTGTTAGATACATGGTTTTTGCATTACCATTTGAGCACACGTAACCAAAGAATGATTTTAAAATATGAATGCTTGTGGAGTTTCCCTTACGTAAGATACCTTCTACAATTGCTAATCTAAAATAGGAAAAAACAGAATACTTACTTGGCAAATCTGGCTTTCTCTTGTCTAAATCACATTCCTGGAACTCCAACTTCAAAGCCCGCCCAAGCGCTCTTCAAAATGTCCAAATTTCTAAATACAAAATTACAACATATTGCATAATGTCTAAAAGAATAAAAAGTTTTTTGGCTTCCTTATTGTTCCTAGCTATACCAAAAGCATAAAAACCTATAGCGTATAATGTAGTGTCTCTCCAATACCAAATACACGTGTTACAAAGCTCTTTGAAAAATGTGTAATTGCAAGAAATGTATCCACATAACTAACTAACATGCATATAAAAATTTGGTTAGCATTTACTATTCGGTTGGAAAGGATTCTCCATTTCACAAGCTTACTAGGGTAAGATCCTTTACCATTGATGCTTAGTTGTATAAATTCTCCTTCGGTTGGACATTAGTCCGAACCAAGGTCATCGATATATATATTTATTCAAGTGGTTGATAAGTTGGGTTTGTGCTGACTAAGTTCACTCATGTTAACCACTAAATAGCTCTACTCAACGAGTGGGAACGTCTACCAGATTATATGTAATCCTGCACTCCACCATACCCACAATAAAATCCAGAGTGATAGCTTCACTCGGAACATGAGAACGTCACTAGTACTAATCAGCCTTAACGCCGGATAGATACAGTGCTAGATAATAACGTACAAAGTTACTACCGATAAAAATGATGTAATATATTTCCTATTCTATCTCTCACTATTTAAATAAATTCGTAGCTAAGGGTTAGTACGGTCTTTAATCTACGACCTTTAGTTTTGCTCTACACATGTGAAAATCCTGTTTTTTATATAATCATTTGTTTTGTTCATAAAATGCTTGACAATTGTTAATAAAGACACCTTGTCATCTCGGTGATACCAGCAATGTGATCAAATTGACATTTTAACGCTTACCTAGAGTTTAACATTAACGATAACAAGTGCAAGCTCAACGTTCAATATAAAGTATCTGGGACTTCTTAACTACAGTTTATATTAGTTGGTAGTATATTAGGAAAATTAATTTTCAATGCATTTGTATGAGCAGAAAATCAGATAGACAAAAGAAAAATGGCGTCTTGGCTAATGGGACTAACCAGGAACAAGAAATGACTTATCATATACTTTTGTTCACTGATAATTTGTCGATGATAAATCTGCTATTGCATTGAACGGTTTTTGAATAAAATCCTTAATTCAAAAATGCAATTTAACAATACTTTAAAATGCAGTTTTAAACCTAGTCATTAGTCATGATAATATTTTATTGAAAACTCCACAAATATCTGTATTTGCAGCAGTTGCGTTTGCGTTTATCCTGAGTTTACTTAAATTTGAATGCTTATGGTATACACGTCTACTCAATAGTATATCGTACATACGTAGGGGACTCTAAGGTAAAAACTGGTACAAAATTCATATAACAATTTGCATACTATCTTGAAAGCTGCAGTTTTTAAAAGTCAGCAACGTTGATAAAAGTTAGCAGTAAAAGTCAAATCCAGATAAGTGACATAGGAGCAAATGGTAAGCTTATATTTGATAACCCAAGCTAATCTAAGCTTATACTATCAAGGAATCACTTACCTTATGCAGTAGTCTGATTTTATGTGTTGTGTGTTTCTGAAAAACTGTAAAAGTACCGCCTGTAAAAACATAAAATAAAAAAGACAATAAGGTGGTGTTAGGATTTTAGACACCACTATAAACTCAAATGTTAGAAACTTACCGAAAAAATCAAAGCGTGCAAGCTTCACGTCGTTTGACTTTAGGATCCAAGAAAAGACTAAGCCAGTTGTGCTAAGTTCATCTGTATATGCTGGAAATCTTAGTGAGCATATACGACATTAGTGAGATAACTATTTGGATAAGCAAAGCAAATGACTCTGGAGCCTAATCCATTAACAAATATCTGAAGTATTTACGTAGTTCAAAACAAACATGTTGTTTATTATTAATGGACATTAATGGTACATATTAATCAAATATCATATAACTTCACAATGTGGCTTATCATAAACTACGAATGGAGTATGTTGAATGTAGAATAAAGTGCATTACCTTTTTAGTCTGATGCAATGTTTAATTTGTACCAGGCACAAACACTGATTGTACAAGGGTATTAATACCAAGCAAAACGTATGGCGAATATTCAGATCAGTTTTAATAAATATAGAATAAAAAATTTTTCTTATAAGTCACGTGAACAGATGCAAACATATTCTGCAACTCAAGACCAGTCCAGGACTTTTCGGCTAGAAAAATATTTTCCTAGAACGTTCTAAGCTTGCGAGTAAGATCTGATTCATAAACTTTAATTGCTTTTTGCATACTGCTGGTTTCAAACGGATACGAATAGCATTGCCGAAGCTTCCTATTTGATAAAAATGTCTACCTTATTGATCAAAACTACTTAATTTGTAACAAAACTCAATGCAATGTATCGTTAATTTGTTCAAAAACTCTGAAAAGATAGCAATTAATAGAAAAATGCCCAAAATTAATATTACTAGTTTTTTTTAACTTGCTTCTGGAGCTTTGGCTTTAGAATATTTGTTGTTTCGTGTTGCTTTTAACGTCATTTTGACATTGTCATGTTCAATGTCAATTACGCTTGACTTTTGAACAGGTCATTGTATGCGCGTGCGATGCTATTGGCATTATCGGACGTTTTGTGAGAAGTTCATTGGTATGATATACAATTATGGTATGATATTGGTATGATTTAGTATCTATGCACGATTATTTAACATTACGGAATACTACTGTGCAAACAAGATAAACGACATAATTGATTAAGTCGTAAATGTAGTTAAGAATTATGTCATTTTATGCGGTGGAACAATTTTTGTAACAAAGGATCAAATCATTTACCCCATGGCCATTGGATCGGACGGCAAGGATTATCCTGGAGTAATAAATAGCCTTAACATTATTACAAAATTAATTATAATCAGTATGGATATGAATATAATTGGTTTATATGATTTCCGTATTCTAGAATGGTTTAAATTATTAACTAACAAGGGTTGGTAGAATCTGTTAACTAGAAAACTAAGTTTTACTAATAATTAGTTTCTTAGTCGCCAAAGGAAGCATCGCATAAAACATTATGTTCGTTTATTGTATATAAGATACCACAATATTATATTTGAAAATGATAAAGGACAGGCAGTGAGTGGGCGCCAGGAATGACAGGTAATTAGTGGAGTTCAGGAATACGTGCTTACGTTATCAATATACACACTGGTGGAATGACGTAGGTAAAATGGGAAAAATAAACTTCAATGCAAAATAAAAGATAACAGCGCTTGCTTTGTAAAAAATTATCAGTTATTGTATGATTGCCATCCTGGCGCCGGTTTCTTTTTTTAGCCGATGGGGTTTATAGCTACGTGTCGCCTCCACACCAAATGTGAATAAAACTGTATCATGAATATATGTTTATGTGTGATTGTTTGGCTTATTTGAGTTGCCAAGATTATTTAAGACCTTATAATTATCAATCACGTACATTACTAAAGAAGTAAAACCATGCTCAATGTGGTTTAGTTTGTGCTGCAAAAGGCTTTAATGACAAACATTTCGTAACTGTATTCAGCTTATTATCATGCTAAAAAAAATTACTCTTTACAATTACCATTACCAAGTTGAAATTTGCTATGTTTGCTTATACGGTTATTGAACTCATTCCAGTACCTTATTTGGGCAAAGTGTGTATTCTGTAGTGTTCACATCGAATGGTTGAAGTGATTAGTACTCTTTTTTCATCATGGAGGCTCGGCTGTCGTTAGCGCTAATAAATTCTGCTGAGTATAGATTATAGTTTTCTAAAATTAAAGCATTATTCAAAATAAAACCCGTTCACACAAGTGCAGAAAAACATTTCCAGATCCATTTCTAAAACCGAGTAAGCAAAACATAGTGCAAACTATATAACCTTGCAACTCTTTTGACTAACCTGCTCACATACCAGACTCGTAATGTAAATGACGCGCACCGAAGTACAGTGACAACTGAAGCAAATACTTTGTTTGATACAAAATATTATCTATGCTTTCCACTCTCTCTACGGAAACTAACAGATTTAGATTATGTTTATATTTATTATTTAGTACTACTTACACTAACCCGTTGAATTTAATCCTTTGTAAAAACAACGCAACATTTTCTGCATTTGTATTAGACATCATAAATTTAAAAAATCGCGAATTATTTTATACATCGACCTTAGTAAATTTAGAGACTGTTACAAAATCTTTCACAAATCATATTTTTTATGCTCGTTTTCAACAAATTAAATGATAGCTCCAGCTTTTTTATGTATTTTTTAATGTACAGCATATGATTTCATCGAAAAGTTTTCGCATATTAGCTTGCCTGATGTGTACAGAAATATAGCCATAAGTCACCATTTACCTTTTTCTTGTTCTTGTTAAAATTGGAGTTTTAGGTACATTCAGAAAAAATTTGAATGTCCTGCAAAGCAACAAGCAGGCGCAAAAAATATTTATTGGCAAACATATACTTGTTTGGATAGGATTATCTACTTTGTTGCTTGCTCTTTCAAGTCTTACTTCTACGAGTCTACTAGTATCTGGAGAGAATGATGCATCGATTTTCTATTCTAACAAGATCAAGGCTGACAATAGCCCATTTTCATTTCAGCATTTCTTGACGGGTGACAGGATAATAGAAAACATATATGAGTAAGCATAATACAAGAACAAACACGAGTAATCAAGGCAACAACCACACACCAAACAGATAGCATTACCTTTTTACGCTCTATTTCATTTCACTTGAAAAGACAACATTCTTTGGAATTCTTAGAGCATTCACAGTTTTGGGTCATTTTTCATTAAAATTCACTAGCACAGAAAGAATGCCTGCTCGTAAGCCACCACAAAAAAGTAAAAGCTGTTAGCGTTTGCTTAGCACGCACTACCTACATAGGAGCTACCAAAGTGGAAGAGTTCATTATACATGCCTTTCCACAATGCCAAAATCTGAATGCTCAATTTCAGCAGAAAGAACATGGGATTACAAAATGTATAGTTTGTTTGCTCTGGTTGCTAACTCTCACAACTGCGTACTTGTATTCTAGCTTTGAGACAAGTCGGAATAGCTCACGTTTTGACTGTTTTATATCCTTTATTCATTAAAGCTTTTAAAAACATTATACGTGCTACAATTTCTGTGTATTTTTAACGAATTCTTTTACTGTGAACATTTTTAGCAGTTTACCAACTACAAACACAACGACAAATAAAAAAATACACAGTTTACCAAATAAAGTAGTAGTGAGCTCAAATCTCTCTTTGTTCATACGTACTTTAGTGCTTGGTGCAAATTTCAAAAATCATTAAAAATAGTTATCAAATTTAGCGTTGCCCGTACTAGACTACTGTTTTGTTGCGAATAATAAAACACTCATCTGTAAAACCAAGTAGTCACCCAAGTCGGATTCGAAAATGAAACCAGCATCAGGTGAATCTAGAGGCACAAAATTCAGAAAACCAAAGAACGTCAGGAAATCTGCCGCAAAGCGGGCTCGTATTGACAATGAAGGACTTGTGACTCTATTTGGTACACCAGACACGGAAGGTTCACCCACTGAATTGGATGAAGATGCTAATAGCGATCCAAAACTGCTACAAACAGAAAACCAAATTCTGAAAGAAAAAGTTGTAGAGCAGCAAGAAAAAATCATGTCGCTGGAAGGTCAAGTGAAAAATTTAAACGAACGACTTTCAAAGTATGAACCTGTACAAGAGCCTGCATTGGATACAAGTTCAAAAGCTTCAGCATCAACAAGTCAACCAGCGAAAAATTCAGACAAAAATGTTGAACACGGACAATCTTCTAAAAATAAGATTGGAAACTGCCAAGTTATGAAGCGTCCTCAACCGGTATGTTTTTATAAACGTCAGGATTACATTTAAGATTAACAAATTTTTAATGATATTTACAACTACACTGAAAAACATTTTAGGTTATGGAATCAACTTTGGTTACCGTAAACATTGGCAGTTTGGAAGAGACCAGGAATGCCCTTAGCAACACAAACCGGTTTGGCGCAAATCCATCTCTTTCCCTGATTATTACTGCGGATGAACCCCTAGGCAAAATAGTTAAGAATAACATTGACAGCGTCGCGTCAGCAATAACAGGATTTCTGAAGCTAAACGGAACATCTGTATTGAAATTTGAATGTGGCACACAAGACGTTAACTTCACATCCTATTTTCAAAATGACCTGCATTGGTATCAAACTTTGATTGTATGGCTGAACCTGATGCCTAATTTGGAGGAAATTAGTGTGTACAGTTACAATTACGGCAGGCAAAAGCCTAAGGATTTAGCATGTTTAGCGAGTTCTCAACAATTTCCGCATTTTCAGAATTTACGACAGTTGACAACTTCTGAATTGCCTTCAAGTGTATTAAGAGCCGTTCTCATTGCCAATCCACACATTGCCAGTTTAAAATGTGTACGGCCACCTACTCGATTGGATGACATTAACGCGTTTGAAAATCTTGAATTTCCTAATCTTGTCGAGTTTACTTACCATGATATCAATTCCAAAACACAAAATCTTGATGCGTTAGAGGATTTGGATGCACCATTGCTTAAAACCCTTGTTCTGGGAAACCTAGAAAATAATGCGGTCTCCCAGAATTTTTCTCCAGTTATTTCAAAATTTGAAGGCACTCTACAAATTTTGCATTTGGGTATAATCCAGCCGACAACTGCATCATTGGAGTTCCCAAACTTGCCAGGTCTCAAAGAATTGAAATTTGAGCTAACCCATGACATGGCATTGAAAAATTCGCAACGCATTTTTGACCTTTTGCAACCACTGCTATCTTTGGAACGTTTGGAAATTCGGCAACCAGAGACTCCCAGCATAGTTACAATGGATAAATCCACACGGCAAAATTACTTAAATTTGCTTTTTATTGGTATCTTGTGGAAATTGTTACCGAAATTAGGCATCGTAAAAATGTACGATATTCAGGCAAGAACCGGTAGATGTAAGGAGTTTGTATTTGCACGGCCATGAAAAGAAATAACACGGTACAAAATCCAAGGTGACGGGAATAAATTTGTTAACTAAAGATTGAGAGCTGAGATTTGACGTAGAAGTTGATCAAGTTTTGTAGGGGTGTGTACACATACATTCATGTGTGTTTGTATTATATAATATATTGCATATTATTTTGCATATTATTTTGCATTTTTGTGTTGAGGTTTTAATAAACATTAATAAGCAATTTTTATAAATAGAAGAATAATTAAAAGCAATAAAATCGATATGTTTCGAAAATTTGTATAGCAGCCACCTTAAGAGTGCATGGAATAATCTTTTATTTTTTCAATGACCACAACAAAAAAAAACTCAACATTCCAGAAGGTTTAGTTTAGGTTCCCGAACCTAAATATTTTAAGTGATTAAAGCAATCATTAGCAAAACCAGAATAACGCTTGCTTCAGAACAGGATATTCGCAATAGAATAAAATACGAATTTCGCATATTCCATTTCATGACGACTTTCATTAACTTTATTAAAGTTCAACGTGACTACAGCAGCACAAAGAGGAAATACTTCCATAATTATTTTAACAAACCTTCCGGTCCAAAAAGTTGTTCTCATTACCGTATTAATTTAGGATAGATTCAAAAACAGTTTGAATATGCTATTATAATTGCACCAACTCCACGAGAAATACAAAAATATTTATGAACAAGCGAAAGCATGAATGGATAGGTTATTTACTTTGCTGCCTGCTCCTGTGGGTGTGGACTGCTCACGTATTGTTTGCACAGGATAGTGGAATGGTTTTCTAGAAAACAAGGTCAAGGCTCATTTCCTTTTCAGTTTTTCCTGGTGACTGGCTGCAAAAGAGAACAAGCAAAATAGGCAAACAAATAACAGTCGAAATTAGGAAACAGCAATATTTGAATAACACCTCAATTCATTCCACTTGAAATGGTAGCATAATTTGGAATTCTTAGAACAGTCACAGTTTTGGGTACATTTTGGTAAAATGCAGTAGCATTGAAAGAATGCACCAAAGTGGAAGAGTGCATTGCACCTGCCACCCTAAAGTCATGCTCCGAATAGCTGTATGGTCTATTTTAGCAGCAAAGGAACGAGATTACTAAAACGTTAGCTTATTTTATGCGTATATTAGACCACACAGCTATACATTTGTATATCAGCAACAAGTCAGAACAAGCCCAGTCGTGGCCATTTTATATCCTGAATTCATTTTCACATGTAAAAAAAGTTATATGTGTTGCACTTTTAATATAATTTGTGCAGAATTTTGTTACGCTGTGAACATTTTTTTAATTTCAAAGTATCTGCATCAAAAGATCAACAATACAGTTTACCCATTGGTTAAAAATGTCGAAATATTGGTTTGCCAAAAAAAGGTTTATTCTGTATATGTGTTTGCTGTAAATTTCAGTGATCCTGAATAGTGTCTACCAAATTTAAAGTTGCTCATACAAAACCCCTTTAGAAAATAAAAGGTTGAATTTCATGATCATGTGTTTGCTCCAGCTACTAGTTTCCACAATGAAGCCAAAAGCTGGTATACCAACTACCAAAAAGTACAGAAAACCTAAAAATGTAAGACAATCTGTTGAAAAACGAGCTCGTAGAGATCATAGAGTACGTATTAACTCAGTTAACCTACAATCTGGGCAAAGATTATCCACTTGTTTTGGAGGAGACATTGCTACCAAGCCAAAGTCCTTGTCTGAAGAAAACAAATTCTTGAAGGAAAAAGTTGCAGAGCAGCAAGAGCAAACAAAGTCACTGGAAGGTCAGAATAAAAGTTTAAAGGAACAACTTTCAAAGTATGAAAGCACCGATACACCTCCACAGGAACCTGCACATGGAGAAAGCTCAAAAATCTCAGCATCAACAAGTGAACCAGTGACAAATTCTGACAAAAATTTTGAAAACGAACAATTTTCTAAAAATAGGAATCCTAACGGCATCGTAGCGGAAAGTCTTCGACAGGTATGTGTTTGAATTTATTAGCCTCGGGTTGACATGATTATTTCGCCGAACTTTTATATTACATTTATGATTACACTAAAAAAATATTTCAGATCAATGAAACGGTTCTGGTGACCTTAAACATTGACAGTTTGGAAGAGACAAGAGACGCCCTGAGCAACAAAAACCCACTTGATGCAAATCAACCGCTTTCTCTGATTATTACTGCAGAGAATCCCCTTGGCAAGGGAGTTGACAACGGCATAGACAATGTCGCCGCAGCCATTACAAAATTTCTGCAGCTATACGGAGCATCCGTATTGAAATTTGAATGCGGTACGAAGAACATCAATTTTACATCCTATTTTCAAAACGACCGACACTGGTATCAAACTTTGATTACATGGTTACGCCTTACGCATAATTTGGAAGATATTACTATTTATAGTTACAATTACGGCAAATCAAAGTGTAAAGATCTGGCAGGTTTAGCAAGTTCGCAACAGTTTCTCTATTTTCCAAACCTACGTCGTTTGACAACTTCAGAATTACCTTCAAGCTTATTAAGAGCCGTTCTGGTTGCCAATTCACACATTGTCAGTTTAATATGCATACGACCATCAAGACGGTTGGATGACATTGACGCGTTTGAAAATTTGATATTTCCTAATCTAATCGAGTTTACTTATCATGACATCAAATCCAAAACACAAAATCTCGACGCACTAGATGACTTGAGAGCGCCACTGATAAACAAGCTTTTGTTAGGAAACCTAGATAATATTCCTGTCTGCCAGAATTTTTCTTTGATTATTCCAAAATTTCAAACCAACTTGAAAATTTTACATTTGGGTGTAATCCTACCAACCGATGCAAAAGTGAAGTTTCCCAACTTGCCGGTTCTAGAGGAACTACACTTTGAGTTAGGATACGACATAGCAGTAAATAATCCAAGATGTATGTTTGAGCTTGTGAGACCCCTACAGTCTCTGAAACGTTTAGAAATTCGGCAGCAGGTGACTGACTACCGTCCCGGCAAAGCAAGGATTGACAAATGCAATCGGCGGATTGAATTAAACTCGTGGTTTGTTTATGGCTTATGGAAAATAATATCTAACTTACAGACCATAAAAATGTACGATATTGAATATAAAGCGGGTAGGTGTGAAGAATTTGTATTTACACGAGCTGAAAGGAATAACGAAGAAACTATAATGACGGCAGTAGGCGTTTACACAGGAGAAGCTTGAAATTGAAAATCTTGATTTATTTCAATTGAACTTTTGTGGTAAATAGTTATAGGAAATTTTAATTTCTAAAATTGTACACAAAATATCTTGTTTCTACGTTACTGTTTTGAAGCTCCCAAAATGTCATATCCAACGCTGCAAATTTAGCAAATAATATTCTCCGGGTTCTGGAAGGCAAATTGACTTGAAAATTAATGGTAATGCGAAACATGTAGAGTTACAAAGTCGTTAATACAATTAAATGAATGAAATTAAATCAAAACGATGACAAGTGTTACTATGATATGATCTTTAAAATATTTCACCACAGGATGATTGGGATTTCGATCTTTTTGTATTCTGAAAGCGAGGTGTTGTAAGAGTCATAAAACGAGTTGATATGTTGGTATCTACGTTTTGTATGAGTGTGAAAGAAGCCAAAAAATCAATATGGTAATATTACAAACATTTACAGCAAAATGCCTACAGTTTTCTATAAGTAAATCAATACTAAAGATAGATGAGTTAAATTTACATCTGTGTACTCATGTGTGTCTGCGTTACAAGTTGTATATTATGTAAAATAAGGAGGACGCGCATTTTTAATGTTATTTTTAGTGGATTTTTATATAAATATAACTGTTTATTCAGGCAACAGAAACGTATGGTAAGTTATATAAATGTTCCTAAGGCTTGGGATTAAAGAAAGATAAAATTTGTATGACAGTTTTCTAAAAAACGTTTAGAATAATCTTTATTTCTTCACCGACCACAATGACCTATTCATTACATATATAAAACCGCGTGAGCTACGGTCCATTTATAAACTTATTCTCAGTAGTAGGAACCAAAAATGCAATATCGTTACAAGACCGAGAAAACGTGTTGATCAACATACCAAATTTTACTGTTTTCTTCATACTTTGCAACATAAATAGCAGTTCACATTTTGCCTTGATTCGACAAGTAGCATGTGTTTGAAATGCTTGTTTTTCTTTGCGGAGAATAGACTGATTAAAAGTAATTTTTTTAAAAATAACGGTGAAGTAGACGCAGCATGGACAAAATAAATTGGATTTTTTGTACTGCTATCAGAGCTAGTGTTAGCTTTCTCCATTTTTATAAGTTTTCATTAAATGACACTATGTTCTTCAATGCATCGTTTAACATCTTCATGCAAAACCTCAATTGTTAAAATCTCTATTTCTAGCTTGCATACTACGTAATGTAAAATGTAGCGGAATGCATTTTAAAATCTCAAAATTGGCTTACTTCCTTTCTAGTGTACCTTTCACAGAAAGGCTGCCTTAGTTTATCCAATTTCCACAAAAGTTGGTACTGATTATAGACAAAACTAGGTGCTGCAAATATTATTCGTTCAAAACGTACAACAAACATCTTTATTTCTCTACCAAAAAAACTGAAAAAAGAAGCTGAGATTTTTTTGAAATCCGACTTTAAAATTTGGCAAAGGAAAAGTGTGTATAGTATGTGGAGATACATTTCTCGCAAAATAGTTTACCAGTTTAACTTTCCTAAATTTAATACTCTATTTAATTCCATTTTGTATTGACGAAGAACCACCCAGAAAACCTCTCTGTTGTAATATGTCGTTCACCATTATAATTGCCGTAGATGCGTTAAACATCTATGCAGGGTAGTATCTTTAACCAGAAATTTACTAAGATTGGCCAGTAGCCGAATAGACACCCTTTTACAACATACTATACGTTTTAGTATATGCGATAAAACCTCTGGACATGTAAGTTGAACAAAAATCTTAATTTGTTTTTAGTATTTAGTTACAACGATCACCAAAATCATTTTTTATAAATTTTTCTCAGCTAAAAATACTTTTTTTTGAAAATTTTGATGAAAGAAGATGAAGTACAATTTAAAGTGTTTGAAAAGTTCAGTTTTCGAGTTTAAACAAATTGCTAAGTTTATATGAAATTTTAACTCTAGGTATTGTTTCTAGTAAAATACTGATTATTTAGCATTTTGATTTTCTGAAACAGTTTGAATTAAAGACACACCAGCCTTGTAAGTCCAAAACTTGATTACTAAGCAAAATTTAACTAACATATTTTGTGTTTTCCATTTTTACCATGCGTAAGCCCATCAATAATTGTTTGTATGGCTGTAGATGGATTTTTTGCAACAAGTTTTGTTGTAAGCAAACATTGCACTTTTTCCGATTTTTAAACGCCATGAGTAACATAATCAAATGAAACCTGCAAACCTTTCAAAAAATCTAAAATGCCTTTTGTGATTATCTAAACGTTTTTGCCAGAAATTGGATTGAAAATCGCCTTTGTTTGACAAGTGAAATGCCCTTAAAATTTGACATAAGAATTAACTATTCACTTTTAAAATGCAAGGTTATTTGATTTTGATTGATATTTCTAATAAGGTTTCTTTAACATGTTTGTAAGTCTATTACATTTAAAAAATCCCAAAATAAGTCACTAATATAGTGTCATTTGTAAGTACATTTTCCAGATTCTGTTTCCTGTAGATTCACATTACAAGTGTGTTTCTGCTATTTAATCCAGAGTATCATTTAATAAACAAATTGAAGTCGAAAACGCTGTCCACATTTACATTAATGTGCCACGTAATAAGTCAAATAAGCACACATGAGACGAGTCTGATACTTCAGTATTATATGTTTGTTTTTCATTTTTATCATGCTCGACTCCATAAATTTCTGTTTGCATGACTGTAAATAAGTTTTTGTTATAAGCTTTGTGATAAGCAAAAATTGCAAATTTTCCGTTTGTTAAACGCCATTTGCAATACTCGAATCGAAACCGCAAAAGTTTTGAAAACTCGGAATGCTCTTGTGATTATTTTAACGATTTCGAATTTTTTTATTGTAGATTTACACAACAAGTGTGTTTCTGCTGTTTAATCAAGGGTACCGTTTTGTAATCAAGCTAAAGACTCGGAAACGTCCACATTTACGTTAATATGTCACGTAATACTTATATTAGATTAACATTTATCAGACAAATCTGATACTTCGTTATACAAGATGATGGCAGTAAATATTTTGTGCTTCAAACTGGCACAAAATTACCTTGCACAAGTTTAGGACAATACCCAAACAGCACAATAAAATGAGGTAATGTAAACGTCCTTGTTGCATGCTGACAATTTCATGATTAAAGTTTACACTCAGTGTGTGCCAGATTTTTCATAACTTGCACAAAATCAACAGGAAGTCACAACAAAGAACACAGTTAAAGTACCAGACACAAAATACATTAACAGGCCATCAACGGCTCAAGTCATGCACTATCATGATTCGTGTTCTGTTTTTACATTAAAAAGATTAAGTGACCGTTATGAAATTTAACTAAACAGCACTCCGTTATTTAAACTTGAGACTGATAACAAGTCGATCCAATTCTTGGCTTCACTGCAGTTTCGGCTGACAAAAATTTTAGTCACTAGGTTTTGTTGTTAGCATTGCGCATTTTCATTGCACTTAAAACGGTCAATTAAATAAAACATATCACAGTGCAATAGCGAGCTTGACAAAATTGGAAATTTATGTTTGCAAAAAAACTAAGCCCGGTTAAATCCCAAGTTTTTGAAGAAATTTTAATTTTGAGGTAGCTAGTCGTTGAAATTGGTATGGTACTTATAATGCACTAGCTTTTTTAATAACAGTGTGTTCTATAGTATCATCTCGTGCATCATCATGTAAGTATCGAAGCAATAACGCATAAATGCTTTTGCATACGCAACAATGTCTCAAAGGTGAATAAATACTTAAATCATTTGATTCTGAGAAAGAATGAGTTTCAGAGCGGATGTCCTCATTTCACATTAAATAGGACAACGTACCTGTCGTTAAATTCAACTAAATAGCTTTTTGTTACTTAAATTTGAGACAGATAAGTTAATAACATATGAATGGAAGCAAACTTTATCAACTTACACTTCGTCACGTACCACTAATTTTAATCTGAACATTTTGTAAAACACTGGCATTGCTTTTGTTTTTCGAAAGGAACTTAAATTGATAACAAAAATCGCTGTCTTGCACCACCAAATGAACAAATGCATATTTCGTTTTTCTCAATTCTGCACTGCACAACAAAATGGCGTACAAATGGTCAAAGTTGAAATTTGTTAGTGCTAGAATCTAAACTATTCAGTAACATTTATTTCACGCTTTATATTGCACCAAAGATGTAAAACACTGTAAAGCTTCAGAGTTTTGAAAAGGTCAGAGGAAGCGTGGATGGATGGTTTACAAGTATTTCTGCTATTTCGTCTTTTGTATGCTCAAAACAGTGAGCTGCTCAGGAAATGAAAAATGATACGTGCGGTCGTATTCAATAAACTTTCTTGACTGCTTGGGGAGAAAATAAATACCAACTGAACTGTCCGACTTTCCGAGCAAGAATGTAGAAGTTGACAAATAAGAGGGTCTTATGCTCATGAGGCAATAATGGTGAGAAAAGAACTGAAGTGTGTGAGCAATTCAATTACCAAATTGACATTTTTGCGCTTATTACTATTTTCTTTTTGTGAAATTGATTGACAAATTGAAGCTTTCCTACCAGTTTTTACTCGGCAAACGAGAAGCACTTACCCCTTTCAAGTTTTCTCTTCTACATATTACTTTGTAATACCATCATGACAAAATGTCAACAACGGCATAAACGTTTCCCTGCCCTGTCAATTACCAACGACATATGAAGAACAACGCAAACAATAACAAAATGAGAAAAACTTGGCAATGACTTAGAAGATTGATAGATAGTCGATTATATTTGCTTTTGTTGATTGCTATATCTGCTACTGGGTTAAGTATTTCAAGCCACTGACAGCATAACAATGCGTTGAATACCAAGCACTTACAACTTATTTTTTGGGCAGGCAATTGCTTCGCTGTTTGCTCGTCCATTTGAAGAGATAAACAAACTATTCCCCACACTCTACACATCTTTAGAAAATAAAGAAAATGTTTCAATAAATTGGAAACGTTTTAGTCAACATAATAACTTTCATTTTTGCATACAAATGTGGCCATTAGAATTTCATATATTTTGTGCCTCAAATATGAATTCACTAACAAATTAAGTCAGTACTCTATTCATATTGTTTTTAATCGGTTTATAATGTTACCAAATGGATATTTTTCTTCGCGGTTCTTATTTGATACAAAATATTACATACGTTTTCCATTATCTTTAATGAAAATCATACAAAAAATAGATTTAGGCTACTTTTTATTCAGTAATATTGACACTAACCTGTTGAATTAGATACTTTTTAAAAAACAACTCAACAGTTTCTCCTATTTTAATGGACAGCATGAATAAAGTCACAAATTGTTTAAAATTTATCAATTTAAGTAAATTTAGTGACTGTTTCAAAATCTTCCGTATTTAACATTTTCTATTATCACTTGCAACAAATTGGATGATAACTCCTGCTTTGTTACATATTTTTCATTCTACAACATATTGATTTCATAGGAAAGTTTACGCGTAAAACGTGTCTGCTGTGTGCAAAAACAAAGCTATAAATCACCATTTAATATTTTTCATTTTCTTGTTCTTGTTAGAATAGGAGTTTTACGTACACCCAAAAACAATTTGAATGGCTTGTAAAGCAACAGCGGACGCAAACATATTTCTGGGCAAACAGAAGCATGTGTGAGTAGGATTATTTACTTGTTGCTTGCTCTTTCAAGTCTGAGTTGCACGTACTATCTGGACAGAATGATGCATCGATTTTCTATCCAAACAAGGTCAAGACTGACAACAACCCATCTTCTTTTCCGTATTTCGTATTTCTTGACGACTGGCAGCGAAAGAAAAAATCAAATATTCATAAGCATATTTGACAAACAAACACCAGTAACCAAGGCAACCGCCACACCCCAAACAGACAGCATTACCTTTTTTACGCTCTATGTCCTTTCACTTGAAAAGACAACATTCCTTGGAAATCTTAGAACATTCACAGTTTTGGGTAGTTTGTCAGTAACATTTACTAGTACAGAATAAAACCCCAGCACGCAGACCACCCAAAAAGGAAAAATGTTATGTACAGCTTTAGGTTAACACGCACACTTTATATAGGAGCTACCAAGTGGAAGAGTTCATTATATCTACCTTTCCACAATCCCGAAAACTAACTGCTCAATGTCAGCAGAAAGGACATGGGATTACAAAATGTAAAGTATTTTTTGTTCTGGTTGCTAACTCACACAACTGCGTATTTGTATTCTAGCTCTCGGACAAGTCGGAATAGCTCACGTTTTGGCTGTTTTATATTCCTTAATATTCAATTTAACTGTTCTAAAAACTTATAAGTGTTAAAATTTCTGTGTATTTTTACTCAATTTGCTACACAGTGAACATTTTTGAATTATAATGTGTCGGCTTCAAAAGATTAACAGCAGCAGTTTAATGACTACAAAAACCACTACAAATTAAGAAAAACCACTTTGCTAAATAAAGAATAAAAGTGTTGAAATCTCTGTATGGAGATAAAATTAATACGTACTTTAGTGCTTGTGCAAAGTCTAGTCACTGTTGAAAAATTGTTCATGAATATTAACTTTGCCCGTACTGGGCTAGTGTTTTGTTGCGAAAAATAAAAGGTTTATTGGTAAAACCACTCTACTTGGATTCGAAAATGAAACGAGCATCTGGTGAACCCAGAGGCACAAAGTTCAGAAAACCAAAGAACGTCAGGAAATCGGCCGCAAAGGGGGCTCGTATTGACCATGAAGGACTTGCGACCCTATTTAGCACATCAGACACGGAAGATTCACCCACTGAATTGGATGAAGATGGTAATACCGATCCAAAATTACTACAAACAGAAAATAAAACGCTAAAAGAAAAAATCAAGTCGCTGGAAGGTCAGGTGAAAAATTTAAAAGAACGACTTTCAAAGTATGAACCTCTAAAGGAGCCTGCATTGTGTACAAGTTCAAAAGCTTCAGTATCAACAAGTCAACCAGTGGCAAATTCGGACAAAAATGTGAAACATGAACAATCTTCTAAAAATACGACTCGTGACAACGTAGTGGCGAAACGTCCTCCGCAGGTATGCGCTTTTACTAATAAGCTTTAGAATTGCATTTTGAATTAGCGGAATATATAATAATAATTAAAATTTCACTGCAAAATGTTTTAGGTGATGGAAACGACTTTGTTAACCATAAACATTAACAGTTTGGAAGAGACCAGGAATGCTCTAAACAATGGATTCGCCGCAAATCAACATCTTTCTCTCATTATTACGGCAGAGGAGCCACTGGGCAGAGGAGCTGAAAATAAAATGGACAATGTCACGTCAACCATAACAGATTTTTTAAAGCTACACGGAACATTAGTACTGAAATTTGAATGTGGCACACCGAGCGTCAATTTTACATCCTATTTTCAAAACGACCGACATTGGTATCAAACCTTGATCACTTGTTTAAACCTAATGCCTAATTTGGAAGAAATTACTATTTACAGTTACTTTTACGGCAGGCAAAAGCCTAAGGATTTAGCAAGTTTAGCGAGTTCTCAACAATTTCCGCATTTTCAGAATTTACGACAGTTGATAACTTCTGAATTGCCTTCAAGTGTATTAAGAGCCGTTCTCAATGCCAATCCACACATTACCAGTTTAAAATGTGTACGGCCACCTACTGGATTGGATGACATTGACGCGTTTGAAAATCTTCAATTTCCTAATCTTGTCGAGTTTACTTACCATGATATCAATTCCAAAACACAAAATGTTGATGCGTTAGAGGATTTGGATGCACCATTGCTTAAAACCCTTGTTCTGGGAAACCTAGAAAATAATGCGGTCTCCCAGAATTTTTCTCCAGTTATTTCCAAATTTGAAGGCACTCTAAAAATTTTGCATTTGGGTATAATCCAGCCGACAACTGCATCATTGGAGTTCCCAAACTTGCCAGCTCTCAAAGAATTGAAATTTGAGCTAACCCATGACATGGCATTGAAAAATTCGCAACGCATTTTTGACCTTTTGCAACCACTGCTATCTTTGGAACGTTTGGAAATTCGGCAGCCAGAGACTCCCAGCATAGTTACAATGGATAAATCCACTCGGCAAAATTACTTAAATTTGCTTTTTATTGGTATCTTATGGAAATTGTTACCGAAATTAGGCATCGTAAAAATGTAGGATATTCAGGCAAGAACCGGTAGATGTAAGGAATTTGTATTCACACGGCCTTAAAAGAAATAACGCGGTAAGAATCCAGGTTAATGGATATAAATTTGTTAACTGAAGATTGAGAGTTGAGCTTTGACGTTGAGGTAGATCAAGTTTTGTAGGAGTGTGTACATAAGAAAGAAATTATGTTTTGTATATTTTGTAACTTCTACAACACAATGTTTAGAGTTTAGTTTATATGATATCATTACTAGAAATATATAATCTAAATGAATTCCATTGCATTCATGTGTGTTGGTATTCTATAATATATTGCATTTTTGTGTTGAATTTTTAATAAACAATAAATATCAATTTTTATAAGTAGAAGAATAATACAAAAACCAATAAAATTAGTAAAATTGGTAAAGCAATATAGCAGCTACCTAATAATTGCATGGAATAATCTATTTTTCTTTACTGACCAAAACAAAAACTCAGTAAACCTTAATTATTAATTCATTCGTTCTCAAACCTCCATACTTTAAGTGGTTAAAAGCAATCATTACCTAAACCAGAATAACGCTTACTTCAGAACTGGATACTTGGAACAGAATAAATTATGAATTTGGTATATTTTATTTTATGATGACTTTCATAAAGTAACTTTATTTAGGTCCAACGTGATTACACAGAACAAAAAAGGCACTTTTTGGTATTTTGTACAACATACTTGCCGGTCAAAAACGTTGTTCTCATTACCGTTGAAATTTGTGAAACATACGAAAACAGTGTGAATATGCTCTAGGAATTGCACCGACTCAACAGCAAACAAAAAATATTTATGAACAAACGAAAGCATGCATGGATAGACTATTTACTTTGCTGCTTGTTCTTGTGGGTCTGGACTGCTAATGTATTATTTGGACAGTAGAGTGGAATGGTTTTCTAACAAACAAGTTCAAGGTAGACAATAGCTCATTTTCGTTTCAGTTTTTCTTGACGGCTTGCATCAAAAGAGAACAAGCATAATAGGCAAACAAATAACATGACAACATAGCAAACAAATGGAAACAGCATTACTTGTATAACATTTCAGTTCATTCGACTTAAAAAGGGAGCATTATTTCGAATTCTTAGAACAATCACAGTTTTGGGTACATTTTTGGTAAAATGCAGTAGCATTGAAGGAATGCCCCTGGACGTAAACAACCCAAAAGCAAGAAAAATTATTTATGTATAGCTTTAGATAAGCATGCCTATGCAAAGGCTGCTAAAGTGGAAGAGTTCATTGCACCTGTCACCCTAAAATCATGCTCTGCATAGCTACATGCCCAATTTTAGCAGCAAGGGAACGGGATAACAAAAACATAAGCTTGTCTTATGTTTATAGTTGACCATACAGCTATACATTTGTATATTAGCTCTACGACAAGTCAGAACAAGTCCAGTCGTAGCCATTTTATATCCTGAATTGATTTTCACATTTGTGAGAAACTTATACGTGTTACAGTTTTCATATATTTGGTGCAGAATTTTGTTTCGCTGCGGACGTTTTTGAATTCCAAAGTTGCTTGGTTAAAACATTACCAATACAGTTTACCTATTACAAATGCCATGAAAAACTAAAAAAATACCCGTTTGCCAAAAATAGTAGTGAAGTGCTCAGCTTAGTCTGTATATATTTGTGTTTGCTGTAAACTTCAGTGATTCTTAAAAGTGTTTACCAAACTAGAAGTTGCTTATACAAAGCCCTTGTGAAAAATAATTACATTACATTTTACAATCACGTGTGCGCTCTTTCTAGTTTCCACAATGAAGCCAAAATCTGGTAAACCAACGACCAAAAAGTACAGAAAACTTAAAAACGTGAGACAATTGGTCGGAAAACGAGCTCGAAGAGACCATGATGTACGTAATCAGTCATTTGACCTACAACATGTACACGGATTATCCACTGGACCTGTAGGGGACACTACTACCAAGCCAAAGTTGTTAGAAGAAAACATATTACTGAAGGAACAAAATGCCGAGCAGCAAGAGAAAATCATATCTCTTGAAGGTCAATTGAAAGCTTTAAAAGAACAGCTTTTAAAGTATGAAAGCACCGATACACCTATCCAAAAACCTACACAGGAAGAAAGTTCAAAAGTCACAGCATCAACAAGTCAACCAGCAACAAATTCGGACAATACTGCTGAAAATCAAGAATCTTCAAGAAATATCACTTCAAACTGCCCAGTGGTAGAACGTCCTCAGAAGGTTTGTCTTTGAATTTACTCAGATTTACTTATTTATTTAACAAAAAGTTTAACGTTAAAAATACATTTAAAACAATTTTAGGCGGTTGAAACGACCTTCGTCACCTTTAAAATTGACAGTTTGGAAGAGACCAGGAACGTCCTGAACAACTCAAACATCTTTGGCGCAAATCAACCACTTTCTCTGATTATTGCTGCAGAGGTACCCCTGGGCAAAGGAGCTGACAATAGGACAGACAATGTTGTCATAGCCATTACAGAATTTCTGAAGCTACACGGTACATCTGTGCTGAAATTTGAATGTGGCACACAGAACGTCAATTTTACATCCTATTTTCAACACGACCGACATTGGTATCAATCTTTGATTATATGGATAAAACTGATGCCGAACTTGGAAGAATTTACTATTTATAGCTACGTTTACGACAAGAAAAAGTGTAAAGATCCGGCAGGTTTAGCAAATTCCCAACAATTTCCGTATTTTCAAAATTTACGACGTTTAACAAGTTCTGAATTACCTTCAAGTTTGTTAAGAGCCGTTCTTGCTGCCAATCCACACATTGCTAGTTTAAAATGCATACGACCATCAAGACGGTTGGACGACATCGACGCGTTTGAAAATTTGACGTTTCCAAATCTAATCGAGTTTACTTACCATGACATCAAATTCAAAACACAAAATCTCGACGCTCTAGATGATTTGAGCGCACCACTGCTAAACACACTTGTGTTGGGAAATCTAGATAATGTTCCTGTCTGTCAGAATTTTTGTTTGATCATTCCCAAATTTCAAACCAACTTGAAAACTATGCATTTGGGTGTAATCCTTCCAACAGGTACAAAAATGAAGTTTCCCAACTTGCCGGTTCTAGAGGAACTACACTTTGAGTTAAGATACGACATAGCAGTAAATAATCCAAGATGTATGTTTGAACTTGTGAGGCCCCTACAGTCTCTGAAACGTTTGGAAATTCGGCAGCAGGTGACTGACTACCGTCCCGGCAAAGCAAAGATTGACAAATGCAATCGGCGGATTGAATTAAACTCGTGGTTTGTTTATGGCTTATGGAAAATAATATCTAACATACACACCATAAAAATGTACGATATTGAAGATAGAGCGAGTACATGTGAGGAATTTATATTTACACGAGCTGAAAGGGAAAAAGAAGGAAAAACAATGACGGCAGTAGGCGTTTACACAGACGAATGTTGAGATTAAAAATCTTGATTTATTTAAATTTAAATTTTGTGGTAAATAGTTACTAGAAATTCAATTCCTAAAATTGTAAAATTGCTTTGTTTGGATGTCGGTGTTTTGAAGCTAAAAAATGTCAAATCTAATGCCGCAAATTTAGCAAAGAATATTCTCCGGGTCCTGCAAAGCAAATTGATTTAAGTTGATGGCAATGCGAAACATGTAAAGTTATAAAGTTGTATATACAATTAAATGAATGAAATTAAATTAAAACGATGACAAATGTTACTATGATATGATATTTAAATTATTTTACTACAGGATGGTTCGGATTTTGATCTTTTTGTATTCTGAAAGCGAGGTGTTGTAAGAGTCATAAAACGAGTTGATATGTTGGTATTTACGTTTTGTGTGAGTATGCAAGAAGCCAAAAAATCAATATGGTAAATTTACAAACATTTACAGCAAAATGCTTACAGTTTTCTGTGTGTAATTCAATACTAAACATAGATGAGTTAAATGTACATCTGTGTATTCATGTATGTCTGTGTTACATGTTGTATATTATGCAAAATAAGGAGGATGCGCATTTTTATTGTTATTTTTTTGGATTTTTAAATAAATATAACTGTTTATTCAGGCAATAGAAACGTATGGTAACTTATATAGAATTCCTAAGGCTTTGGATCAAAGAAAGATAAAATTTGTATGACAGATTTCTAAAAAAGTTTAGAAAAATCTTTATTTCTTCACTGACCACAATGACCTATTCATTACATATATAAAACCGCGTGAATTACGGTCCATTTATAAACCTATCCTCAGTAGTAGGCACCAAAAATGCAATATCGTTACAAGACCGTGAAAACGTGTTGATCAACATACCAAATTTTACTGTTTTCTTCATACTTTGCAACATAATTGCAGTTCACATTTTGCCTTGATTCGACAAGTGGCACGTGTTTGAAATGCTTGTTTTTCTTTGCGGAGAATAGACTGATTAAAAGTTAGTTTTTTAAAAATAACCATCAGGGTTACAGTAATAGCCAACGTAAATGCCTGACCTTTAGAAGCAACCAGTATTTATTGAATAAAACAACGCCGAAATGAATGCAATTCTATGGGTTTTGAAACATTTGAATGAATTTGCATACAAGTTTATGGAAAACCTAACTAATCGTGTTACAAATTTTAAGTCATGTCTGGTCACTTTTTGCTGCACCTTCTGCAAAAAGCGCGCATTGCTAAAGCCATATAAATGTTGTTTTTATTAATTTGAATACGGTTGAAGTAGACGCAGCATGGACTAAACAAATTGGATTTTTTGTACTGCTATCAGAGCTACAGTATGAGCTTTCCCCAATTTTTATAAGTTTTCATTAAATGTGTTTCACTATGTTCTTCAATGCATCGTTTAACATCTTCATGCAAAACCTCAATTGCTAAAATCTCTATTTCCAGCTTTCATACTACGTAATGTAAAATGCAGCGGAATGCATTTTAAAATCTATAAATCGGCTTACTTCCTTTCTGTTGTACCTTCCACAGAAAGGCTGCATTATAGTTTATCAAATTTCCACAAAAGTTGGCACTGATGTTACGCAAAACTAGGTGCTGCAAATATTATTCGTTCAAAACTTACAACAAATATCTTTATTACTCTACAATAAAACTTTTTAAAATGCAGCTGAGATTTTTTTCGATAATAAAAGTTGGCAAAGGAAAAGTATGTATAGTATATGGGAGATACATTTCTCGCACCGTACTTTACCAGTTTAATTTTCCTTAATTTAATACTCCTTTTAATTCCATTTTGTATTGACGAAGAATCATCCAGAGAACCTCTCTGTTGTGATACGTCGTTCACCATTATAATTGCCATATATGCTTTAAACATCTACGCAGGGTAGTATCTTTAACCAGAAATTTACTAAGATTGGTCAGTAGCCGAATAGACACCCTTTTACAACATACTTTACATTTTAGTATATGCGGTATAACCTCTGGACATGGAAGTTGAACAAAAATCTTAATGTGTTTTTAGTATTTAGTTACAACGATCACCAAAATGATTTTTTATAAATTTTTCTCAGCGAAAAACACTTTTTGTTTTGAAAATTTTGATGAAAGAAGATGAAGCACAATTTAAAATGTTTGAAAAGTTCAGTTTTTGAGTCTAAACAAAGTGCTAAGTTTATATGAAATTTTAACTCCATGTATCGTTTCTAGTAAAATACTGATTATTTAGCATTTTGATTTTCTGAAACAATTTGAATTAAAGACAATTTGAATTAGCTTTGTAAGTCCAAAACTTGATTACAAAGGAAAATTAAACTAACTTTTTTGTGTTTTTTGTTTTTTATCATGCGTAAGTCCATCAATATTTATTGGTATGGCTGTAAATAGATTTTTCTGCATCAAGTTTTTTTGTAAGCAAAAACGGCACTTTTTCCGATTTTTAAACGCCATCAGTAACATAATCGAATCAAACCTGCAAACCTTTTAAAAAATCTAAAATGCTGGTTGTGATTATCTAAACGTTTTTGCCAGAAATTGGATTGAAAATCGCCTTTGTTTGACTAGTGAAATGCCATTAAAATTTGGCATAAGAATTAACTATTCACTTTTAAAATGCAGGGTTATTTTATGTTGATTGTTATGCTGATAATAAGGTCGCTTTAAGATGTTTGTAAGTCTATTACATTTAAAAAATCCCAAAATAAGTCACTAATATAGTGTCATTTGTAAGTAAATGTTCCAGATTATGTTTCCTGTAGATTCAAATTACAAGTGTGTTTTTGCTATTTAATCCAGAGTATAATTTTGTAATCAAATTGAAGAGTCGTAAACGCTGTCCACATTTACATTAATGTGCCACGTAATATGTCAAATTAGCATACATGAGACGAGTCTGAAACTTCAGTATATGTTTGTTTTTTTATCATGCGGAACTCCATAAACTTCTGTTTATATGACTGTAAATAAGTTTTTACTACAAGTTTTGTGGTAACCAAAAATTACAATTTTTCCGTTTACTTAACGCAATTTGCAATATTCGAATCGGAACCGCAAAAGTTTTTAAAAATCGGATTACTATTGTGATTAATTTAACGATTTCGGATTTTTTTATTGTAGATTCACACAACAAGTGTGTTTCTGCTGTTTAATCCTGGATACCATTTTGTAGTCAAGTTGAAGAGTCGCAAACGTCCACATTTACGTTAATGTGTCACGTAATATTTATATTATATTAACAATTATCAGACCAATCTGATACTTCAGTATACAAGATGCTGGCAGTACACATTTTGTGCTTCAAACTGGCACAAGATTACCTTGCACAAGTTTAGGACAATACCCAAACAACACAAAAACATGAGGCAATGTAAGCGTCCTTGTTGCATGCTGACAATTTCATGATTAAAGTTTACACTCGGCTTGTGCAAGTTATGAAATAACTTGCACAAACTCAACAGGAAGTCACAACAAAATATTTTTTAATGTACCAGACGCCAAATACATTTATGCATGGCTCAAGTCATGCACTGTGATGATTTATGTTCTGTTTTTACATTAAAAAGATTACGTAACCGTTATGAAATTTAACTAAACAGCACTCCGTTATTTAAACTTGAGACTGATAACAAGTCGATCCAATTCTTGGCTTCACTCCAGTCTTTTTCGGCTGACAAAAATTTTAGCCACTAGGTTTTGTTGTTAGCATTGCGCATTTCCCTTGCTCTTAAACGGTCATTTAAATAAATCATATCACAGTGGAATAGCAACTTTAACCAAATTTGAAAATTTGTGTTTGCAAAAAAATCAGCCTGGTTTAATCTTCAGTTTTAGAAGACACTTTAATTTTGAGGTCGCTCGTCCTTAAAGTTGGTTTTCATTTTATAAAGCACTTTTCAACAAAAGTGTGTACTATAGTATCATTTCGTTGATGTAGGAATCAAAACAATAACGCACAAATGCTTTTGCGATCACAACGATGTCTCAAGGGTGAATAAATACTTGAATCATTTGATTCTGAAAAGCATTGAGTTTCAGAGAGGTTGTCCTCGTTTTACATTAAAAAGGACAACGTACCTGTTGTTAAATTCAACTAAATAGCTTCACATTATTTAAACTTGAGACAGATAATTCAATAACATATGAATGGAAGCAAACTTTATCAACTTACACTTCGTCACGTACCACTAATTTTAATCTGAACATTTTGTAAAACACTGGCATTGTTTTCGCTTTCCAAAAGGAACTGAAAAATTGGTAACAAAGTAAGACTTACAAAAACCGCTGTTTTGCACTACCAAATGAACAAATGCATATTTCCTCTTTCACAATTCTGCATTGCACAACAAAAAGGCACACAATCTTAAAAGTTGAAATTTGTTAGTGCTAAAATCTAAACTATTCAGTAACATTTATTTCACGCTTCATATTGCATCAAAAATATAAAAGGTTGTAATGCTTCAGAGTTTTAAAAACGTCAGAGGATGAATGGTTTGAGGGTATTTCTGCTAATTCGTCCTTTTTATGCTCAAAACTGTGAGCAGCTCAAACATTGAAAAATGATACGTGCGGTCACACTACAAAATACTAACTTGACTGTTTGGCGAGAAAATACGAACTGAACTGTCCGACTTTCCGAGCATGAAAATAGAAAGTGATAAATAAGTGGGTTTTATGCTCGTGCGGCAATAGTGAGAAAAGAACTGAATTGTGTGAGCAAATCAATTACCAAATTGACATTTTTCTGCGCTTATTACTATTTTTTAATCAAATTGATTGAGAATTTGAAGCTTTCCTAACAGCTTTTGCTCGGCAAACGAGAAGCACTTACGCCTTTCAAGTTCTCTCTTCTACATATTACTTTGTAATACCATCATGACAAAATGTCAACAACGGCAATAAACGTTTCCCTGCCCTGTCAATTACCAACGACATATGAACAACAACCAAAACATTAACAAAATGAGAACAAATTGAAAGTGAATTAGAAGATGGATAGATGATATTTGCTTTTGCTGATTGCTATTGCTGCTGCTGGGTTAACTATGTCAAGTGTTTGACAGAATAACGATGTGTTGAATACCAATCACTTACAATTTCTTTTTTGGACGGATAATTGCATACCAGCTTGCTCGTCTATTTGAAAAGATAAACAAAATATTCGCCACACTTCACACATTTATAGAAAATTAAGAAAACGTTTCAATAAATTGGTAAAAATAAGTCTTGTCAATTTGATAACTTCCATGTTTGCATACAAATGTATCCATTAGAATTTCAAATACTTTGTGCCACAAATACGCATTTACTAATAAATTAAGTCAGTACTCATTTCATATTATGTTCTTAATCGGTTTATAATATTTCCAAATGGACATTTTTCTTTGCGGTACTTAAGCGCTCAACAAACTGAAACAAAACTTTATTTGATACAAAATATATATCAGTTTTTGCACTATCCATACGAAAGACTATACGGCAAATCGGAGTAGGTTACTTTTCAATCCGTACTATTTACACTAACGTATTAAATTAAATACTTTATAAAAACAAAAGAAGCATATTTGAGAACACTTATGGACCGTATAAATCTAAAAAGTCACAAATGTCTTAAAATACCAATTTTAGTAAATTTACAAACTGTTGCAAAATCTTCCATATATCATTTTTTATTATTGCTTACAACAAATTGGATGATAACTCCGCTTTTGTTACGTATTTTCTATTGTACAACATTTTGATTTCATAGAAAAGTTTTCTGAAATTATCTTGCATGGTGTGTACAAAAACAATGCCATAAATTACAATTTAATTTTTTTCATTTTTTCATTCTGATTGGAATAGGAGTTTTACGTACATCCAAAAACAATTTGATTGTTCTGTAAAGCAACAAGCAGACGCAAAATATTTATAGGCAAAGAAAAGCCTGTTTGGATAGGATTGTTTACTCTGTTGCTTGCTCTTTCAAGTCTGACTTCCACGAGTTGCACTATCAGTACAGACATCGATTTTCTATCAAAACAAGGTCAAGGCTGACAACAACTAATTTCTTTTCCGTTTTCCTTGACAGCCTGGCAGCGAAAAAATTAAAATATTCATAAGCATATTTGACAAACAAACACCAGTAACCACGGCAACCGCCACACCCCAAACAGACAGCATTATCTTTTTGCGCTCTATTTCATTTCACAAGAAAAAGCAACATATATTGGAATTCTTAGAACATTTACAGTTTTGTGTAGTTTTCAGTAACATTTACTAGCACATAATGAATGTCTGCATGTGAGCCACCACAAAAAGGAAAAAATGTTCTATACAGCGTTAGGTAAACACGCACACTTTATATAGGAGCTACCAAAGTGGAAGAGTTCATTACACCTACCTTTCCACAATCTCAAAAACTAAATGCTCAATGTCAGCAAAAAGGGCATGGGATTACAAAATGTAAAGTATTTTTTGTTCTGGTTGCTAACTCACACAACTGCGTATTTGTATTCTAGCTCTGAGAGAACTCGGAATAGCTCACGTTTTGGCTGTTTTATATCCCTTATTATTCAATTTAACTGTTAACACACTTATAAGTGTTAGAATTTCTGTGTATTTTTACTAAATTTGCTACACAGTGAACATTTTTGAATTATAATGTGTCGGTTTCAAAAGATTAACAGCAGCAATTTAATGACTACAAACACCACCACAAATTAAGAAAAACCACTTTGTTAAATAAAGAATAAAAGAGTCCAAATCTCTATATGGAGATAAAATAAATATGTACTTTAGTGCTTGTGCAAAATCCAGTAACTGTTGAAAAATTGTTCATCAATATTAACGTTGCCCGTACAGAGCTAGTGTTTTGATATGCAAAAAAATAAAAACACTTATTAGCAAAACCACGTCATCACTCAACTTGGATTCGAAAATGAAACGAGCATCTGGTGAACCCAGTGGCACAAAATTCAGAAAACCAAAGAACGTCAGAAAATCTGCCGCAAAGCGGGCACGTATAGACCATGAGGGACTTGCAAATCTATTTGGCACATCAGACACGGAAGATTCACCCACTGAATTGGATGAAGATGATAATAGCGATCCAAAACTGCTACAAACAGAAAACCAAACGCTAAAAGAAAAAGTTGCTGAGCAGCAAGAGAAAATCAAGGAACTGGAAGGTCAGGTGAAAAATTTGAAAGAACGACTTTCAAAATATGAGCCTATACTAGAGCCTGCGTTGGATACAAGTTCTAAAGCATCAGCATCAACAAGTCAGACAGCGACAAATTCAGACAAAAATGTTGAACACGGACAATCTTCTAAAAATAAGATTGGAAACTGCCAAGTGGTGGAGCGTCCTCAACCGGTACGTGCTTATGTTTATAATACTCAGATTTACATTTTTCATTAGCGAAATTTTAAATGATAACCAATAATAATTTTAGGTGATGGAAACAACATTGGTTGCCGTAAACATTAGCAGTTTTGAAGACACAAGGAATGTACTGAGCAACCAATTTGGCGCAAATCAACATCTTTCGCTGGTGATTACTGCAAAGGAGCCGCTGAGCAAAGGAGTTGACAACCAGATAGAAAATATAACCTCAGCCATAGCAGAATTTCTTAAATTACATGGAACATCTGTATTGAAATTTGAATGTGGCACACAGGACGTCAATTTTACATCCTATTTTCAAAGCGACCGGCATTGGTATCAAGTTTTGATTACATGGTTAACCTTGATGCCTAATTTGGAAGAAATTAGTGTGTACAGTTACAATTACGGCAGGCAAAAGCCCAAGGATTTAGCAAGTTTAGCAAATTCTCAACAGTTCCCGTATTTTCAAAATTTGCGACACTTGACAATTTCTGAATTGCCTTCAAGCCTATTAAGAGCAGTTCTCACTGCCAATCCACACATTGCTATTTTAAAATGCATACGGCCACCAAGTCGCTTAGATGACGTTGATGCGTTTGAAGATTTGAAATTTCCCAATCTAATCAAGTTTACTTACCATGACATCAATTGCAAGACACAGAATATTGACGCGTTGGAGGATTTGGATGCACCGCTGCTCAACACTTTTGTTCTTGGAAACCTTGAAAGCAAAGCTGTCGCTCTGAATTTTTCTGGGATTATTTCAAAATTTCAAGCCAATTTACAAATTTTGCATTTTGGAATAATCCAACTTACAACTGCACCACTGAAGTTTCCCAACTTGCCTATTCTCAAAGAACTGAAGTTTGAGCTAGACTATGACTTGGCACTTAAAAACCCGCAATGCATTTTTGACCGTTTGCAACCATTGCAGTCTCTGGAACGTTTGGAAATTCGACAGCCAGAGACTCCCCACATAGTTGCGACTGATAAATCCAGTCGGAAAAACGAGTTGAACATGTTTTTTATTTTTATATTATGGAAATTGTTACCTAAACTGGGCATCGTAAAAATGTACGATATTCAGGCAAGAACAGGTGGATATAAGGAATTTGTATTTACACGACCTTAAAAAATAACACGACAAAAATACAGATTGAAGGCAGTAAATTTGTAAACGGAAGTGAAAATTTTAAAAACTGATGTATTTTCATTCTCTGAATCTGGTAGTTACAAGCAATAGTTACAATAATGTTTTTAGATGTCACAGTTTCTGCCCTGAGTATTTTTTTGAGTACTGTTGAAAACCCACACATTTTGTAATTTTGAGACGCAGGTATTCATTTTCTAAAAATTCATTTACGTCATTTACTCTGTGCTTCTTAGATATTCTTTAGCTGGGAAGGGCTAAATATTGCAGTAGGCAAAGCCAGATGTTTTTTTTTGTAAAATACAAATATATGAAAGCTTTGATTCATGTTAAATAACATTGTATTGGAATTGAATTTTGATATTCTAAATACTGAAGGCAAAGTGTTATAAATTTTAAAACTTAAAACAAGTACGTTGGAAGTTCATATTATATAGGACTGTGTATATCATCAAAAAAATTAATTTGGAAATTTAAATGCCTCTAATATAAAATGTCTAGAGTTCTGTGTTCAATATTACATTAATGCTTTCCTGTTTCAGAATATGCAATTGTTTAAGACCAAGTTCAGGCTAAATTGATTTTTGAAACGATTTTCAAGCTGCACTAACAATTTCCTGATACTGTGGACTAATTTACTTCCGGGAAGTATGTACTGTTTAGTTTTTCAAATAAGCATATACGAATTTTTAATTAGGAAGTAGTTGTTTTAACTAAGTATTCGATTTATTATTTGAAACATTTTGTTAATTAAAATGTCAATAAATGATTTTTCCATGATGACAAAATCTTCAAATGTTGCAATCTATGTACTTACTTTGGACTGTCAATCCTGTCAACATGTCTAACAGGTTGATACTGCGCATTTTACTTGTTTTTGACTTTAATCTATGTGAATAGATTCACTGGGCTTTTTCACTGTCAATTAATCTGCCACGTGGCAAGGTTACTTCGGACAATATTGAAATGCACGAAAAACAAAGTTTCCAAAAATATATTCCATTTGCGTCAATTCTTTCGATCAATCAAATTATTGTACTTATGGGTTTTCCAATCAAAGTCAAATCACACCTTTCATACACATGTCAATAAAAATGAAAGCCGAGATACTAATTGATCATAATACTTCAACTAAATATGTGTATCTCACTGGGAAAAACATCCTCGAGAGGTTTGTTTATTGCATTTGAGTTGACACTGAAGTGTTTTTGTGAAAATGGATTTTGGTCGTTGGACAACAAATCAATAACCTCATATCAACACGTGTGTGTTTTTTTGTTGATCTGTTTGCATCACTCACTGGTATATAATTTCGAAATATGCATAACCATTGTCATTCCAAGCATTTAGTCATATAAGCAATTATACAAATTACAATCTTTTCTATAAAAGCATATATTTGATAAAATTCATTATGTTGCAAACAAAAGGATTGCTGATTTTATTATTTAGCTGCGTTGTTGGGGCAGCAGATATTAAATTTTACGATTCTCTTAATCATACAGGTAAAAGTTTAAAATACTTTGGTATATAAATGAAAAGATTAGAACCTTTTAAAACATGTTGCTTTTTATAGGACTATTCTACGAAGTTAAGACCACGCCGGCAGAATGCAATTCATTGCCAGAATATGGACATAATATGACCGTTTCTCTGATTACTGATACGTGTATCATACTGCATGAAGACGTGGGCTGTAAGTCTTTCAATGCTATAAAGCTGCCAAAAGGAAGTCATGATGACCTCAAGAATCGTGGTTTTGGAAATTCGTTCAAGGCTTTTGAAGTATGTAGTACAACAAATGGTGGAGCTGGGCTAAATGTGGATTTGTTTTACACATCCGGCTATAAGGGTATGCAATCAACACACATGACTTCATAAGTTATTCAATATAAAATATCGGGATTTTTCATAATTTGCTTTAAGATTTGGCTGTTAAGTACAATGATGTGTGCGGTTGCATTGACATGCCAAACTATGTTGGAGTGCGACAAATCCTTTCTGTACAAAACCATGGGAACTGTGTCAAGCTCTTTGAAGAACAAGGCTGCACTGGAAAACAAATTGAAATCCCAGGGGGACTTAATAGCATGACGAGCAATCTTGCTTTGTATTTTGGTGTACCGACTAGATCCATTAGTTCTTGCGACGATCATTTTGCATGTTTACAATTGCATGCTAGGGTGATTAAATTTGAGCTTTGGTCAAACCAATCACTCGCATCAGCATTAAGTAACTCGATGAACTTTGAGTTGGCAGCGACAACATCTTTTCGGAACAATGGTAGCGCTATTGTTACACAGGAGTATCATGCAACCAAAAAGATTGTAGAATCTGTAGAAATATTTCGAAGCAAATCATTATCTACTATGACAAGAGTGGAAACCGTAAACGAACTAGAGTGGAAAGTATCTGCTGATTTGTCATTTGGGCCTTTTTCCTCTAGCGCTAATCTTAGAAATAAGTTTGTAGAATCACACAAAATGGAAAAAAATTCTAGCTCAGAAGAAAGCGAAAGATACGTGTCCGAACAAGAAAGGGAATTTTCGGTTAGCCAAACAATTCAAATTATGCCATGCACGGTGTATGAGGTCAAGAGCTTAGTAAAACTTTTAGAAAATTATCCAGTAAACTATGTTGTACACATGAAAGTTTCAGGAACTTATTCCGGTTTGCAGCTTACCACGTCACAAATAAAAGACAGGTTAATTGATATAGAGTACATGGATGACGAAGACCAATTCACAGTCATTGGCAAATCTGAGGGCACAATGATAACGGATTTTGGGGTTGAAACTGTAATAGAAGCTGAAGGATTTCCACTGGAAAATTGTTCAAAATAAATTTCCTTTCAAATAAACTACACATTTGTGACGAATTTTGTCCCTCATTTGCTAAAACTTTCATTACAAAACCAATCCTAGAAGTCAAATAAGGACGTTCTGTGATTCCAGTAGCTAGAATTGAATTAATTCATTACGACAAGCAGAAAAATTTCATATTCGTATTGTCCATCTGTTGCATACCGTTCCATAGTTCATCCAGCAACGAAGCGTTTTGTATAATTATTTGCTACGGATGCCCTGCATCTTCGCCGGACTTCACCTAGATGACTGAATTGATATAGTCTGTCGGCATATATGCTCACATGTAATATGTAATACATATCGATGGCAACTTTTCAGGATGTGCTATAAGAAAAGCCACCTCTTACGATTTGTGCTATATGATTTTTTCACAAACTTCGATTTGTGCTATATGACTTTTTTCACAGACTTCAAATGATGCTATATGATTTTTTGGGGCATTTTGAACTTTTGGTACCGAAATGATCAGGAGATTTTGAAACATATTTTGGCACTATCAGTGGCACTATTATTAAGTGGTTTATACTGAAATGAAATCAAACGAAAAATCTGTCTGTCTGTCCGTCTGTCTGTGGATGCTCTAGAAGCCGCATTTTTCAACTTCAAAAATTCTTTTTGCATATTGTTTAGATTCATCTTCGCTCGGATGAGTTCAAAGATCGGCTGCAAAAGGTCAAATCTAAGGTCATAGGTCACAACCATTTCAAATTTTCAACATATAGCATTTTCTTTAGCATATAACACATGATTTATGGTTAGTTTTAGATCAAATTAACGATTCTGATGTCAAGTTGTCAATATGCATAACCGTTAACACCAAAAAAGTGCAAAATACATGTATTTTAAAACTATTATGTAAACGAAACAGCATTTTTAAGCAAATGAAAACATGTAAGCTGAATTTCAGCATTGTTATTCTGGCTACACGTTTTGATCACAACGGTCGCAAGTTTACTATATCCTGTTTCTCAGATTTATTTTCACTTAGTGGCTTTATCACATGTGTTATGACTGCTGATATTTTCCGTAGAGCCAACTTGGTGTGCATTATGTTAAATGAAACACTGTATGAATGAATCAATAGTCATTCTTATCTCTTAACCACTTTAGTTAAAGTCAATAGGTTAACCTTTAATATTTCATATACTAGAGTATTATGATACCCTTTATTAAGTAGCAAAAGCTACTTTATAAGATGGCGTTGTATGTCCGCCCGTCCGTCTGTCCGTGCAATATCTCTTTAACGGTTTCACCGGTTTTAACGAGACTTGGCATAAAGGAGTCCCATAACATGAGCTAGCTCTGCGCAAAACTTCAGGTCAATATGTCAACTCCAAAGGTCAAAGGTCAAAACTAAAATCTTTAGTCCCCTTGTTCAAAATTGGGCTTTTGAATTAAACAAAACTAAAAGAATTTTTCGTAAAAGTCACCTTGTTCTATATGTGGGGTTTAAACACTAGTTTAGACTGCGTAGGGCCCCCAACTTTGCCCCAGAAAAATGCCAGACGGTTCGGATCACAGGATACCCCCAAAAACCCAAAAAAACTAAAAATCCTCAAAAATCCCCAAAGATGCTTATGACTCTTTTTAATGAAAAATGCTCTCTTTCCCTGCTTGCTCCGCTTTGCCCACTGCTTCCACTTAACCAAAAATGCCTTTTATGCTGCCTGTTTTGTAAAATCAATGCAGGTAAGGACTTCGGAAATGTTAAGATTTACGAAAAACACAGAGAGACAACTTTAAACAACTTTTAGCAAATTTACAGAGATCCGTTGCCCATGAATGCTACGGAGAGAGTCTACAGTGCTAGCTTTTCAGCCAGCTTACAATAGGTAAAGGACGCTTCGTCTCAAGAAATGTTAAGTAAATTTAGAGTTGATGAGGTGGGCTCCAGGAGTCTTCCTCACTTTTCTCTTATGGAAAATGCCTCACAGCAGGCTAATTGTGTGACCTTGTCTGCTGTGAGGACAGGAACCCTGAACTCTAAGCAATTCGGCTTCCCAAACACTAAGCTCGTACGAGCAAAAAAGAAGGAAAAAAATTTAACAAACTTGTTGGCTCGATGAGCCCAAAAATTTTCAAAATAAAGTTGATAAGGACAATTAGGCAAAATGGGCGGAATTCCTGACACTATAATTGCTTTTTGAATTAAACAAAACTAAAATAATTTTTTGGCACAAAGAAGTCCCATAACATGAGCTAGCTCTGCGCAAAATTTTAGGTCAATTGGTCAACTCAAAAGGTCATAGGTCAAACCTAAAATTTTTTTCGTAAAAGTCCGCTTGTTCAATAATGGACTTTTGAATTAAACAAAACTAAAAGAATTATTCGTGAAAGTCCACTTATTCAATAATTGCTTTTTGAATTAAACAAAACTAAAATAATTTTTGTGATAGCCCTCTTTGTTTCCATTCAATTTAGAACAGATTTTTTGTTTGTTCTACTTTCGCTACTTTGGTACATGTGGGCTAGTTGCCGGCTTTATTAGCTCGCTGCTTTAGCAGAGAAGCTATTGCAGATGTCGATGTCCGTGTGTCTGTCTGTAGATTTTATTTTTAAGCCAGGCTAAATCGGCTATAGACCAGGCTAAATCGGCTATAGACCAGGCTAAATCGGCTATAGACCAGGCTAAATCGGCTATAGACCAGGCTAAATCGGCTATAGACCAGGCTAAATCGGCTATAGATCAGGCTAAATCGGCTATAGACTAGGCTAAATCGGCTATAGACCAGGCTAAATCGGCTATAGACCAGGCTAAATCGGCTATAGACCAGGCTAAATCGGCTATAGACCAGGCTAAATCGGCTATAGACTAGGCTAAATCGGCTATAGACCAGGCTAAATCGGCTATAGACCAGGCTAAATCGGCTATAGACCAGGCTAAATCGGCTCTAGACCAAGCTAAATTGGCGATAGACCAGGCTAAATTGGCTATAGACCAGGCTAAATCGGCTATAGACCAGGCTAAATCGGCTCTAGACTAGGCTAAATCGGCTATAGACCAGGCTAAATCGGCTCTAGACTAGGCTAAATCGGCTCTAGACCAAGCTAAATTGGCGATAGACCAGGCTAAATTGGCTATAGACCAGGCTAAATCGGCTATAGACCAGGCTAAATCGGCTATAGACCAGGCTAAATCGGCTATAGACCAGGCTAAATCGGCTATAGACCAGGCTAAATCGGCTATAGACCAGGCTAAATCGGCTATAGACCAGGCTAAATCGGCTATAGACCAGGCTAAATCGGCTATAGACCAGGCTAAATCGGCTATAGACCAGGCTAAATCGGCTATAGACCAGGCTAAATCGGCTATAGACTAGGCTAAATCGGCTATAGACCAGGCTAAATCGGCTATAGACCAGGCTAAATCGGCTATAGACCAGGCTAAATCGGCTATAGACCAGGCTAAATCGGCTATAGACTAGGCTAAATCGGCTATAGACTAGGCTAAATCGGCTATAGACCAGGCTAAATCGGCTATAGACCAGGCTAAATCGGCTATAGACCAGGCTAAATCGGCTATAGACCAGGCTAAATCGGCTATAGACTAGGCTAAATCGGCTATAGACCAGGCTAAATCGGCTATAGACCAGGCTAAATCGGCTATAGACCAGGCTAAATCGGCTATAGACCAGGCTAAATCGGCTATAGACCAGGCTAAATCGGCTATAGACCAGGCTAAATCGGCTATAGACCAGGCTAAATCGGCTATAGACCAGGCTAAATCGGCTCTAGACCAAGCTAAATTGGCTATAGACCAGGCTAAATCGGCTATAGACTAGGCTAAATCGGCTATAGACCAGGCTAAATCGGCTATAGACCAGGCTAAATCGGCTATAGACCAGGCTAAATCGGCTCTAGACTAGGCTAAATCGGCTCTAGACCAAGCTAAATTGGCGATAGACCAGGCTAAATTGGCTATAGACCAGGCTAAATCGGCTATAGACCAGGCTAAATCGGCTATAGACCAGGCTAAATCGGCTATAGACCAGGCTAAATCGGCTATAGACCAGGCTAAATCGGCTATAGACCAGGCTAAATCGGCTATAGACCAGGCTAAATCGGCTATAGACCAGGCTAAATCGGCTATAGACCAGGCTAAATCGGCTATAGACTAGGCTAAATCGGCTATAGACCAGGCTAAATCGGCTATAGACCAGGCTAAATCGGCTATAGACCAGGCTAAATCGGCTATAGACCAGGCTAAATCGGCTATAGACCAGGCTAAATCGGCTATAGACCAGGCTAAATCGGCTATAGACCAGGCTAAATCGGCTATAGACCAGGCTAAATCGGCTATAGACCAGGCTAAATCGGCTATAGACCAGGCTAAATCGGCTATAGACCAGGCTAAATCGGCTATAGACCAGGCTAAATCGGCTATAGACCAGGCTAAATCGGCTATAGACTAGGCTAAATCGGCTATAGACCAGGCTAAATCGGCTATAGACCAGGCTAAATCGGCTATAGACCAGGCTAAATCGGCTATAGACTAGGCTAAATCGGCTATAGACCAGGCTAAATCGGCTATAGACCAGGCTAAATCGGCTATAGACCAGGCTAAATCGGCTATAGACCAGGCTAAATCGGCTATAGACCAGGCTAAATCGGCTATAGACCAGGCTAAATCGGCTATAGACCAGGCTAAATCGGCTATAGACCAGGCTAAATCGGCTATAGACCAGGCTAAATCGGCTATAGACCAGGCTAAATCGGCTATAGACCAGGCTAAATCGGCTATAGACCATGCTAAATCGGCTATAGACCAGGCTAAATCGGCTATAGACCAGGCTAAATCGGCTATAGACCAGGCTAAATCGGCTATAGACCAGGCTAAATCGGCTATAGACCAGGCTAAATCGGCTATAGACCAGGCTAAATCGGCTATAGACCAGGCTAAATCGGCTATAGACCAGGCTAAATCGGCTATAGACCAGGCTAAATCGGCTATAGACCATGCTAAATCGGCTATAGACCAGGCTAAATCGGCTATAGACCAGGCTAAATCGGCTATAGACCAGGCTAAATCGGCTATAGACCAGGCTAAATCGGCTATAGACCAGGCTAAATCGGCTAAAAACCAGGCTAAATCGGCTATAGACCATGCTAAATCGGCTATAGACCAGGCTAAATCGGCTATAGACCAGGCTAAATCGGCTATAGACCAGGCTAAATCGGCTATAGACCAGGCTAAATCGGCTATAGACCAGGCTAAATCGGCTATAGACCTAAAATGCAAGCACGCCTCCATGAATGGCCCTCTGAAAACACAGTAGCCAATAGGAATGCGTTTAGAGGTTCCTTCCCTTTCATGCCAAAATGTCGCTTGTACTTTTAATACCGGTAGTAGATATATATATATTTAGGTTAGTGTATGGTTTACGCAATTTATCTTATTATTATGTATACAGGTAATACTGTTTATCTATATCATAAGCTAACGGTACCTAATCTAGGTCAGTGAATTGAGTCCACGGTTTCTAATACAACCTTTCCGTTTACCCTCCTTTTCTCCTACCTTGAATACCTATATATTTATAGTATAAATACACCTGTTCTTTCGGTAAATAAAACAGAAGAGTCTCTACAACCTAAAGAATAAGTTCTCGAATTCTCGAACCTTTATTTTCATCTTAAGACTGCAGCGCCATTCTAATACATGCTTGCGTAAGCCTTATCATGGGGCGTAAAGCGTGGCCAATATGAATTCCACAAACTTACTGGACAAATAGATAGCTGGACAGATAATTCTTGACAAGGTACTACATCATTTAATAATTCAAGATTTACAGTATTCAAGTTTTGATATATTCAGAATTTTACCAGTGTTTTTCAGTGTAACAAAAACATTTATTCGCTGTTAATTTTTTTAGAAACCACCAAAATACATTTTTCTAATAATACATTTTATTTTACCCAGCGCACACAAACTCAAAAACTCTTCCAGAATTGTATGGAATCAATCCGGCAATATAAATCTCAAAGAAACCTGCCGCTTCAAGGTGTAAATTTGTGCTATTGTGAATAAGGTGTAACAGCCCCCCTGATACTTCCTCCACCCTCCAAAGGAAATCATAATCGCACTCAGTGTAAGTTCCCGTTAAATCCGCCAAAGTTCCGTCATCGAATGCAAATGGGTAACTTGCTCCCAGGAATTCATTCAAAGGATTCTGAATCTTTATCATTCCACCGGTGTTCTCCACTGGAACTAAAGTCCATTGAAATTTAAAGTCTAGCTCCTCTACAAAAGCAACCGTAGTGTATATTGTATCCTTCACCTTCACATATGTAGTCAAAAAGTATCCAGTTATATCATCTTTGATGTAACAAGTAGAACCCCAAACCAAATCTTGTATTGTTTTAGGAAAGTGTTTTTTGAATCCCATCAGCTTTCCTGACTGCTTAAATTTTTCCGCAATTGCAATATTATCACTAAAAACAGGGTTGTTATCGAAAATAAATTTAACTAGAGTAATTATGTGCTCATCGTGTTCCAAAAGTAAGATGAACTTCATAACTTTTGCTACGTAATTGGATTTGTCATTTGCAATTCGTTGGATGAATTTTTCAATTACAGGCATAAAACCATTTTTCGAATAGACCGACGCGTTTTTGGAATTAAAAGGACGCATAAACTCGACAACGGATTCTGAGTCAATATTTGTAACTAGAAGATCAACAATCAGTTTCAGCCTTTCATTGACTTGATATCGAATTTGTTCAAGACCAGAGTCGTTTTGATGAATGTCGAATGCACTGGGTAGAACATTGCTGATAATATAGCTAAAACTAACTATTTCCACACTCAACCCACTATCACCCTCCGAAATTATTCTGAATAATTTCTGAAGCTTCTGAAATTGCTCGGTGCTATTTATTGAATTTATAATTTCGAGCATTTCAGACTCAATGTTTAACTTGGCGGGTATTGGCTTATGTGCCAGTATTTTGTTTTCCTTAGAGTAAACTGAAAAGCCTGTTGTTGTGGACACGTAACGCGTTGATTGTTGTAAAGTTTCTAGATATTTATCGAACATCTTACATACAATATTTTGCTCGAGAGAGTATTTTGAGACAACCATATCATACAAGCAAGCTAGACTTGTTTCAATATCTATCTTGTTGGAAACAGAGTTCGTAGTTAAAGAGTGATTAAGGAGCATAGTGTTCAAACTGACCAAACCGGTACCTATATATTCCACAGACATGCTACACTTTTCTGATGTACCCACTGTCGCAGCGTTTGCAAGCACCAAGCTACTTAGTGACGAAAGTGACTTGTCATGCCAGATACCAGTGAAATGCTGTAGCAGAGTTGTTATGGCCGTACCACATTTTTGGTTGAAAGTTTCTTTTGATCCCAGAAACTTGCAATCTTAAAGAAACGAAATAATTGTCATATTTAATGGCTGCTAGCAAAAGAGTTATTTATGTGTTAGTATTTACCGGTTTCTGTTATCCTTAAGTCTACGGGATATAGTTGGGACTGGATTATTGGTAGAACCAATAAAACAACAACTAAATTGAAAATACGTGTCATTTTGGCAAACACAGGCATACCCTTATTGGTGGCTGTGTACTAGTTTATAGCTAAAAAACAAAAGTGTTAAACAACAAGGGTTTGCCGTCTTTTATATTAGCCTGTATCCCTGATAATTTTGTTCACGAGTTGAAGCATTTTCTAAGCATAATATTTTTTATGTACTTCAGAATGTAGTTGTTTGGTTTTTCCTACTGTTTTACGTGTAATATATGACGTCAGTAGCAATGATTGATTGATTTGTTTTCAAAAACCAAAGTTGTTCCCACCTTTGACAACTCTTTGTACCAACACTTTACTATACTTATTGACATGGTACAAAAACGAATGTATAAGCATATATATTCACTAAAGTTTGCATACTCTTGCTTTTATCTCTATTCGAGTTCTGATTTTGAGTGACATTATCAGACTTACTACCAAGTCTAAGCGCGTCTGTTATGAACAAAAGATAATATATATATATATATACTGTTTGTCCCTTTCTGTAGTTTTCGTTTCGCTCGAATGTCGGGATTTTGCCTTTTCCTTTGATCTAATTAGAGCTGTCAATCAAAAAGAAGCTGAACAATGGATTCGAAGGAAGGAAGGAAGAAAAGTGGTAGCGTGTGTATATACTCCCATACTAAAATTTATTGTTGTTAGGTATGTAGTTGGTTTCTGGCTACGTATAAATGCATTTCACCCAACCTTCACCTTCATCCAGTTTTTCACCGGAAAATGCATTTATACGTAGCCGGAAATCAACTACATACCTAACAACAATAAATTTTAGTATGGGAGTATATACACACGCTACCACTTTTCTTCCTTCCTTCCTTCGAATCCATTGTTCAGCTTCTTTTTGATTGACAGCTCTAATTAGATCAAAGGAAAAGGCAAAATCCCGACATTCGAGCGAAACGAAAACTACAGAAAGGAACAAACAGTATATATATATATATATATAGTTATGAACAAGTTTTTAAAACCATTTGGCCATGTTGGCTTCGTTATTCTAGCAATGCAAGTTGGGCGGAACATTTATCACCCGAAGAAAAGCAGTGAGCTTGCAATGTTAAATCGCAAATATAACTCAAACTCTGAGTCAGGGCTGGTCTTCTTTCTCGTTAAATACAATTTTATACATGGGATCTTGGTAGGTGGCCGAGTCCCCCAGCCGCAATATTCATAGTCCCCAGACACAATATTCAAAGCTCTCAGCTTCACAATTGCAATATAGCCCCCAGCTCCCAGATAAGGTACCCAGTAGCAGAGTAAATAGGAATCTCTCCAGTACGCCTGGCCCTCCCTGGTGGCGAGAAATTAAAAAGTTAATAACTGTTTCATATTAAAACCTATTCAAGTTCTTTTTTGCATCGTATAACTAACTAATAAAACTTGCAAAAAAATAGCGCAAGTTATCAGAAAGTAGCCAGTTGACGCTCTAAAATTGAACAAACGTTATAACTTGGCCGTTTAAAAAGTTTCCTGAGTTTGGTTTTTTGCAAAGTGTGCAATAAGCGTAATGCAACAGTATGTATTTGAGTTTGCAATGTATTTACATTAGCAAAACAGACATCCGTTATTGTTATCATAACAACGACTTTCAATTGAATTTTTATTTTATTAAAGTCACATAACAGCTTTTAAGTTTAAATTACTTGTTTTTGTAAAAATTTTTGTAACAACTTTACAATTGAAAAAATATTAATCTTACTTGCACCGAGCAAAATGATTACTTTGTAAATCAGGTAAGAAGAAGTTAGGACCCGTCCAAAACATAACCATTTAAAAACAACATTTTAATTAATTGTAAATATCAGGTTGGGTAGTATCCATTCAAATAGAAAAATACCATGGTGATGGAAATTATTGATCAATTCCGTCCGGCAACATGTACGTTTTTACTAATTCAGTTATTACTTTAATGAAATTTGCTGTTTATAATCTAATTTTAACATAAAGAGCTGTTTTTAACTTTAACTATATATATAGTAATTATAACTTTGTACATAAAACCCGAAATTCATTTATGGAGGACGATTAAATGCTTTAACCAGAACACACCAACTCCAAACCGTAATCATTGTTGGGAGCCAAGTACGGAGTTCTATTGTCACTACTGTATAAAATAAGGTTCAAATTCGTACTGTTGTGTGCAAAGTGCCATAGGCCTCCTGATACTGTTTCTACTCTCCAAAGGAAATGATAATCGCACGCAGTGTAAGTATCTGTTGTAACAAGACGTGTTGCATTTTTAGGGATATCCGTATACGGAAATCTGGCACTCAGGTACTCGCCAAAATAAGTATTTCGAATTTTAATCATTCCGACATTGTTTTCCACGGGCTCTAAAACCCATTCTGATTGCAAGGTTTGTTTGTTTTCAAATAGCACTGCTCTGTAAAAGGACTCCTTGTCCATTTTTTCATTATGTGTATACATGAAGTATCCAGTTATGCTATCTTTTACGTAACAAGTGGAACCCCAAACTAAAGTTTGTATTATTCTGGAAAAATATTCTTTGAATCTTATCAGCTTTTTTGACTGCTTAAATTTTTCCGCAATTGCAATTGTATCATTAAAAACAGGGTTATTATCGGAAATAAAATTAACTACAGTAATTATGTGCTCATCACGTTCCAAAAGTGAAATGAACCTCATGACGTTTGCTACGTACTTGGATTTGTCATTTGCAATTCGTTTTATGACTTTTTCTATTACAGGCATGAAACCAGTTTTCAAATAGACAGACGCGTTTTTGGAATTAAAAGGACGCATAAAATTGACAACGGATTCTGAGTCAATATTTGTAACTAAAAGATCAACAATCAATTTCAGCCTTTCATTGACTTGATATCGAATTTGTTCAAGACCAGAGTCGTTTTGATGAATGTTGAATGAGCTGGGTAGAACATTGCTGATAAGATAACTAAAACTAACTATTTCCACACTCAACCCACTATCACCCTCCGAAATTATTCTGAATAATTTCTGAAGCTTCTGAAATTGCTCGGTGCTACTTATTGAATTTATAATTTCGAGCATTTCAGACTCAATGTTTAACTTGGCGGGTATTGGCTTATGTGCCAATATTTTGTTTTCCTTAGAGTAAACTGAAAAGCCTGTTGTTGTGGACACGTAATGCGTTGATTGTTGAATAGTTGCTAGATATTTATCGAACATCTTACATACAATACTCTCCTCAAGACAGTATTTTGAGAAAACCATATCATACAAACAAGCTAGACTTGTTTCAATACCTATTTTACTGGAACCAGAATTAATACTTGAAGAGAGCTTAGTATTTAAACTTTCCAAAACAGTACTAACGTATTCCACTGACATGGTACATTTTTGTAATTTAGCTTCGGTTGCAGCGTTCGCGAGCACAAAGCTAGTTAGTGAAGAAAGTGACTTGTCATGCCAGATTCCAGTGAAATGCTGCAGCAGAGTTGTTATGGCCGTTCCGCATTTGTGGTTAAAGGTTTCTTTTGATCTCGGAAACTTGCAATCTTAAAAAAACGGAATGTTTGTCATATTTAATGGCTGCTTGCAAAATGGTTATTTATGTGTTAGTATTTACCAGTTTCTGAGTTTCCTTGATATATTTGGGACTGGATTATTGGTAGAACCAATAAAACAAACACTAATTTGAAAGAAACTGTCATTTTGGCAAAAACAGATTTACTGTAATGGATGTTTGCGTACTAGTGTATAGCTCTAAACCAAATGTTAAATAAAAAGGTTTGACTTCTTTTTATATAAGCATTCATCCATGATGAATTTGTTTGCATGGATTTCGTTTTCAAGCATTGTGTTTTTAGTGTACTTCAAAATGTAATTGATTGGGTTTTCCTACTGTTTCACGTGTAATATTTGACGTCAATTGCAATGATTGATTGATTTGTTTTGCAAATAACCATTTAAATTAAAACAAAATCAGTAAGCATGGAAAGCTCAATATAACTCAGCTTCTGCCTGAATGACAAACAGAGCCATACATAAGATATATTGGAATGGCTTTCTGGTGTTCAGTTGTTATCTTTTCGACAAGTCTGTTGGATAAGCTAGTATGGGCTTATCAAGGAGCAAAACATATGTTAATTTGTTACATGTGTTCATTCCGTCTGTCTATATTCCACGTTTGCTTGTAATATGCAATTAATTTTTAGTTTCTAAGAAATTTGACACAAGCGTTTTTAAATATTTCAAAACATGAGAATATTATTCCAATATTAGCTTGCTGCTTCACTAGGGGAACTTGTAGAGGAGTAGTGTGTTCGTTTACTTTATTTTTTTAAACAAGGTTAAATAGCCCAGTTACATGTTACATGCAAATACCTACATATCGTATTTAGCAGCGAGCATCTTCAATTGGTTTAACATTAACAGGTTGCTCATCTTGATGTCAACTGACAAGTAATATTTCAAAAGTTATTCACCAAACTAGAACCTTTTTTGCAATAAGCTCTTCTACATGAGTTTAGAAAAATGTGTCCTTCATAAAAGATTTTTTCAAGCGGAGTGATTTATGGCAAGATTACAGCAAGCTACTACTTTACAAAAAATCTCGATAATTACTTAAAATTTTCTGCATAAACTAAATGACGCCAAACTTTTGCTAATTACATCAAATAAGTAATTGGAGTATACTTCGCTAATTTGGTACATGCAGGCATGTTGCAAACTTTACGTAGGTTTGTGACATAAAAATATCCGAAATTTATACGTTTTTAATGGGGCAGAATCAGTTTAGCAATGTCAACTGCTGTCATGTTTTAGCAAAACGCCACACAAAAACAATATTTATTCATCAGGCTCCTTGAATTAGCTGATGGAATAATGACCGCATGTGCTGATTCATATCTAATTCCTTGTCAGTGTTGTTCCAAAAGTTATCAAATATCTGTTTTCCCCACAGCCCTTGTTTGCTCAGAATATTTTTTTCCTTCCTTGGTCCTTTTTTCCGAGCATTCATACGGATTAGGAATGTATTCAAAATTCAAATGATACGTTTATACAATTTCAGTACTTGCTTTCATTAAACGATATTTGAGCCTTTGATGTTTTCGTATTTTGAAAACAAACTGTTGCAAGAGTTATAGAACGAGTAAATATGTTGGAATTTTACGTTTGTGTTTGTAGGAGTGTGTACATAAGCCAAAAATTCATTTTGGTTTGGAGGCATCTACCTACAACGCACCGTATGGCGTTCTGTTTATAAGTCAAATGCATACTATTTGCATTCATGTATGTATACTATGTATTGCAGGTGGAATAACAATATGTTTTTTGTGTTGATTTTTCAACAAACATAACTGTTTTTAATGCAAATAAAACAATTGATATGAATCATAAAATTTTAACGTTTACAAATTTGTACGGCGGTTGGTGGTATTAAATTGGTGTAAAATAATCCTTTATTTTTCAGTCGCCGGACAGAAAACTCATATGTAATTTATTAAAGCCGGCACCATGCCCACATGTAACAAAGTAGCGAAAGCAGTAGTTTAGTTTCAGAACCAACAAACAATCGGTTCTAAATTGAATTCAAACAACAAGTGGACATTCACATAAAAATTCTTTTAGTTTTGTTAAATTCAAAAGCCCATTATTGAACAAGCGGACTTTTACGAAAAAAATTTTAGGTTTGACCTTTGACCTTTGGAGTTGACCATTTGACCTGAAATTTTGCGCAGAGCTAGCTCATGTTATGGGACTTCTTTTTGCTAAGTTTCGTTAAATTCGGTGAAACCGTTAAAGAGATATTGCACGGACAGACGGACAGTCGGACATAGAGGACACATGCCTAGATTTAAACCCGCGAGCCATCTCTGGCTCTAGTACAAAAGTAGCAAAGACATTCACAAAATGTAATTTTTCCGAGATTTCCCCGATTTTTAAGCATTGACTTTTTCCGGGCTCTGTATTTTTTCATGGATGTGCACAAAACCCATGAACTGGCACTCGTTTGTGTTAGTATAAGTCAAGGTATCTTGGGTTTATTTCATTTGATCCTAAGCATTATCCTACTTATAGAACCAGACATGCGCTTTTTTGGAAAAATGGGTGCACTCGAATTTCGTGAAATTTTGAGGTTGTTTTTTCTAAAATCTCTTGTAACAACTACAAATTTCTATTTAAATTAAAATACTAATGTGATTCGGAGAGCCCATGTGTTGCTTTATATTTTAGGCTATTCTACTTGCTACATATATTTTCAGTTTTCCTAGAAGAACATTAACATTTTTGAATTTAATATTAAAATTCTTGCTTTGGATTACTTTCAAATTTGGTTGACACTGAAAATACCAGTAGCAGTAGCGAGCCGGATGTACCTGCAGTAGATTCTGCTGAGTTTGAGGATTATATAATCCATACCACTAATGATGTGACGGTAAAAATCTGTGTTGTAACACCTCCTAACTTTTATAGTAAGAAAAGTTTTACGTATGCCGCATAAAAATTTTTGCATCCTAAATTTCAGATAAGTGGTTCTCTGAAAAGAAAGAAACTGGACTCACGATTTTTTGCACAAATACTTATTTATGGCTCTTTTATTAACTTACAAAGTTACAAGCATCTCGATCGTCTTACCTAAAATTTATGCGTATTGAAACCTTTCTCAATCTTTTTGGTAAACTCTACGTAGCTTTCGCTACTTAATAAATAGCGACAGCTACTTAATAAATAATTATTTTTGTATTACTTACTAAACCTCCATATTAAAACCAAATGATGTACAAATAAAGCCGGCAACATGCCCACATGTACCAAAGTAGCGAAAGCAGTAGTATAGTTTCAGAAAAAAATTCTTATAGTTTTGTTTAATTCAAAAATACATGATTGAACAAGGGGACATTCACAAAAAATTCTTTTAGTTTTGTTTAATTCAAAAATACATGATTGAACAAGGGGACTTTCACAAAAAAATTCTTTTAGTTTTGTTTAATTCAAAAGTACATCATTGAACAAAGGGACTTTCACAAAAAATTCTTTTAGTTTTGTTTAATTCAAAAGTACATTATTGAACAAGGGGACTTTCATAAAAAATTCTTTTAGTTTTGTTTAATTCAAAAGCCCATTCTTGAACAAGGGGAAGTTAACGAAAAAAAATTTTAATTTTGACCTTTGACCTTTGGAGTTGACATATTGACCTGAAATTTTGCGCAGAGCTAGCGCTCATGTTATGGGACTCCTTTCTGCCAAGTTTCGTTAAAATCGGTGAAACCGTTGAAGAGATATCGCACGGACGGACGGACGGACATACAACGCCATCTTATAAAGTAGCTTTCGCTACTTAATAACTACGAAATCATACTGCATATGTTTTCATTAATTCAAAGGGTTAGACTTCAGAATTTGTCTGTCTTACCACGATGCCTTTTTCAATTAAAATTTAACGAGAAGTCAGTGAAGCACTATCGACTTCACAAGTACCTTATCCCCACCAATGTCTTTTACCATTATGATTTTGTGAACCTTTGCTCATTTTGGTAAAGGATGCAGAATGGAAAACCGATGGGTTTATGTATAAAGTAGAGAACAATAATCCTTCATGTTTTTCCGTTTTACGTAAGTACCTACATTCTGCATAAATAAGTGCTTCATCCTTGCAATATTTTTTCAGCCACACTACGACACAAATACGCGGTGAACTACCCAAAAAGGAGAGTTGACTTTGGATGGTTGCATTGAAGTAGGCATGCGTGGCATAGAACCGTGTATGGACGGGAGTCTACAAAAGAAAATTTTGTACAAAGGGCTTATATATCCCTTAATACACGAAGTGTGTTTGCACAACATTCCAAAAGTGTAGGAATCCAACCCTTACTTGTACTTCTTGTATGATTAGGATTAGGATTAAACATGAACCCTTTCTTCTCAGAAAAAATATTTTCAGAAAACTAAGCCCATAATGGGCATTATACATGTTTCATTACTAGTATCGCATAAAATGCTGTTCCGGCTTTCATGCGAAGGGTTCTTTTGTTTCGGTAGGTTTACCGTAAGTACATACCGTATGTGTATTTTCTTCTTGACATTTTTACTTATTTTTTCTTGCTCACTGGAATTCCAGCTTAAACCACTTTTCAGATTTCGTTGAATATCCTCACTTTTTCTTCAATTCACCAAGCGACACCATAGCACCACGACGTGAAAGCCACAACTGATAAGATATCAATAGATTGACAAAATATTTGAGTGATTTTTTAAAAACTTGCATTGGAAATACATCGTTACATTTGTGTTACAAAATTTGAAGTCTGCCTATTGTGTCAGTAAAATGAAGATCTTTATTGCAAAAGACGCTTCTAGTAATTCTATTGGAATATATAAAACTGGGGAAACATTTATTTCTTCAGGAATTCAAGTTCCTGTAGAGAAAACCAACTTTTGCAATGCACATCAAAATTGTGCAAATTGTGAAAATCTTTGTACTTTACTAAAGGAAAAGTTTCAACCTAACCTCTGTGATATGGAGGACACGTAAGTATACTATTTGAAATAAATGTTACGCTAATTACCACATGAAAATAACTGGTATCTTTTGAAACCAAGCATGTGTAGACCTAACATGGAATTAAAATTATCTAACATATTTATTTGGTTCTAAAAATTATTCAGTGGATTAGAACTCCGAGTTTGTCTGAATCTTGCCACGATGACGTTCTCTATTAGAATTGATGGAGAGGTTCTAGAAGCACTGTCTACCTTTTTTGGGTTACAGGAACGCACATGGATTATAGTGCAATTTGAAGGTTCAAAATATCATCGTGACGGTTATTACACAACTTTACCCAAACTTGCAAGCAAAAGTAAACGTATTAATTATATTTTTTCTAATTGAGTCAATATAAAGAAACTTTGAAAAAATATCAATCTTGTAACATTGCAGAAGCAATTATCAAAAAAGACAATGGGAAGTTCTTTTGTCAGGAGCAAATGAACTGCCCACCGGATTGGATTGACTTCTTTATAAAAAGCGGTGAAGAGGATAAATTTTATGGAAGGTTTTCAGTGATACTTGGAGTAGACAATATGATCCACTCACCAATACCACTTCAGTTGCAAGAGAAAAACAACATTGCAGATCTAAATATGTCAATTTTGGAAAAACAGATTTCCACTGACTTAAGTCTGGAATCGGACAACGGGACAAACTTTCCTTGTCACAGAAGCTTTTTGAAAGGTAACAACTATATTAATTAGTTTCTAAACCTTTTAAAATAAAAAGAAAATATTCCAATTGACGTTGTGCCGTTGTAGCTCACACCACATCGTTTGAAGCCATGTTAGTGAAACAAACGTTTATACAGGGTGTACGTCCTAGGATAATTATACATGACATGACTGATGCCGGTGTGAAGGCTTGTCTAAAATTCTTGTACTATCGTGACATCGCGGAACCTACTTCAAATCCATCAGTTGCCATGGAGCTGCTTACTTGCGGAAACAAGTATGGAATCAAAATCTTGGTGCATGCAATGACTGAGATTTTACTAGGCAAGCATAATGACTGGTTTGACATGAGTACTGCAATGCGCTTGTTTTATTATGGATGTCAAGCTGATAAAGGTCAAAGCCAGTATAAGCACAAGGCAATTCAAGTTTTGCGATTGTAAGTGAACGTTTAGAATAAAAAATTTTGCAAGTTGTTTAGAAGTTTAAAAAACGATATTCTGTTTATTTTTCAGGAAATCGTTAACGGAAATAGAGAATTCCACTGAGTTTAACCAGCTGTTTACTGAAAATGCGGAGGCAGCCAAAGAATTATGCACCACTTTACTCTCCCACTTGTCTCTGAACAAGTAAAACATAATTTTGCTGCTACATGATCACCATGTAATTAATTTTTTGCAATAATGATGGCGAGTTTTTGTAATTTAATTGCAATTTAAATATTTTTTGATGCATTCAAACAAATTAAATTTTTAAATCCGTGGTGGTGTAAGTTTAAAAATGAGCTGGTTGATTGTACCTACTTGTGTTGGTTTATGTATTTCGTATAATGTTTCGTGTTTTGTTAAATTGTATTATATTTATGTGTACATAGAAACCATGTTCAATTGTTTACCTTTTGTAGAAAACTTTTGTTGCATTATTAGGATGCTTGTGTTGCAAAAGTACATATTCATTTCTATTTTTCAGTAAAATGAAGCTAGAGCAAATATCGTGTAATTTTCTTATCAATATTAACAAGTAGAGAAAGCTGGATGGTACAAGTTAGAATGTGTTTGTGAAATTGCGAATTCTAAAACTTCTAAGTTTCTAAAAGAAAACCAAACCAGGATTAAATTTTTAAAGCTATATATCACCAATAGCATATTTTTGGTTCATAAATTTTCATTTTTTATCGGAAAATTGTTATTTTCTTACAATTACAATTGACTTGTGTATACTTCGTTATGGCGTGTTCGAGTATTTTGTAGAAACTTTACACGCAAGTAATTTGTCAGATTATTCGTGTGAATAAATTCATCAAATCATTTATGGACCAAAGTTAACAAGAAAAGTTGAAGTCTCTTAATATTTAATTTTCTTAAAAATTCAACTTACAAAAGCTTCCTGTTAGAAGCATTTTCAAAACCGCCTGCATTAAGAATTCGCAGTTGAAACCCAGTTCTGCCCCAGCCTTAACTCCATTTGAGCTGCCGCCTTGCACAAACCGCCGCATCAAAATTTTTCGCCACAGGTACAATTACAGGCAGGATTGATGACAATAGCAGACAGTGGTCAGCGAGGAAAGTACGAAGTGCAGGTTACAACTATGTGCATTTGTAACTATCCTCACTGACCACCGCATTGCAACTTGCAGCCTATGCAGGCATTACAACCTTCAAGGTTCTTTCCGTCCTACAATTCCTACGAGTATCCTCTCTGATAATTTCCTCTAATTCAATCAATCTTTCTTCTTCCAGTCATTTTGCCAACTCAAACATCTCCAGTATGATTGCTCGTACATTGGCCTTCAATCCAACAGACCTACGATTGGAAGTAGCTTAAATGGCCAAAAGGCTAGAGAGTTGATTTAATTATTCGTTGGAATATATTTAGACCAACCCGCGAGCCATTTTGCCATCCTAACCAGATTGTCTGCTAACGGTCAACCAGGGTAAAGCTCGCACATAAGCGATTGGCTTTACAGCAGTTTGCTTCATCCAGTTGTTGGTAGCGCTCTGACGTTAAAGGAAATATTGTTAGGATTCTTGTTTCTACCACACAGTAAAACATGTCTGCATCAGAAAACATGAAACTCAGTTCTTTGTAATTTGGATGTTTACAGAAACCGTTAAATGAATGACAATTCCAATTGATTCCACAAAAAAATAACTAAATAATCAAAAAGTAGTAAAGCTACCTTGAGGTAAATTGGTGCTACTTCAAGTACCAGAGTTGTGCTTTTCTTCTTTTTTTGACCACATCACTTTTTCAAATTACTTATATCAGTTTAAAGTTCCCAATTCTCAGTTGGTTATATTTAGTTAGCCATGCTGCAATAAAGATTAAATTTTAAACAATTTTTTTCACTTAGGTTAGTCTATATACCCTGATTTTATACCAGTATTCAAACCCTGAAATCTAGCTTTATCAGAAAAAATATTTAACTATACATATAATGTGTTGTGTATCTTATAAACTTTTAACACATAGGTGGTATAGTATGAAAACAGGTGGGTGTCTGAACTTGTAAATTTTTCCATTCCAAAGCACAGTGTATGTAAGTAGATTTTGGTTTGGCGGTTTGGATTTGGAATCAAATGGTATACCACATCAAGTAAGGTAGCGTTCATACAATACGTTATCAAATATTTTAAGCACTTATTAATAAGTTTGAAATTTTTAAAGTTGAATATATTTCAACTAAAATGTCACAACAAGAAGTGAAGGCAATTAATAGGTGATTTGGATGGTCACAAACATTTTGAAGGACACATTAAGCGCATTTTGTTATTGAGCTTTATTAAATGAACGTTGCATTGGCCGTGGAAAGCTTTGATCAAGAAAATATGCTTGCACTAAGCACGTTTTAAAAATGAAAAATGAATGGGTAAGTAAATGATGTCCATACCCGACTGAACCAAATTTATTTGCTTAAAATCGAAGCTAGATGCGTATGAACACTGCAGTAGCGTATAGGAAATTAATCTTTGCAAGCACGAACTCAACAGTAGAGCATTACTTAGCATACGTGGACCGATAACCCCTATACAGTGGAAGTGTACAAGTAAGCACATAAAAACATACGTTGCTTTACCAAACCATCATTGATTTTTTTTCACACAGCACAAAGTCACTCATTATGCAAGCTTGAATAAAGAATTGTATTCACTTTTCTATAAAACTATAAGAAGAACAAGCTAGGAAATTGTTATGCTTGATTGGTGCTTGCGTATGCTTGTGTATTTAAGAAATGCATTCTATTCTATCTGACAATGCTTATACATATTCCATCCAAATATAAGACAAAGTATGACAAAATATGATATCATCTAACCTTGACTATAGAAGTTATACTGAAACTGCTCCATTTCATACCCTTATTTATCGTGGTTGTATAGTTTAAACAGTTTGAGCATGCCTAACCTTCAACAAATTCACTTAAAGCGTACAATGGATTCCAGAAATCGTGCCATTATTTTGATTACAGAATTTTGATATTGTACTGCTTAGTTTTATAACTATAGAACACGACTTGCAGAACATAATGAAAAAATCTTAGCAGATGCAAGGCATGACTCATAAAATCATAAAAGTGATTGCCTATGCAAATTAAATTTAAAAGTATGACTACATTTAAAGCATCTGGTTTTTTGGAAGCAAATTAAGCATGTGGTCTGATGAATCGTCATTTTCTGTTTTTGGTTTCAAAATAAAGCACAGCACTCAATTATATACCGGCTGACAATGCAAATTTCAATTGCTGTAGTGTATGAACGTATTCCCACTAGTACATTTAGGCAAGTGCTGTATGCACAGTTTTTGTACTTTTACTATCTTAGGTATGAGTCATAGGGTAGCCATTTTAGAATACGGAATATATTGCACTATTGGTCAAGCACTGAAACCTGAAACTTCCTGTTTGCCTTATATTTTCACAAAAAAATAAATCAATTAACATGTAAATGTTTAAAGTGATTATCAAATTGCAATTACAGTGGAAGGCAGATACAAAGATTACATACTATTTCCGCCTAATCCACACACAATAATCTAACATTTTACATGTTTCACAATCTGAGATTGGTGATGTCAAAACAATAAGGGTGAACTATACAAGCAAATTGCTTAATTTAATGGTACAAAAATAATAATATTTAAAACCAAGGAGATAAAATGCGCATTTTTTGAATACGTTGTTACATTCATTAACTTATTTATTAGTATCCAGTTGTTGTAAGCATCCTACTTATCTCTGAAAGTACATTAGTAGAAAACAAAACGGTTGGGAGTGTCAGCATTGGTTGAAAACCCAGCAAAGGCTAAAATTAGCTTGCCAATAATATTTGAAATCACCACTGTAAATATATAGCCAAGATTTGCTACCAACTTTTACTTTTAGACATTTGCTTTACAAAAATGAAGGTCTTTTTGGCAAAGGATTTTCGTTTTGCAAGTGTTAGTGTATCCAAGTCGGAACATGCATTCATGACTTCAGGTATCTCTGTCCCAGTACAGGCTGATAAATTTACCAGTGCACATGTGAACTGTACAAATTGTGAAAGGTTTTGTGCATTACTAAAGGAAAAATTTCAGCAGAATTCGTGTGATATTGCAGTCACGTAAGAATATACTTCTTGAAATGTTTGTTCTCGTGCACTTCAAGTTTTCATTGGTTAATTTTGTTCAAACAGAGAATTGGAATTTAGTATTTGCCTAAATCCTGCCACTACAAACATCTCTATTAGCATTGATGGCGACATCCTTAAGGAACTCTCAAATTTATTTGGATTGCATGAAAAAGCTTGGATGGCAGTACAGCTGGATGGCATCAGCGGTAGCGAAGGGCTTTCCAAACTTTCTAGTAACAGTAAGTAATTTTATGTAATATGCAAGTATATAAAGGAAGCGCAGGCTTTAATATTTTAATATGCATTATATTGAAACAGAGATTCTCTTAGAGTCAGGAAAACTCTTTTGCGAAGGGAAAATGAATCGCCCGTCTGACTGGATAAAGTTCTTCAAGGACAGTGCTTACGAATTATATGGCGATTTATCAGTCATGTTTGGAGTAGACAATATGATACATTCAGATGTTCCAATACAACTGCCAGAAAACAGCAATCTTGTGGCCTTAAACACGTCCATTTTGGATTATCAGATTGCAGCTGATTTGGTTTTGATTTCTGAGAACGGGATTGGGTTTCCTTGTCACAAAAGTTTTCTGTCCGGTACCTACAAAAAACATTTTGTTAAAAGAAATTGTACACGTATTATACTGGAGGTTTTGGTTTTTTTTTGTTTCAAGCTCAGAGCAAAACTTTTGAAGCCATGTTGAAAGACAAAAACTTTGTGGAGGGTGATACCGGCGAAATTACGCTCGATGACATGACCGAAGGTGGCGTGCATGCTTTTCTACAATTTTTGTACAGTCGTGACACAACGGAGCCTAATAAAAACCCATCCATTGCAAGTGAGCTGCTAAAATGTGGAAACAAATACGGAATTGACATTCTGGTTTATTCCATGAGGGAGATTTTACTAAGCAAGCCGACTGATTGGTTCGACCTGAGTACTGCTATGCACCTGTTTTATTATGGATGTCAGGTTGAAAGTCAAAGCGAGTTCAAACGAAAGGCGCTTCAGGTTTTGCGATTGTAAGTGAATATTTTGAGAATATTTTATAAATCTTAAGATATGCTTAAAATCAAAATGGGATGTTATTTTCAGGAAATCTCTGGCGGAAGTTGAGAATTCTGCTGACTACAAAGAGTTATTTGTTGAAAATCCGGAAGCAGCTCAAGAATTATGTACCGCTTTACTCTCTCAATTGATTCTCAGCAAATAAACCTCAACTTTGCAACTTGGAAATGATAAGTGTATTGAACGCGTTGCAATTTAATATTTAAGCATATTTTTAAAATTCTAGTATTATGAACTGTTTTGGAATAAGAAATTTAATTTTGTACAAATATATAAACTATGAAAAATGGAAAACTTAGAGTAATTCAAAAAATTGGTTCATAAAACTATAAATAATTTAGAAACAACCATTTATGAACTTTTAGAGTAAAAATACCACTATTTACTTTCTTTACATTTCTGAGAAAGCGGCAAGAATACGATTTCCCCTTAACTCATTAATACATATAATTTAAACAAACATATATGTTGAACTACAGCAAATGTCAAAACCTATGCATACGTTTTTATTTGCTTCAGTCGCTACAATATAGCCTAATATCTGTAAACATTTTCAATAAAGTTTTGGCTTCTTTTGTCTGTTCCAAATTCTAAGGATGGGCACAAACAAACGTATTTTCAAATTTTACCGTTTAACTCTATCAGTAAAAATGGTTTATTGTTGCTGCTTACAACTGATTGTGTAAAAAGTCGGCCTTTGTTTATGTGTTGTTAATAAAGCCAAAATTAAGTTACTCATTGTAAAAAATATTTTGCTGTATTAACATTACAACTTGATAAAAATACATAAATTTACCGCTTGTGCAGGGCTTGTACTGTATTGCGTTCTTCTAATGTTCATAACACTTTAGTTTTCTGTACGGCAATAAACTGCTCGTTCAAGGTCAAACAGCACAACAAAAAATACACCACTGAACATTCATAAAATGTGTACATGAGTTTAATTACTTTCCTACTCACTCTTTTCAGTATTTGTAAAAAGAATGTGCATAAAACAAAATATTATACAGACATACTTACATGATATGAAGTCATTTTGATATTGTAAGCGTTTTTAATTCAAGCTAATAACCAGAGCCAAACCATACAATATTCATATCACCTACACTCAGTGAAAATAGCTTAAATTAAAGTTGCATGTTTTAAAGTGAGAGCAAAATTGCATATTTTAAAACAGTGAAACTACTAAAAATTGCAGCATGTATATACATCATCACAAAGAAATTTTTGTCCCCAGCAAACTGTACTAAAGCAGACATGTGTATCATGTGTCGACGTACCACCATACTGCTGTTTTTGATTTCTCTGATGTACGCAAACCAACATTTTTCAAAATTTTAAGTAGTGTAATTTTTCAAAAGAAATGATTCATTGTATTTAGGTTTGAGTTTTTAGTGCATTCAGGAAATGTTTGTCCCACGCCAACAGGTAAACCTAAAAATCATTGATAAACAGTAGAGGCACGTCTAATCAGAGTTGTTTTGATACGTAAACGCTGAAAGATGCATAGTGTTGTTTTGATAGAATAATTTCACTTCATTTCATACAAATTCTTTTTTTTAAGCCAGCGCTGCAAACATTGAGTTCTCCTATCACTGTGGCCAACTAGGGAAAGTTTGGTGTGTGCAGATATCCTAAAGCGTTCCAAGATTAAGTTAGTAAATTTTAATCACTCATCAACTTACGTAAACTGCTTTTAAAAACATTGCGAAACCGTCGGCACCTTTAGACTTATTATCTTCATGCCATTTCCACTCAGCTTTTGTTACAGTTGAGCTGCCGCAGTGCAGCGCCGCCAACCGCCGAATCAAAGCTGTCATTCTGCTCCACAGTTACAGTCACAGGGCTGATGACAATAGCAGATAGTGGTCACTGAGAATAGTGACAAGTGCAAGTTTTAATTATGTATCCTGCATTTGTCATTATCCTAAATGAACACCACATGCAACTTGTAGTCTGAGTAGGAATTACAATCTGAGGTTCCTGCTCCCTTTCATGTCCCGGAAGTATCCTCTCCGATAAATTCCTCAACTTCCATTCATCTTTCTGGTAGCGGGTATGCTTAAATTCTCCAGTAATTTTGCTAACTCATCCATCTCTAATAACTTTGCTCATTCAATGGCCATAAATCCATTAGACTTACGACTGATGGTAGATGAGATGGGGAAAAGGCAAGAGAGTTGATTTAAAGCTTTGTTGAAAATATTTAAACCAACCCGCGAGCCATTTGGCCGTCCTAACCAGAATGTCTGTTGACGTACAATTAGGGTGAAGGTTGCACGTAAGCAATAGGTTTTAAAACCTTATTTTAGTTGCCGATTGCGCCCAGGAGTTTAAAGAAATATTGTTGAGATTGTTCTTTTTACCCCACTACATTAGCAAACATTAAACTCAGCTCTTTTCCCAAAATGTTTTAAGTTATTTATAATACAAACTTTTCCAGACTGGTTTGTTCCTTTCTTTGTAATCCATCAATTTTCAAATCACTTAAAAGAGTTAAAAAGTTTCTCGTTTCCCCATTTTTTTAAATTTAACTAGAGAAAGTTGCAAAAGTTCAATTAAAACCAACTTGTTGGCAATTTTTCAAACTAGCCCAGATTTCCAGATGTTGTACCAGTATACAAACCTGGAAATCTAGCAAAATTAAAATAAATATTTAAACTTACAAATTGTGTTGCTTATCTTATAAATTTCTAATACATAATTGATATGGGGTATTATAAAAACAGGTGATTGTAGGAACTTGTAAAAAATCCATTCACAAACGCAGTGCGTTTAAGAAGAGCGGTGTGGATCTGGAATCCTGTGACAACACGATATGATCATAGCAAGTTAGTTTGATGGCGTTCATTCAATATGTTACAAAGTCTGTCGAGCATTTTTTATAAGTGAAAATTTTGTAGAGTTGAAAATATTTTATATATAATGTAATGTATTGTAACTTAATATACCAAATGAATTGTTGAGATATACCATACATACCAGTTACCATAACGATATACTGATACATATTTGAGGCAGTACATCTAAAATGTCACTAAAAGAAGTTAGAGAAGCAAATAATTAAGGTTGGCCAGAATACATTTTAAATGATATGCATTAAACGTATTTTGTTTTTGAGCTGTATTAAGTGAACGTAGTTTTGTCCTGGAAAAGGTATCTCAACTGTATATTTTACCCTGCACTGTTCGCATAGAATTGCACACACACGTACTCATATTCAGTAAATTTTCTACTTTCAGAATAATCCATTCTCAGATAATTGAAAGTATTTGCACACTCCACATGCTACTCTACTTGTACGGCGTAAAGCAGTTTTCAGCATCCAGGCTCTCCAATAATGTATAAGATTTGGTTGCTTTGTATGGTCAAACGTATTTCAGTGCATATTGTACGTTTTCTGGTTACATCTCTATGTATACTAACGTACTGATTACAACCTGAATATTATATAAGCTTATGGATTGGCAACGTACATCTGTGTAACCCAGAAATAGGCAATGAAGCAGTAGGGGGTGTCAGCACCAGTTAATAAGGCAAACGTGAAATTTAGGTGTTGAAAAATTAATTTCAAAACTCGCATTTAAATTAAATAAGCACATTTTTTGTTAAAAGCTTTATCATTATATGCATATTTTGCTTCTCTAAAATGAAGATCTTCCTTGCCAAAAACCGTCAGTTTCTTGAAGTAAAGATTTATAATGCCGGAAATACAATTATCACTTCCGGAATCCCAACCTCTGTACAAGCGAGTAGCTTCAACAATGATCATGCGAATTGTGCAAGCTGTGAAAGGTTTTGTGCATTATTAAAGGAAAAATTTCAGCAAAATTTTTGTGACACAAAGGGCGCGTAAGAACACAGTTTTTAGACTCAGTCAGATGTTGATATACTTGAAAACACTCATTGATTGATTTTTGCGTACACAGAGAACTAGAATTCAGAATTTGCCTGAATCTTACAACGATGCGTTTTTCGATTGAAATTCATTGTGAAATTCTTGAAGCACTGCCAAATTTACTCGCATTAAACGAACAAACGTGGATAACAGTAAAGATGGATACTACATTACATAATCGTAGATCGTTTCCATTTCTTGGCAGTATTGCAAGCCAAAGTAAGTAATTTATAATTGTCGTTCAATTATAAAACATGAAGTAAAATATGATAACACAAAGGCTTGAGGTTGTGTTTTACTTAAACAGGAATCCTGGTAGAGAAAGGAAAAATCTTTTATGAAGGGCAAATGAGTTGCTCACCGTACTGGACTGATTTTTTTATGAGCAGTTCATCCCAAGACAAGCTTGATGGCACTTTCTTAGTAATGTTTGGCGTAGACAATATGATACATTCCGAGGCTCCACTTCAGGTGCCAGAGAATACAAGTCTTGTGGCTTTAAACGCGTCCATCTTGGAGACGCAGATTGCGACAGATTTGGTTTTGACGTCTGAGAACGGAACAAAATTTCCTTGTCACCGAATTTTTCTGTCCGGTAGCTTTAAGAAACATTGAGTTTGGGTTAGTTGTACAAATAAATATTTTAATGGAACTTTTGGTTTTTCTCTTTGAAGCTCATAGCACGACGTTTGAAGCCATGTTGAAAGACAAAACCTTTGTGGAAGGTGAAACTGGTGAAATAAATCTGGACATGACAAAAGATGGCATAAAGGCATTTCTAAAATTTCTGTATTGTCGTGACACTAAGGATCCTAGTGAAAATTCATCCATTGCAATGGAACTGCTATCATGCGGAAACAAGTATGGAATCGATATTCTGGTGCATTCCTTGAGGGAGATTTTACTAAGCAAGCCCAAAGAATGGTTTGACCTGAATACTGCCATGCGTCTGTTTTACTATGGATGTCAGGTTGAAAGTCAAAAAGAGTTCAAACAAAAGGCACTTCAGGTTTTGCGATTGTAAGTGAAAGTCACAATGACAGCTTGTATTATATGTTTCAAAAACCGAAAATCGAAATTTTGTATTTTAGGAAATCTCTTCCGGAAATTGAGAATTCCACTGACTACACGCAGTTGTTTGCTGAAAATCCAGAAGCAGCAAAGGAATTATGCACGGCTTTACTCTCCCACTTGACTCTCAACAAATAAAGCCAGGACTTTGATGAACATATTTCCTGAGTAGGAACATGCAAAATTACTACTATTTGAGTTGAATTGATCTATTTGTATATATTTAGAAATGAAAATGATTGAAAAAATTTACTAAATCAAAAAGTAATTAAATACCAACGACAAGAATACTTCTTTCGAAATACAAATATCGTTTCAACGAACTTTGTAATAAGAATTCTTCTTGTTCTCTTAAATAACCACTCTAAATGTTACAATGACAAAAGCACCGATTGGCAATACCTGCAGCTTTTCTGTTTTATGTCACTGAAATGTGTAAATGTTTATGGTTTAATTCTCTTAGAAAATATCAACTAGGATTTTGTCAAAAAAATCTACATCCATTTAAATTTCTAAGGATGAAAACAAACAAACGTATTTTCAAGTTTTTGGCGTTAAACTTTATCAAAGCATCATAAGTTTGTTGTTGCTTTGGAATAAATTTGACCTTTGTTTATGTATAGTTAACAATAATAAACATAAAATGATGTTTTCTTTTTAAAACCATTTTGATATATCATATTGATAAAGCTCATATAAGATAACCAATTTCCATCTCATTACCACTTTTAGCGACACGACAATTCTACTACAAGCATTTCTCTGGGAATAAAAAAATAACTAAAAGCGGCTATATCAAAAACGTAAAACAATCACTACGGAAGCCTACGCATATCTAGATAAACTAGTTAACTACCAAAAATACAATTTTAATTTGAAAACACGTTAAAATGCAACAAACGGACAGCAAATTTTTATTTGAAACTTTTTTCATTTGTTTGAATGCAAAATAAGTTTATAGCTACAAGCGTTGTTAAAATGTGTACGCAGGCGACTACTAAAATAGTTGTTATTTTGGTATTTGATGTCGCCTTTATGTGTCTTATTATTTTTGGGCGTTTTTCCTGGTGGACTTAGGAATTTAAGAAACATAAGGGGAATTAGTGTAGTTTGTTTATGTATAAGTAGGTTTAATTAGTGGCGTTTGACGTTAGTGGTTAACTTCGTATGTGGTATTTTTTGCAGGTGGCATTTTTCGTGGATGCTTAATTTCGCAGGTGGTTTTTTTCGTACGGGGCTTTTTTGCGGGTGGATGTTTTCGTAGTGGCTTTTTTCGTGGTTTACTATTAAAACATTAACTATTTTTCCGATTGCTACACATTTTTCATTAACTTTGAAGGATCATTTTACAGGGGCGGGATATTTTAAGTGGTGACAAAGCTATACTATACTGAGTTGCGAGTGGAATACTATGGAAAAATGGAAGATTGTCTCAAAATCAAAGAACATAATTCAATGAATGAAGAAAAGGCAAACAATCAAGATGTTCAATCAATATGCTTGTTTCCCGGTGCAGGATATTCGTTGGGATTGTTGTAGTTGACGAGTGAAATGGTGCGCTAAGCCTTTGAGAGAAAATTTGCTAATCCTATTGTTTCAGTATGCAAAAGCTCTAATGTATTTTTAGAGAAACTTATGCCAAATGCTATGAAAACGTTACATTTTTGCCAACAATTGTGCTAGTTTTAAAAACATTCTAAATGCAATGATTCAAATAAATTAGTAAATTAAATAATGCAATGCTGAAAAGATGTATTGTAACTTTAATTAAAGGCCCCTGAAATTAAATGAAACAAATTGCAATATTATACTTTATTTAAACCGGGATATCCCATGATAGGTGAAACTGTAAGTTAGTTGTAATCATGATTACTAGCAAACTAGAGTTTTCGATTTTATTACATATTAGTTAGTTAAAAAATAAAATAAATGACTCAACTACCTACTTTATGTGTACGACAGAATCTCGCAAATAAGTTTAACATTTTTTACAATTTTAGGACGATTAAAACACATCCCAGTAAACAAGAGATTCAAGTCAACTAACAAATAGTAGTAACAAACAAATAATAACCATTTTAAACGTTTTCAAACCCAAACCACAATCAAATATTAAATTACAAAAAGTTTAATACTTTTGCATTTTTAGGTCGAACAAATTCAAATTCCCTACATTTGCCTTTAGGTGGTTCAAACTCACAAACTTTTACAATTTGTAGTTTAGGTAAAAACCAAATTCCAGAAATAAACCACAATTTAGCGAATGCTTTCTACTTGCTTTGTCTATTTTAATTAGGTGTGGACCATCTGGCTGCCGAATTTCTAAGCGTTCCAGAGATTGAAGTGGTTCCACTAGCTTGAAAATGCAACTTGATTTTTTGGTTAGTACTTCATAGCTTAGCTGAAACTTCAGCTCTATGAGACCGGGCAAGCTTGGAAACTCAATTGGCGTACTTTGAGGCTTAATAATGCCCAAGTACAAAATTTTTAAACTGGTTTGAAATTTGGAAATAGCTGGAGAAAAATTCTCAGACACACATATATTGTTCAGATTTCCCAGGACAAGAGTCTGGAGCAAAGGGGCGTCCAGATCATCAACTGCATCCAGATTTTGCGTTTTGGAATGGATGGAAAGTTGTAAATTTTCAAATACGTCAATGTCATCAAATCGATCTTGTGGTTTTATACATTTCAAACCAGAAATTTGGGGATTGGCAACAAGAACGGCTCTTAATAAACTTAAAGCCAATTCCAAACTTGTAAAATGTCGCAAAGGACCATATTCAAACTTAAATGCAACTGGGCCCAACTGGGAACGGTTCCAATTCATATACCATTCGAAAGCCCGTATAAAGGTAAGCAAAAAAGTCAATGCGCACAACTCCGTCACGGCATGTACAAGACCGGTTATGGCGGTCTGAAGATTACATGTAAACCCATTATAAAAAACAGGGTCACCTAATACGTAACGAACAGAACTTCTGCACAAAGCACGGAACGGTTACAGTTTATAGCTTCTTCGAAAGGGCTTTTAATGCGCTTTCTTACAAACTATCAAACGATACCAAAATCTGTTGTACACGGATAGTTATTAGGAGAAGTTGGTGGACTGCCCCGGAAAAATGACCTTCCGCGGAAACACCTAACGAACCGAACTTCTGCACAAAAAGCGGAACGGTTACAGTTTATAGCTCATTCAAAAGGACTTTTAATGCGCTTTCTTACACGCTATCAACCAAAACCAAAATCCGTTGTACAAGTGTAGTCTTGACGGGAAGTTGGTGGACGGGTCCGAAAAAATGAGCATCCACGGAAACACTTAACGAACCGAACTTCTGCATAAGTAGAGGAACGGTTACAGTTTATAGCTCATTCGAAAGGGCTTTTAATGCGCTTTCTTACACACACTCGTGCAATACCAAAACCCGTTGTACACGGATAGTTTTTAAGAGACGTTGGTGGACTGTGAGCCAGTTGGTAAGGTTATATATTTTTTGAACTCAAATGGAATGTTAGCCGCCTTATTCAAAGCGTTTCCAGGACTCACCAACGAAGAGGTCTCCCATATTTGAGTCCCACCTAACTCACGTTTTACAGTGAGTTTCAAACTAACGGTTGAAGAGTGTGGAGGAGAATTTTGAATCCCTCCCACGTCGATTTTTTATTTATCAGCTAATCCAAAAATAGGCTTGATAAGGTATAAGAAAGCGCAATTAAAGCCCTTTCGAATGAGCTATAAACTGTAACCGTTCCTCTACTTATGCAGAAGTTCGGTTCGTTAAGTGTTTCCGTGGATGCTCATTTTTTCGGACCCGTCAACCAACTTCCCGTCAAGACTACACTTGTACAACGGATTTTGGTTTTGGTTGATAGCGTGTAAGAAAGCGCATTAAAAGTCCTTTTGAATGAGCTATAAACTGTAACCGTTCCGCTTTTTGTGCAGAAGTTCGGTTCGTTAGATGTTTCCGCGGAAGGTCATTTTTCCGGGGCAGTCCACCAACTTCTCCTAATAACTATCCGTGTACAACAGATTTTGGTATCGTTTGATAGTTTGTAAGAAAGCGCATTAAAAGCCCTTTCGAAGAAGCTATAAACTGTAACCGTTTCGTGCTTTGTGCAGAAGTTCTGTTCGTTACGTATTAGGTGACCCTGTTTTTTATAATGGGTTTACAAGTAATCTTCAGACCGCCATAACCGGTCTTGTACATGCCGTGACGGAGTTGTGCGCATTGACTTTTTTGCTTACCTTTATACGGGCTTTCGAATGGTATATGAATTGGAACCGTTCCCAGTTGGGCCCAGTTACATTTAAGTTTGAATATGGTCCTTTTGAAAAGAAGGAAACTGTTGAGAACTTGCCAAACCTGCCAGATCTTTTACTATTTGCCACTTTTGCCTGCCGTAATAATAACTATATATAGTAATTTCCTCCAAATTGGGCATCAGGTTCAACCATGTAATTAGAGTTTGGTACCAGTGGCGATCGCTTTGAAAGTAGGATGTAAAGTTGACGCTACTCGTTCCACACTCAAATTTTAAAGCAGATTCTCCATGTAGCTGTAGAAAGTCCGTTATGGCTGAAGCTACGTTGTCGATATTATTGTCGGCTCCTTTCACAAGAGGCTTTTGTGCCGTAACAATAAGACCATACCATTTATTTGAATTTTTTGTGGTGCTCAGAACGTTACTGGTTTCCTCTAAACTGTCAATATGTACGGCTATAGAGTGCAATTCCTTTCCCTACATGAAAATTAGCAACTGGTGTGAGAAATCGTTACGATAATTGAAAACCTTCAAAATGTTTAAAAACCGTAACAACGTACCTGTTTGGCCATCTCGGATATTTTAGAACTTAAAGTTGTATCAACAAAAGATTTCTTCTCATTTTTGTTTGAATTTGTCCCTTGTTTACTTGATGATGTTGATGCTTTTGAACTTTGAACCAATTCAGCGACCTGTCCTGACGACTCGGAGATTGCATGTTCTTCATGGTCTGTGCGAGCCCGTTTTGCGGCACGTTGTCTAACTGGTTTTGGTTTTCTATATTTCTTGGTCCCGATTTTTCCTGATTTTGGTTTCATTGTTGTATCCAACTGGAGCAAACACGCGATTTTTAAATAAAATGTTTTATATCGTTGAACCTAAACAAATTGAAGTTTAGTAAACACTTTTATCAGATATACTGAGCTGACAGGGTGGCGGGATGTAGATACATGTAACATGGAAACAACATGTAAAAATTATTTTTTACATGTAAATAATACTTGGAATTTTTCCATGTAAAATGTAAATTATGGAAATTGTCCTAAAAATTTCGATATTTTCTGCAAAACACAACTCAGTGTTTGAGTTTTAAGCTTTTAACATGTTTTTAAAACTCCACCAAACTGTTACATTTGCTTTTAAAGTAATTAAAACCGTGTTGTGATTCTCTATCGTAGATGTAAATATAGCCATATGGATTCTTTGGCTGTATTTTACCATTTTTCCATGTTATTTCCATATTTCCATGTTTTTTACATTTTTACATGTAAAAATGGACAAAATCTATATATACATGTATAAAAAGCCACCCTGTGAGCTGAGATATCACTACCTCCTTTGCAAAACTGGGATTTAAAACATAAACTTTGGCGTATGCATTAAACCTTGGCTTGGTTTATACAAAGTTTGGATTTCACAAATGTTCACAGCTTCACAAAATTGTACAAAAAAATTGTAGAAAGTATTTCTTACAAAAGGCTTTTTGATAAATCACAATAAATTGGCGGTATAAAGCAAAAAGAACTGAAGTTGTTCTGATCTGTCTCAGAGCTGAAGTAAAAATGCATAAGTTTTTGGTGTGACACACATACAAGACGAATTTCAGATTTCCTAATCCCATTCCTTTGTCCTTTGCTATTGCTGCTAAAATTGAGTATGCTTGGATTGTGGGGTAGCAGATATAATGAACTCTTCCGCTTTTGTAGCCCTGCTACCCGTTTTTCTTCTTTCTGCCCTTGGTATATTCCTTCAATCCTGATTCATTTTACTAAAGACGCTCTCATATTCCAAGCTCAACATACCCACAAAAATTCCCAATAATTTTGCCTTTTTACGTGTGGGAAAATATATTGTTACATGGGTAATGCTTTCTAAGACTGGTGTTTACTTTTGCTTTACGTATTGTTTTCGTAAAATGCTTGCACACTGCTCACGATGTAGTAACAAAAAATGAAGTTTACCGACCTAGAACTTTTCTTTAGAAAAATATTACATTATTCTGTCTAGATAATACGTGCAGTTCAAACTCAATGGAACATACCGTAAGGGAAATACCCATAAAAGCTTTTTTGTGCGTGAAACGTTTTCTTTGTGTTTTTTGGTTGGAATGGTGTTAATTTACAGGGCATTCAAGCTGCTTATAATAAAATGCAAAGAAAGAGCTTATTTTTCTTTATTTGAGATCGTTTCTTTTCTTTTTTTGGTTGGCATTTAATGCAATCTGACAGATAATTCATGAAGCAGTCAATTAATGATAAAATCAGTTACTTTAAATGGGTTATTACTCAACGATTACTTTTATCTTTGTTGCTCTCGTGCTGAAAAATAATCTTTATCAAATAAACTTATATTATATCCAAAACATAAAACAATATATGTGTTACTTTTCACACTGTATTATTCTTATTGGCTTTTTTCTCAAATTTATCTCATATATCTAATAGTATGTACTAAAATGCAATTTGTTTTTTATCGATTTGGTACGAACACCAACACAAATTAGTCGCTTTACATATAAATCAAGCATATATCAAGCAAGTTAGACTTCAGCCACGACATGACACAGTGGCTTGTACATATAGCTCTTTTTCAATGTATATATTTTTAAACTTTTAATTTTAATAACTGCTCCTATGACTGCCTGACGAAGCATTATTTAAAGCGAAACGCGTTGCAGTAATAATAAAAGAGCCGTTCTCAAACTATTCAACTTTGGTCTACCTCGTGTAGTTTTATTTCAAACCTTGTATCCAATTCACAATAGAAGGGGTTTTAAAACTCCGTTTACTTTAGATACCCCGTAAATTGTTTTTGAACATACAAATCATTTCAAAAACAAATCATTGCCAAAATGTGTTCAGCGTCGAGAAAACTCTATATACAATATTATTGCAATGGATTGTGTCAAAAAATCACGATTAACCAATATTTTCTGCTTATTTACTAAAACTGAGTCAAAAGGTGAAGATTCATTATCGCTGGATTCGTTCACATTTACATTAATGTGTTACGTAAAATTAGAGTATGGAAATACTTATAAATATTATAAGCATTTTAAAAGTGGAACGCAACGGCAGCATGACAAAACTTCACTTTTTAATTTATCTCAGGTATCAAACGTGCTATTTTCATGATCGAAACAATAAACCAGCAGTGAAACTTGAACTGGAACTAACTCTTAACTTGAGTATTTCACTTTGAATATTTGATGTGGTGACCTGTGTACATTGTAACCCAAAAACGTTAACAGGTTGGATATTTGCCATAAAATTTGAAAGTTTATCAAGAATCCAGTAATTCTGTGAGTAGGCATCACATTGTTTCAAGACGGCAACCAAATAAAAATTGAATTCTCACGAAACTTCTATTATCTGGACAGACTGTCAATTAAAATTTACCGTTGACCGAATATTGCTTACTTCGGACACTACACATGAAATGTGTTAAGATTGCACTATAAGACGTGTTTTTCACCCTTTCAATGTATATCTGCTTATTTGTGTTTTCCCCCAAAGTTACTGATCTGCTCAGAAAATAAAAAATGATACGAGCTTGCAGTTGTGTTAAAATGACTCTGAGTATAACTTCAATGAAAACCAGGAGTTTTGGAGTTTGTTGCCGAGTCAAATATTAATGGTCTTACTTATCGAGCAACAAAGAAAAAAATGACAAGGAAGCATAACAAAATTTTTGACAGTGGTAATTCGTATGAAAATTGAAGTGTGTAAGCAATTCAATTACCAAATTGACATGTTTTGTTGCGCTTATTGTAATATTTCATTTCTTTAATAGACTGAAAAATTGAACCTTCCCAATCAGCTTCTCCTCTTTAAATGAAAAGCACTTAAATCTTTTAAGAAGTTCTCTTTTTTACTAAACAGTTTTGTATATTATGGACATTATTATGTACATTAACACCTTGATAATAGTGTCAACATATGCATGAGTATGCTCCTGTCTGTTACTGGTGACACATGAATAACAACCAAACCTTTAGGAAATTAAAAACAAATTTGAAGTGGACGAGCAAACTGAAAAGCAATTATGTATTTGCATAAAAGAAAACCGTAAGTATTCAACACTGTATTGTCCTGTCAAAGGTCTGACATAGTCAACAACCAGTAGATACAGCAATCAACAAAAATGGGTTTGAATTAACACCTGACCAGCATATTAAATTTGTGAACTATTCACTGTATAAGTATCACTTAAAATTTGTTCTTATTAGTTTAATGGTTTGGTTTTGGTTACCAATGATAGACAGGAACAAGTTCAGTTGTCGACTTTGTTATCAAGATGCCTACAAATCTATTACCAAAACAGAGAATACTTATTGGTTTCAAGCTTTTTCATTTGCGGAATAGAATAGGTTGAGTTTATAAATCAATTTGACAACTGAAAAAATTGCAATAAGCGCAACAAAGCATGCCACTTTGGTTGTTAAATTGCTCATGCACTTCAATTCATATGAAACCACTGTCGTGCAAACAGTGCAATCCTTGCTGATCAATGTAATTTTTAAAATAACATGATTCTTTGTACTTGCTTCTGTTGGTTAATTTGTGAAGTCACGTTTTATTTATGTGTACATAAAGAACCAGGTGGAATTTTTCTGCATTCGGTGGAAGTGTTGTTGCATTGCTAAAAAATAAATACTGAATTCTACTGTAAAGCCGGTTGGATTTTCTTGCATTTGGGTTTTTAGTGCATTCAGGAAATGTTCATTTCACTCAAAAAAGAAAACCAAAAACCACTGACGAACAAACAGAACTGAGTTTTGCTACTTGTTCTGTACATACTTAAACACTGCAAGATACATGTTATCGTACTGATAGAATAATTTCACTTACAATCATTCTTACAAACTTTGTTTCATCACAATAAAACCGGTGCGAAGAACTTGTAATTTTTATTTCACTGAATGTTGTCATGTAGAAAAAGCTTGATGGCGCTGAATTATCGTGGTTTTTTGTTGCTTCTGTATTTTAGTCTTTTTTATGTGTAGTTAATAATAATAAACAGAAAATGATGTTTTATTTTTTAAATCATTTTATACATAATATTGATATTGATAATGTCCAACGCCACTCGTGTAGAACAATTGTATCTTCATTCTTGCTATATAGCAAAAAAGCTGATTATTTTCGATTTGGTGACTATATCATTGACTTTAATAACTAAACGTCTTCCCGCTCATCGTTTGTTTAATCGATTTCCAATCCCATTTTGTCATAATAGTAGATCTAAAATGTGCTTCGTACTTTGGAAAAAAAATGTTTTAAGAGCATCCAGCTCAATTAGGATAACCAATTTCCATCTCATTGCCATTTTTAACGACACGACATTTCGTTGGGAATGTAAAAAATAAGTAAAAACGACTCTAAAAAAACGTAAAAGAAATTCACTACGGAAGCTTACGCATATCTAGACTAGATAATTTAGTGAACTACCTAAAATACAATTTTAATTTGAAAAGACGTTAAAATGCAACTAACAAACAGCAAATTTTCATTTGAAACTTTATTATTTGTTTGAATGCAAAATAAGTTTTTAGCTACGTAAATATAGGTTATTAAAAGTGTGATATAGTACAACTGTTTTATGTTTGAGCAATGTTTTATCAGTACAATTTGTAAGTTAAATTTTCAAAACTACAGGCATAGATAATTGGCATGGAACTAACAAAGAATTATTCTTGGTAGTAGTAGTATTACTGTTTGACTTCTCAGTCAAAATGTCTTTGCAAACTGTTCCGTCGAGTGATTCTCTTCGTATATTAACAATCTGCCTGATTGCAACACATTTTTCATTCACTTTAAAGGGTCTTCTTACCTAGGCGGGATTTGTGACGTGGTGATAAAGCTATACAGAGTTGAGGGTGGAATACCATGGAAGAATGGAAGACTACTTCAAAATCAAAGAACAAATTTCCTTCAATGCAAAAAGAAAAGGCAAACAAGCAAGATGTTAAATCAACATGCTTGTTTCCCGGTGTAGGATGTGCGTTGGGATTGTTACATTTGGCGAGCAAAATGGTGCAAAGCATTCGGGGAAAATTGGCTACTTCTATTGTTTTAGTATGCAAAAGCTCTAATGTATTTTTAAAGAGTCTAATAGCAAGTATTATAAAAATGTTACTTATATTTTGCCACTAATTGTGTTAAATATAAAAGCATACTAAATGCAATTAGTCAAAAAAATAGTAAAATAAATCATAAAATGCTGAAAAGTTGTAGTGTAAATTTATTTAAAGGTCACTGAGATTAGACACAACAAATTGCAATATTACACATTTTTATATAGTAATACGCGTTGCAATCTCATGAATCTCGCACTTGTTACTATTTATAACGGGATATGCCATGAAAGATGAAATTTTATATTGGTTTTAATCATGATTATTAACAAACTAGATTTTGCTTATATATAATTCATATACTTTATTACTTAGTATACAAATTGAACGATTGTCACATGCAGTGCATTGTAGTACAATCTTAGACAAAAACTTCTGTTCCACTAACCGTATTGCATTTCAAGCAATTATATTCCAAAAAACAAAAAAAAACAAATCTGAATTCAAAGCACAAGGGTGTATTTTAAACTGATCTAATGGATGAGTACATATATATTCAAATCAATAATAACAGAAACGACAAGCCTCTTTGTTTAAAATCAAACATTATTCTGTTAATCATTCGTGTTTATAGATTAAGTCGTATGTCCTTGTGTTTCTAGGTCTTCAGGAAGTAGCACTGGTATTTCTGAAGCATTTTATCAAGTTACTGTATTCCAAGAAAAATACATTGCTTCAATTTAAAATAATGACAGAGAATATTGTAGTACAAAAAGTTTAGTATCGCTATATAGCCTGTATAGACAAATAGTTTATTGAAAACTATCACTTCTCCATATCTAATAAATCTATTCAATTACATAAAAACCACAATTGTTAAACATTTCAAATGATAGTAACTTATGCCTCCGAATGTTAATACAAATATTACAGAATCAATAACAATAACTGGAGTCATACAGTAGGTTGAACGTAGTTTGCTTTAAATGATTTACTGTTTGATTTTTAAAATTACTATTTTACAGTTATATAAGTAAAGTATTTGCAACGATGAAGATTTTCGTTTGTTGATTTGTTTGCCTTTTGAATAATCTTAATTTTATTTATAAGCAAAAAAAGGAATTTTCTTGTAATAGATACTAGTTCCATCTTGATGCTACAAAGCTAAGTATAAATTGCTTTGTTTTAGTAATATAGTATGAAATACATATACAAACAAATGGGATACACTTATACAAACACAAGAAATTTGATTTTTTAATGCACGTAAAAGCTAAATAGTCTATAATGCATTCGACTATTGTATTAAACTTACTAAGAAGTTCCATTTATGTAGCATTCACATACCTATTTCAAATATATATCATTGCTTGTATTTGACATTTTTAATGAGCAAATGCGTTCATAAAAATGCTAGTCTGGAATTTATTTGTGCCAGTAGAGGCTACTTGGTGACGTAACAAACCAACGAAATTTTGCTGAAAATTTCTCTTCTAAATTGCTTGTTGTCAGTATTGATTGGTTACAAACTTGCATTGTTTTGGGTCTCTTAAGAAAACGACGATGACCGCAACATATTCCGTTTATAGATGTTTGCCAGAATTAAGTATCATACTTGATTCGAAGGTCGTTTCTGACAAGAACTTCAAAGTCCTTTTCAATGATAAATGTTATCAAATCTAAAAATAAAAGAATTGGTTAATATATAAATGTAATTTCAGGAAAATCAGCTAAAAGACGCTTAGACTTAAATAAATTTGTAAAGGTGAAATTCTTAAAAGAAAGTTAGTAAAAAGCAACGCATAATTATTTTTGTTTTATTTATCTTACCAGAACTGCATACGTACAGTCTGTTAACTTTTTTTGACTGGGAGTCAACCAAAACTGCTCCGCAGATCATTCCTGCAGGAGTCTGCGCTCTGCCGATGTAAAATATGTCAGTGGGGTGATCATATCCTGCAAGAATTGCATTTTCAGGTAGAGTATTTCCCAACAATTTTACCCACGAAACTCCCCACGGAGGACATATAAGAACCTATTATATAAGCAAATTGCATTAAAATGAGTTTTGTCGTAGTTAAAATATTTTAATAACACAAATTTACTTCAAACTTAGACGATGATTCATCTCCATAGCCAAAATAGGGAATCTTCGAATCCTGGTTTACACAGAGACTCCCAGGAACCAAAGCGTCACTCTGTTGCACTCGACAAACGTAATTTGGCACTTCCCTTGAATCCATTCCTGCATAAACTGCGTAGCGAGGAATGTTACTCCATTCGCTTGTAGTTTCAGCTGATAACCACGTGTCAGAAACGCGTGCTACATACATACAATGCAAAATTTATGTCAGTTGTCATGTTTCATGGAAATTGTTTGTGTTCAATATTTACAACGAATGTTTTCATACCCGGAGATTTTCCAAACATATTCTCCACCAATAGCTGGCCATCCTTGTAGACCCTCACGCAAACGTCCAAGCCCACTACTGCCAAATCCGGATGAATGTCGGTATCAACAGCAAAGTATGCCGTTTTCTGGGATTGCTTTCTGGCTTCTTTAAGAAACGACTCGGTATTCATTGTCCACGCCTCCAAATTTTGTGGATACAACTGCGCCGTTTTGTTATAAAACAGAACGTAAACCAACGTATCATCCAATTCCAAAAACTTGTCACTGAGACTTTCACCCTGCTTCAGAAAGTATGTTCCATGGCTGCCCAAAATTTTCACGAACGAAATTTGTCGCATCAAAGTGTTCCAATATTCCAGCTTCTCAGCAATTTTGTTGGAAGCAAATTCACTGGAGTAGAATTTGTTCATGACGTCGTCTAATTTGCTGGAATCTTTTTTTCCAGACCTGATATCTGTCAGCAGTTTGCTCAACTCTCCTCTAATTTTGTTTCCAAAAACCAGAAACTTTTGTTGAAAATCCCGAATGCTTTCCCGATCCTTTGATGGAAATAGCTCTGCGTATTTCTGAACGTCGCCATAGTAACTCTGTATTTCCTGCTGAATGGTTGACATTTCGTCAAACATTTGTACCACCTGCGTCACGGCATCTTTCTCAATTTGCGTAATGGTAGTGTCTATTTCAATTTTGACACCAAGATAGTTCATCAAAATGGAGACTGGAAGCAAGTGAAGCAATATAGGTTTTCCCTTTCCATCGTTATAAGCTCCCAACAAACTTGGCAGCTTTCTGACAAATTCCAGCGCAGTTTCAAAAGTTGTTGGAAGCTCTTCTTTCTGTGGCAAGACGTCACAGTACATCCGAATCTGAAATTTTTCTCCAGTAGTTTTATCTCCTTCATCAAATTTCACCGCGGCTGACCCAGAAATTGATGCGCAAAATAAATCCAGGTTTGCGCCCAATCTTCCCTCAACTTCGGTTGTGTCTTGATTGGACATGTTTTCGTATGCACATGTCAAAGCCGAGTTGGCGCCCCAAGTAATGCCAACCACAATATGGGATCCCATGTTGCTTTTTAGCGCTTCCAATGAAAATATGTTTTTTAAGTCCTCGTGGAAAATGTTGATGCTCTCGTCCTTGGTTTTGACATTGTAGATAACCGACATATTAAGAGCCCGCGATGTGTGTTTGCGGTCGTTTAAGTATTTACCAGAACCCTTGAGCGAGATCGTTCCTCCGAGAAATGAAGCTTGTAGCTCAGCACTGATATCCATTTTTGAAAATTTTTCAGAGTACTGGTCCGACCGCACGAGTTGATATTCAGCAAATGGCGTGTCTTGCAATGTTCTGGCTGTAGCAGGTATGGACTTTTTAAATACTCCAGCTCCACAAAGAATATCTCGACGGGCATCGTATAGATCCCCTAAAGAGGCAGAGTTTCCAAGAGCAGCTCTGGTGATTGTAACGCCAGTGGGAATACCGGGAATATCGTTTCTGGAGTTGTAAAATCAATTTGACACATAATAAAATTTACACGGTGCTCAGAAAAAAAACGAAAAAAAAATGTTATGCTGATTTTAGGTAACTGATTGATGTGATCATTTCATACCCGACTTTGATCTTGCTTGTTCGCGGAAAACACATAGTCAAGTACTTTTTGAGACCGCAAAGATCATCCTCGCGTGAGTTATCCTGAGCTGCAAACTTGCTCATTGCCTTTTTGGTTGCTTTGGAACCATTCATTTTGAAAATGTATGGTTTGAACCAATTAGCTGGAAATTAAAACAAAAATGATGTAAACTGTTTAGGCTTAATCAATTTTAGATTGTGAAATTTCAAAAGACTTGCGAGTCTATCTAGTAGGTAAATTTTATGTGAATTTTAGATAAGTTTTCTATACACTGCTCACCTTTTCTAAACTTAAGCGTTCAAAATTACTGAACACTTGAAGTTTTTATTTGTAGCTGATGAAATTAATTTAAAAAATAAAACACTAGTAAGTTTTACTGCTTCAATTGATAGCGTAATCCACTACGTGTGAGTTACACGGTGTGACTTTAAAATGGCTACCGTATGACTCATGTCTCTGTTCACAAAACAAGCCAGAAATCATTCAGACAGTAGTGGTCTGCTTGTATATTTAAGGATATGTTCATACAATATTTTATACAAAATTTGCATTACCAGCAAAATAAATGTGTTACTCTTTTAACCGTAGAAGCAAATATAGTACGTGACAAGTTCCTCCAACCATAGGTTTCTGCTGCTCCCTAAAACCTCAAAGAATATTTTGGCTTGTACCAAATGCTTAAAGTGTATTCATAATCTTAAAGTGTGACAAAATTTTATTCAAGAGTCTTGCAAGTACATTAAATCTTTCTAATGCTCTACAGGCATTGAAGTATAGTTATAAGGCTCGCCAGTGTATTGACAGAGCAGAGCTGCAAGTAAAATGATTACGTCATTTCTATACTTGCTTGCTTGTTTAAAGAAAACTTTTGTTGTTGTTGTTTTGCATGGTCAGAATGCAAAAGAACTTACTCATGCAGGCAAAACAGTTTTAATACACATTTTACAGTAAAAATAAGATGTATAAAGGTCTAAAATTCTAATATACTTTGCGCAGCAATTTGTCTTAACAGTCTGATTTCTTCACTTTTAATGTAATGAACTACAACTGAAGCTGAAACGGATATCTTAGGTATGTTCTACATTGGGATGAAATGGCTTTAAATATTATGGGATAGCAGGCTATATATTTTTAGTGAAAAACTATGGTCACCGTACGCATGCTAGAATGCATTTTGTAAATACATAAGCATATAACAACAAGACAGTCCAAGGATCATTTGCTTTGCTTGCCTCTGTGATGGTTTTGTAAAAAAATACGTTTCACATTTAAGCTTGTATGCACAAATGACTAATATTTGTCTACGTGAAATGCTGTACCTGATTATGTAAAGTAACGAATATCTTTATTGGTGCTTAGGTATAATTCTTTGCTGACTAAGCGTTATCAGTCTACAAACACGTAGTCATAGCATTGCACCTAAGTTGAGTTCATGATTGCTTGATTAAATTTCCGTACGTCTATGTGTTGTTTATATTAATCTAGGTTAAGCTACAAATAAAAAAACTGGTTCAGTCGAATCTGACGTAAATACCTATTCACAATTTATCTTGAAAAGTATTTTGGTGACAAATCTGTTTTCTGTAGCAAAGCGTTTTGTCAAAAACCAGCGTTCGATTTTACGCAAACAACACAACAGCAAAATATGTTTAATGTATTTTATTTAAAATGATTTATAATAACAAATGTATGCTCCATGTACTTCTTTAACTTGACTTATTTCGGTCATTTTAAATGCAATGCACCATTTTAGTAGAGTAATGCAATTAGTCAATGCAAAGGTAACAAATATTCTATATCCTATCAATGCACTCAACAGATTGCACGACATTACATACATAGCATATTCAACTGGAACAATATCAAACTTTTTAAAAAGTGCTTAAAATATTTTGTATGAACTCTGCCTAACTTGATATAGTGTTGTCATTTGATGTCAACTCCAACCTGCTCTATTTGCTTGCTTTGCGGTTTGGAATGGATTTTTAGTAAGACTAGAAATCGCCTGTTTTCTAACCATACCTATAATGTTTTACATACTCAGAATCAAAGCACAATAACTTATGAGATATAATATTTGGAAGGTTATAATTTAAAAACTGCAAATATGATAGTTTTAACTGTTACACGTGATGGGACTATAAAGACAGAAATTTATAACTCAGCTACATGTAATTGCAGCACCATGAAATCAAGTTAAGTAGCACAAAATATAAGACCCTTAAAATAGGGCTGGATTTCAAGGTAGCTTGAATAATTTTTTATATTGTTTAGTTCTTTGTGAACAATTTGAAACTGCAATTGAATTGTCAGCTAGAGGATTGCATAATTCAGAATTTTTGTTCGAAACCCGAACTCCCGCCCGAGCCAGCGGTTGCGTGAGTGCCCGCCCGAATGCCCGAGAGTTTTGAAAGGTGATACCCGCCCGAACGGTGCCCGATCAAGCCATACAAATGATGGCCGATATGCCCGAGCTCGAGCCCGAAAGTTTTTTTATTCATTAATTTACTTACATAATTAAGCACTACTTGTGTTTACTTAGCATAATACAGACTGACTAAATTACTTTTACTAGTATTACTACTAAATAAATTAATCAAACGAAGTAAATAAAATGCATGCCATACACAATGCAACACATGCGCATGTGTAATAGTAAGAATTAAGAAAAGGGCAAAATAAAAAGAAAGCTATACATTATACAAAATACATATGCGTGTAATTTACCTAATACTAGTTGTGTTTCCCTGCTTCCAAGTGATTACTGCGGTACACTTAATACAGTACACATTGGTATGGAATTGTACTACTGACACTGACCACGTCTTTGCAGTGTGTCGTGTGTAGATGAAATGTAATTATAATTGCAAGTTAAAATCACAACAACAAACAACGGCGCTGTTGTTTTGTTCGTTATTCTCATAACCTTTTACACGGTAAATACATAAATTAATGCAAAGCAAAATATAAATGAAACGTTCATTCGGGTATACATCGGGCTTCGTCTCGTATAATACCCGCTCGAAGGCCCGGTTGCAATTAGAAACGAGTGAAACTGCCCGAACTGTACCCGCACTAGACTTTAATAATTCTTCAAAGCCCGCCCGAAGCCCGTTCGGGCTCGGGCCCGGGCACCCTTCGGGCATCGGGTATCATGCAATCCTCTATTGTCAGCATACCTGTCAACAGCTAAATTGCTAAAAAATGAGAATTTTTTTACATGCCTTCAAGTAAAATTCAAAATATTTCATTTCAATTCAGTACACTACAGAGAGCAGAGATGATTGGCTGGTAGTTGGTCTAGCTTAAACAGACAGTCGGGATGGCAGAGTGGCTCGATGATGGCCGGTTTAAACATTTTTTACTGTTTAAATCAGCCTTTTCGGCCTTTTTGCCGTCTTATCTACCTACAATCTCAAGTTCGTTGGATTGAAGGTCATTATCGTAGGTGCAAATATTGGGGAAGGATAAAATTGCAAAATGACTGGAAATTCCAGTCTGGAATACGGAACTAAGTGAACCAGCAACCAAAATGAAAAACAGGAAACTCCAAGGGGATCCAACATTGAATAATTTGACAGAAAGAAGGCAACCTGAACACTAGAACCTCAGATTGTATTCTTGAGTCAGCAAACAAGTTGCAAGTGGTGGACAGGGTGGATTGATGGCAAATTTAACTTGCAAATTGCATTTGTCATAATTCTTCTCTGTCGGCCACTTGTGATTGCGACTTGCATCAATTCAACTTTCAACTGTGGAGGAGGATACAAATTTTGATGCGGCGTGCTTGCTCCCGCCGGCAACCCAAATGAAGCAAAAGCGGAGAAGGAATGGGTTTTAGATGGAGAATGCTTAGATGGGCAAGGCCGAATTTGGATGGTATAGTAATGCTTTTCAAAACCAATTTTTGCAAGCTAAATAGTAAATAAATTAACTAATTAAAATTTTGGAAGTTTTTTTTAGCAACCCTTAGGTAATTTGATTGAAGATTTGGTTTTTTGAATGGTAAAAGTGAAAAAGGAGATAGCTGAATCGGAATAAAGTGAGATGATATAAATGCTTATTTCTGATAACTAATCCTAAAGTTTCTAATTTGTTGAGTCACCAAAACCATTAGGGATTTACCCTCAACTACATTCTAATACATCACCTTCATGAAAATCGATTCTTTTGTGAAAAGGCAAATTGAATTTACATGGTTGTTGCACATTGCGTTGGTTGGCTTGAATAAAAAACGCTTACAATGACAAGATCAGTTAAAATAAATTATGCCAGTAGGATATTCTCTCTCAAGTTGGTATGTTGCGACAGCATTTAGCGTTTCTACATCAAAGTAGGTTAAGTAGGTATGCCAGCTTATTTGGCTTAATTGGGGTTTTGCAAACTAATTACGTTAACCATTAAACATCTAATTTGTTTAGTCAGTTATAATAAGATTAGTCATAATTTAGTACTGCCTGCCCAGTGTACGCAGTTCAGTAATACCAAACTCAAGGAAAAATCTCAAAAATGCAAAAGTTTTGTTCTCACACCAACTGCTTCTATAGTCGAAATATTATTGAAACATGGTTTGAGACTGCTTTGTTAGAAGTAAAATTTATATTGCTGACATTTGCGTCACGTCATATACCAGAAAAGTGTGTGAACAAACCAAACAAAACCAACCTCATTTTTCCCATTTTTCAAGGTAGTCTATTGCGGCAGCAAGTTAACATTTCTTAGAAATGATTTCCAAAGCAGTGCAGCGAACTTGGCTTAACATCTTTCTCATTTATTCTTCAATACACCAAGCGACAGCAAAGCACCACGACGTAAAAGCCGCAGCTGCGTAAAATAGCAAAAGTTAAACTTACATGAATTTTTTAAAACTTGCTTTGAATATACATCGTTACATTTGTGTTACAAATTCTAAAGTCAGCATTTTGTGTCAGTAAAATGAAGATCTTTATTGTGCCAAGCGCTTCTAGTTATTCTATTGGAATATATAAAACAGGGGATAAATTTATTACTTCAGGAATTCACGTTCCTGTGCATGAAAAATTTTTTAGCAATGCACATCCAAATTGTACATATTGTGAAAACTTTTGTACATTACTAAAGGAAAAGCTTCAACTTAACCTCTGTGATAGAGAGGACACGTACCGTATTTATTCGATTTATACCCCCGGCTAAAATTTCAAATTTGACATCTCAAAGGAGGGTATAATTCGAGGGGGGTCATAAATCGAGGGGGGCCAAAACTTCAAATTTGATGGTTTATTTTGGAAGGATTGTTTGATTATGATGATAATTTACATTAAACTGATCAGCTATTGCCTTGTTAGAACGTACTTTAGCATAAATAATTGCGTCAAATGTATTGAAAATGATTATCATACTCATAAAAGCAATATAAAAGTGAATGTTTTTGTTTACGTTCGTATTAAAAATGATGGGAGGCTATAATCCGAGGGGGGCCAAAACTTCAAATTTCTCCTCTCAAAGGAGGGTATAATTCGAGGGGGGCTATAAATCGAGCGAGGGGTATAAATCGAATAAATACGGTAAGTATATTATTTGAAATAATATATTACGGTAAAGCTTCATGGATTTAAAATGTTATTACATATTTATTTGGTTTTCCTATTTAATGCAGAGGATTAGAACTCCGAATTAGTCTTAATCTTGTCACGATGACTTTTTCCATTAGAATTGATGGTGAGGTCTTGAAAGCACTGTCGACCTTTTTTGAGTTAGAAGAACGCACATGGATCAAAGTGCAATTCAAACGTACGCACTATTTTCGAAGCGGCTCTAACTCTGGAACTCTCGGAAACCTTGAAAGTCAAAATAAAGAGCAATTGTCTATACCGAAAAAAGTCAATATAAAGAAACATTGAAGAATATTTTAAAATGTTTATCTCGCTGCTTTGCAGAAGCATATATTCAAAAAGACAAAGGCAAGTTCTTTTGTCAGGAGCAAATGAACTGCCCAGCGGATTGGATTAAATTCTTTATAAAAAGCTGTGAGCAGTATGAGCTTGATGCAAGGTTTTTAGTGATACTTGGAGTAGACAATATGATCAACTCACCAAATCCACTTGAATTGCAAAGAAAAAACAACATTGTGGATTTAAACATGTCCATCTTGGAAAAACAGATTTCAACGGATTTAATTCTGACGTCAAATAACGGAACTAAATTTCCTTGTCACAGAAGTTTTCTTGGAGGTAACTATTATGAGGTCAATTAGTTTCTAGAACATTTAAAATAAAATTAAGTTATTTAATCGTAGTTATTTCTTTGCAGCTCATAGCACAACGTTTGAGGCCATGCTAAAAGACAAAAACTTTGTAGAGGGTGAAACTGGTACGATTGGTTTAGATGACATGACTGAAGAAGGTGTAAAGGCTTTTCTAAAATTCTTGTACTACCGTGACACCAAGGAACCTACTATTAATTCATCGGTGGCCATGGAACTGCTAGCGTGTGGGAATAAGTATGGAATTCACATCTTGGTTGATTCAATAAGCGAGATTTTACTAAGCAAACCCAATGACTGGTTTGATCTGAGTACCGCAATGCGTCTATTTTACTATGGCTGCCAAGTTGATAAAGGTCAAAGGGAATTTAAACGGAAAGCAATTCAGGTTTTGCGATTGTATGTGAATATTTTTGTGTGAATAGTAAATATTTAACAAATTTTTTGAAAGTTAAAAAAATCCTGTCTATGTTTCAGGAAATCGTTAGCGGAAATAGAAAGCTCCACCGACTATAACCAGCTGTTCTCTGAAAATGCGGAAGCGGCCAAAGAATTATGCACCACTTTACTCTCTCATTTATCGCTCAACAAATAAAAACGCTAATTTTGCTAAACGGTCATATTTCTTGTCTGAACTTGTAATAGTAAATATTCTGAAATGGTTAGGAACTGTAGGTATTGAATCAAAATGTGTGTGATATTGTGTTATTTGTTATATTATGAAAGTTTTCGCTTATATTTTAAAAATGGTAGTTCTGTTAGGATTATTGTGTTACTTTTATGTATACAATAAAATATTAATATTCTACTTACGTTTGCAGTTTGGCAAAAGCAAAGTGATTGCTTATAGGTAAGCTGAGATACAGAATTATTGAAATTAGAACAAAGGCCTAAGCCTTTGTTCTAGGCATGAGCTGGGCAATGTCAACCTTTCTCTTTTTTGTCTGCATCTAAGCCAATGCAGAATGGGAAGCCCGCTGAAGATGTGGAGAGAAGTGCAAACAGCTTTATGCACATTGCTTTTGTACTAGCCTTTTGGTGTCTGTTTAACTGTAATACAATTTTTGTCCTAATTGTTTTAATTTACTTATTGCTTCATTAGTTAAGTCAGTTTCAGGATTACATCAGTGGGGAAATGGTGCAGAAATTGTTAATGCGGTGAAAGGCAGAAATATTTAATTTCTCATTGAGACAGATACAACTAATAAATATTATAGTGCCTAAGTTTTGTTGTTTCTGGACTTTCTGGGTCGCTTCTCAGGCGTCCCGAAAAATTTTCTTTCAGAGACGCCTATCAACCTTAAAAATATTTTAATTTTCAAGCTTTTAAAATCTTTTACTGATTTTTAAAGTTGGTAATGTTACACAAAAAATAACTGTGAAGAATTTGAGAGATAAACACATCATTCGATGAAAAATACTGTGAAAGCATCATCATCAGGGTCCCGTCACTTGTTTCCATTAAACCAAGGCAATAGTTTTGCTTTCCTTTTAAAGCATTTAAGTTTTCTTTTATATTGCTTCTGATTGAATTGTCAAAATTATCTTTGTTGGCTTCTTGCCAGGTTTAATTTATTACACAATACACAATAGGTATGTTTCAATAAATATTTGAATGCATGTAAGTGATTATATTTCATTCTGTGCATCTACCAAACTGTAAGACAATGCGCGATCTCCTCTGCATTGAGTTGTGTAGCCTTACTATATATGTTCTATTCCTAACAAAGGCCGACCTAAAAAAGGCGTTTACTTGATTAATATTCGTAGAAATTATTCGTAGAAGTAGTCCTCAATATTTAAATTTATCCTATTATATTCAAAACACTTTGCAGCCAGGCTTTTACTGCATTACTTCTAACAAGAATAAGATTATTGATGCTGCCTAGCCAGCAATCAGAGTGTAAAAAATATAATAATATAAATAATACCTATTTTAACATCGAATGTTTTACTTATTTTAGCTACAAACGTACACATACAAATATCAATCAATAAAATTTACTGAATTGATTTTCTGAAATAATTATGAAATATTATATATATTACATATAACTGAATTGAGCAACAAAATCCAATAACACGTGGTCTCGAATAGTAGTTACAATATTGATCATTCCGAACCAGTAACTGTTGCAATACTAACAAACTTTACGTCTTAGCGTTTTAAATGTACTAGAAACATCTGCTCACTTAAAAGTGGTGGGATTTACCTATGTATATAATATTCAATTTAATTACATTGGTCTGAATTAAGTTTCCGATAGTTGCTTAAGACGTAAAACTTCCTGTTTCCAAACATGTTTAAATAGTTTTTCGGCAACTAGACAAAGCGCAACTCGAAGTAACAGTTTCCGAATTTTACACAGTTTAGTAAGAGTTGAGTATACTTACTCAGTTAAAAAGTTTTGCAAATTTAGTTCGTTGATGTAAACTGTTTCAGAAAAATGAATAGTAACTTTGTAAAGTCGTGCATTTACTACCGTTTCAAATGGTCTAAAATTTTTGGTTTGTCGCTTTTACACATACAATCCGGAAACAAAATTGTTTATATTAGCTCCATGGTACACAAGATTCAATACATATTTTATCTGTTTAGTAATATTACTAATTATTGCTCCCAGTCTGATCTTTATCGAATTGTTAGATAAAAAACAGAATAATGATTTCTATTTTGCTGGAAACATGTTTGGTTTTGCGGAGATAACTTGTGCTTTGTTGGGCGTGTCCTTAAATATTCGTATTCTGCAGTATTGCGGACAATATATTCATCTCACAAACGAACTGTTGATGTACATGGACCGAATAACCATTCGTCAAACTTCTAATTCACAGAACTATAGAATATTTTCTAGAAATAAATATTAGGCTTGAATTAAGGTGTTTGCTGATTTTATTTGCCACATTTTGGGTAGTCTTTGATATAGCCACCATTGCATTCATTTTCACCATGCCAGGTTTACTCAAACTGTTTGTATTAGTGGAGTCCACAATGTATTATACGCCAACTAGAGTATTTTCTGTTAAAGTAGAAACCACCGGAAATAATAGAATAGTTAAGAAACATAAGTTTCACACAAAGCTGATGGGAGTTATGGATGAAGCTGAATTAATTCACGCTTACCGATATCATCAAGTTTTAAACCGACATTTTAATGTCATTTATGGAAGCCTATTTATATCGGTGCATCAAGCTGTAGCTCTTGTAGTGGCTGTTTGTGCATCCTTTACAATAATTAAGGGTTGGTCTACATTGATAAATCTTGGATTTATAGAGTTATGCGTGGTGTTGATGTGTTTTGGTATGGTTCTAATTATTGAGTATGGTGAAGCTGATGGTTGCGGCAGATTAGTAGATGCTACAAGAACCTTTGTTAAACGCAGCTCTATACTTGTTCCACGAGATACTGCGTTTGGTAGAAGTTGTCCGAAATATATGACGTTACGAATTGCGTATCCATTTTTTCAAGTAACTTCCGAGACATTTTTGGAGTTTATTTCGGAGGCGGTGGACCTGCTAGTTTCATTGTTGGTTTTAGAGTTGTAAGAATAATGTGTGATGGTTAGTGCATTAGCTGTAAGACCGCATACTGAAGGTGTAGGATTGCTTGTTTTACAAAGTAAGCTAAAGCGTTATGTGATCTGCAAAAAATATAAATCTGTGGCAAGAACGCAATTAAACGGAGCAGCTTAATTATATGATTGATGATCTTCAAACATTTTTTCATCGAAAAAATGTGTTTTTGGACTGATATAAAATATTCATACTCTTTTAAATATACGCATGTACATGTAAAAAGTTGGTCAATAAAATTTAATGGACCTATTTTTTTCTTGATATTTTTTAACCATGTGGCAATGTACAATCGATTTGGAAACAATAATCCGACATTACATAGGTTTGCTTAGATATTTTTAATATATATGATTAAAAATCAATCACTATTACCAGAATTTCGGTTTTAAAGTTTAAATTGTAGAAGGAAAATATACTTTAGTCAAATATGCGTAGTAGGTTTTGCTCCTATAGAAATTGTTGATTCTACTGGAGTTGAAAGCGTACAGTTCGACCACACGTACCTGGAATTAAATTTTTCGAAACTTGTTTGCGTGTAAAATTAGTACTACTGCTTGCTGATTGTGATTTTTTATTACTAGGCAAGGGACAATTCCGAATTAAGTTTTTTTAGAAGCTTGACAATTGATATCAAGTAGCTTACAATCACAACCTAGATTTTTTTGTGCATCTAGATACGTTTTATATGTTTTGGATTCAAATAGTATAAAGTAATCTTTACAGTATGTTTTAGAACACCAATCAAGTCAGGAGCAATTTTTATCGTGAGGATATTTACATCTACTACAAATTCATATATTAAGCACTAAATGATGAATATGTGATCCGGTGGAGTTCAATTTAACAAATAATATTAGACACATACCCAGTTTAAACAAAACGTCTGGCAGGCAAAATTAAATGTTATCGCAAGAGCTTGCCTGGATCTACCTGGCTTACGTTGTCGTCAAATACATGTAAATCACTCTTACCGTATTTTAAAATACTTACTAAATATATGTATAAACTAGTTTGTTGTTAAGAGTTTTCATTAAATTTTATAAACAAGTTTTCGTGCAATTTGTGTTAGTTGGTGCCACCATAATGCATATTTCACTCATATTCATTCATATATTTTCATGAATACAAGTTGTTGTTACCCGCACATTTCTAAACCATCGATGCACTAAAATACATAAATAGTTAATTACTGAATGATAACAAATTATTCACTAGCCCTCAAGTGTTTGGATTTGATAAAAATGCTTATTGTTGGAAATACTGGTACGTTTTGTTAAATTATTTCTAAAAAAATCATATTCAATGTTTCTTTCAGGAAGGAAATATTTTTTAAAATTTTATGAGAGACAATAGTTAGCAGCATGTTTAGCTGAAGCTTTCTTTCACACTGTATACGCGCATTTCGTAACATAATATATAGTTAACCACCAACAAGGAAAGCCAATGGAGATTGGAATGTAAGTTTGAAACAACATTACAATTTATGACTCGATTAGGGTCAGGTATGTCATGTTTATCAATATAAAAAACCACTGTCTGTAAAACAATATGCACAAGTAAATGCTTAGTAAACTGGATGCATATACGCTTTGTATAGTTAGATTCACATGAATGACAAGCTTACAGAGCAAGCATTTTTTGTGCAGCTACACCATCGACGCAATACACTGACGCATTTACTACACCAAGCGATAAAGCGAGGCAAGTGTAAACTTGATAACACCCTTATCTTTATGAGTGTTGGATTTTGCACCAGAAAAAAAATTTGTTCTGTGGGTGTAAGGACAGATCATAATTGAGGAGTTAGATATGTTGTTAGGCCCAAACGTAGGCTTGTAGCCTAGTTATTCCTAAGCATGTATGTTTTATAATGATCCTGGTATATGGAAGCCTGAATTTGGTTTTTAGTTAGCAATGACGCAAAGGTTTTTACATTCTTATTTGCCGTAAAAATGTTTCCTCTCATAAATATATCAGTTGTAACTGATTTTCCACTTTTATAATAATTTGCGTCAAATCACAATTTTATAATGGGTTCATGACGAATGTATTTTGCAAGATTACCCGTAAACCACAAAGCTCATATTATAATCAGCTTTCATTGAAGCCACTAGATAACAACATGTAATACATAACAGACCAATTCTTCAGCAGCCTGAGAACACTGTAAAGCAAAAAATGAGCAGAGCATATTATATTTGTTACACTCATTTTCAACAAAATATTTCAGAACTTTGCAGGAAGATGCATTTTTTAATTTAAAGACAGACTTTCTGAGCTAAATATTAGTTTAGTTTAAAATCCCACAGTTATAAAATATTAGTTTATTTAAACATCTTAATTTTTAGTAAAATTTACATAAATCAAGGTTTGTGATTCAGCAAAAAAGTTAGCCAGTTTCTACATTTACTAACTGAGTATTATATTGGCCCATAGAGAAGGTATTGAATTGGTATCCATAGAAAATGTAATATAAGGAACTATATAATTACAGAACCGTTTTTTATATTGATGTTTAATTTATCCGCAAAAAATAGTTTAACCTCGACGTTTGATAAAAGAAGACATAAAATGGAGCCATGGCAAGCTGATATATTAGACAGAATCTCCCATCTTTAATTGCTAATACTACCTGCAACACATTGTTAATAGCAATATTACAAGCCAAAGGTGTACTTGGTAGAAACGACAGTGAGGAAATAGTAAGCAATATCTAACTTTAAAAATGCTTGAGCGTAAAACATTTTACAATGAAATGTGTCATATTTAATTACAGGAAAAGAAAACAACAGCCCTTGCCAAAGCAAATTTGCTTTACAAAATAATACAAACTAAAGCAAACAGATATTACATATTAGTCGAGGCGTTAAAGGAAACAGCTCAAACAGGGGCTTCTACGACTTTGTTATCATATCCCATTGACGTACTCAGTAATTTGCGAGTCAATTTTTTTGGGAAAATATCTGTACTGAAAAGCATTTTGGATATTAGCCAAATCACTGCAATTCAGCAATGGTTGCATACAGATATTTCTACCAAAAGTTGCTTAGAAACGCATAAAACAATTTTGCAACAAGACACTATACTTCAACTTACCAAAAATACAATTCCACCTCGTCATTATCTTTACGTTCCTAGATTCCTTTCACGTCGACTAACAATAAATCCTGAATTGTTTGAACAAAAGTGTGCTGATGTGTTTGTGTTTAAAAACGTCAAACGATACCAGCTACGAAAACTGGTCACTTTAGATGGAATCGAATCATCAACAAGTCAACTGCTGAAAAGAGAGATAACAAGCCGATTTATTTTACTGGATGCTAATAACGACTGGGATTTAATCTGCGCCAGGAGCAATATCACAGCGCATTTGATAAGATATGAGGAAGACACACAAAGGTTTTTACTGGAAGCAACAAATGGCAATTCCGATATTCTACGCCGATATTTAAGGGACAAGTAGAGCTGAAAATGTGTACACGATTTGACCCTTCAAAATTTCGTGTCGTGTACAAGCAAACACGATATTATTTTTCCGTGTTCGTTTCGTGCACAACCTAACCGTGTTGTGTTCGTTTCGTGTTTGGCAGAACACGATAAAAACCGTGTACAAATCGTGTACAGTATACAGTATAAGTAAGAACAAAATGGTGTTCATTGCGACTAGGTTTTGGAATAGTTTATTGGTTTTTTTCTTTTAGTTAAGGTTTTATTAGCTTTTACAAATAAAAAGGTTTTATATTGACAAAACAATTAAAAGAAATGACCGTTTATGATATATATGTGGTTTTGTCCTAGTGTGGCATAAGAATTTAGCACGAATAAATTTTTTTCAAACACACACGTTTTTCAACCGTTTTCGTTTCGTGTTGTGGTATGCCGTGTACAAAACGTTTCGTGTACTGCCAAATTCGTGTCGTGTTTTGCCCAACACGATATGCACACAACACGGTTTTCATCCGTGTACACGCGTGTACGTGTACACGTTTACAGCTCTAGGGACAAGAACCAAGATTCCAAAAACACAACAGTTTCTGAAGATGAATTTGTGGAAACCATTTTGAAGCAAAATAATAAAAACATTTGCATCTGCTATTCACCCGGCATGGGGAAATCCCTACTGCTAGCAAACATTGCAAGCAAGCTTTCCCAAAAATATCCTGAAAGTGTTGTGGCATTTATTCAGCTACGAGACGTTACGTCTTTCCAAGATTTACAAAATGTTCCAAATATATGTCCCATGGAGACCATATTAAGTTATATATCTACATCACCATTGTCACAACGCGTCCTCTTTGAACTTACCAAACGGAAACCAATTCAATTTGAGTTTTTCTTTGATGGGCTAGATGAGGTACATCTAATGGACTTGAAGCTTACATTAGCATTTTTGCGTAAACTTAGCGACCAAATGCCTGAATCTCGGGTTTACGTAACATCTCGTCCAGTACTGCGTGGTAAACTTGAGAAACCTCTTGGCGTCATTTCTTATGACATTCAACCTTTCAATAACGAAACTCAGATAAATTATTTAACATCGCACTGGATCCGAGAACACCCCACATGTAAAATGGATAAACTTCTCGAATATGCTAACTTCTGCTTAACAAGTATAAAAAGTAAATTTACAAAAACCGAAATGCAGATAACCGGTGTACCACTAAAATGTCGACTAATTGCTGAAGTGTACGCGCGTGAAGCTGCTTTATAAGCGGATCAGCAACGGCGCCTATCCGGGCAGCTGTCTGAAAACTTTGCAGGTTCACTTTTTGAAATCTACTACAAATTTATTACGCGTCAGCTTGGAGAAGACCGGTGCAATTTTAACTGCATGTTGCAAACACAGCTGGATCATGTAAAGTGTAGTATAACATGTCAGGTGAGGAGCTACCATGTCTGGAGTGCACTTCAGCTTATTTTTCCAAACTTGGCAAACATACTTCGAGAAAGGATTAACTTCCAAGAACTAAGTGTTCAGAATATTTTGTCACCCGGACTTCTTGAAAAGGATCAAAATGAAAAATATCAGTTTACACATCGAACCTTTGCAGAATACCTTGTGGCAGAATATTTAGCCAACGTGGTGTTCACAAAACCGGCTCAGTCAGAACCAGTGGATGATTTTGATAAACTTGTGCAACAAACATCTTTTAATGAGCTTTTTGATTACCAACAAGAAGCTGGTATTCACATGATGGCATCTGAAGAATTTGTTCTTTCCGAAAACGTTGTTGCACATTTTTTGGAGACAATGCTGAAAGCTAAGCTGAAAAATACAGATTTGTTTTGTCCTTCCATTTTGCCACATTCAACCTACCAATTCTATCGTGTACTTAAATGCTGCTTGAAATACAGTTATGAAGAACTTTTAGAAATATATTTAAAAGCAACAGAAAATTTCTGCTCTATTTCGCAAATTCAAATATCTACACAACAGTTTGAAGTTCCTAAGCTTGAAAGCGCAACAATAAATCCTGACAAGATTCAACAAGAGCTGGAGATTGGAGATGGACAAGAGACTAGCAGTGGAAGTGCTAGAAATAGCAATAGGAAAATGCAGCTTAACAACCATTCGGAGAATTATTGAATTCTTCCGTGACCTTTTCGGTGTTGACATAGTTGAGTTATCTGCACATTCAAGTTACCGGGATACACCAATTCATATTGCTATTCAGCGTGCTGATTTTAACATTGCGCGTTACTTTATAGAAAAATTACCTCTTGAAAACCAAGGCTTACTTTACAAGTGCGTATGGTATTCTTACTTGGAACACGATGAATTAGTCGAAAAGAGACTAGACATAGCTCACCTACTATTGTCAAAATGCAGGGGCCTAATAACGGAAGAATGGAAAGAGGAGTTTCGTTCAGATAAAGTAAACCGTAAGCTTAGAAGACATCAAAGTACCCTATGCCTAGACTGTCTGCATTTGAAGGCAATCAAGTTCCTGATTGAAGAAGGAGCCAACTTTAAAATAATTGACGATGAAGGTCGTTCACTAATATATTTGGCAGGTAATATATGTGTGAGAAAAACTTTCTGGAACTGTATAAATATTTATATGTTGAAAGCACTTCTAGAAATTTCTTTCTGGATCCTGAAACTTTGAAAACATATTTCTCGCGTTTTTATATTAGCCCTGAAGAGCAAAAGACCAGAACGTTGCTCAGAGTTTTACGATTTCTTCAGTGGCAGGAAAGTCTAACACCAAAATTTCAATCAAACATACTAATTCCATGCATTGAAACTAAGCAAAGTCTAGAGCAAATATTGGAATCTATCCTTGATCCCACATTTTATGAAAAATACACGGAAATATTTATCTCTCTTTTTGGTGCTGCTGCAACTGAAGGTTACGAAAAAGTTGCTGCTTTGCTTCTTCCGTACGGAACCACTCTTCGGGAACTTGAATATGTTGACAACCGGACTCCTGTTCTGTTGGCCGCAGAAAATAAACAGCTAGAGGTTATAAAGGTCCTTGTTTCTAACGGGGATAATATTTTTAAGGTGGATATGCATGGCCAAACAATCCTGCATTTAGCAGCAGCAACCAGGTGCTGTGATTTTCTATATCAGTTACTGAAATTTCTTATCCGAAATCTTCAAACAATTGCGACGAACAACAGTTTTGTCGCACCTACTTTGGCTATCCAAACTAATCCACGTAACTTTCAGGATTTGTTAAACTGGAAGGAAAAACTGAAACTTCAAACGCCACTACACTTTGCCATTAGGTATATAGAAGATTGGTCCCTGGAGACACTAGATTTGCTTCTTCAATTTGGGAGCTTTTCTGAAATGCAAGATCAAAAAGCCATTAAGGCCAACATAGACGCAGTTGATCGAAAAAAGAATTCGGCTTTGTTCATTGCACTTAAAAAAGAACGTAGTTTGGAATTGGTAAAACATTTAGTTCGCCGTGGAGCGAACTGCTTTTTAAAGAACAATGACAATCAAAGTGTGGTGCAAGTGTGTGCGTCCATGGGACTTCCGGAACATCTGAAATACTTTGTTGCTATGGGATTTGATGTAAATGAGGTTGATAAAAGAGGAAACAATTTGATACAAGTTGCCGTTACTTCTAACTGGTTGCCAACCGTTCGGTTATACGAAACTGTTGAAGTTTTGTTAAAACTGGGAGTTGACAAAAGCAATAAAAATTTTGATGGAAAAACAGCTCACAATTTGGCAGAAGAAGGACTGTTGACCGACGTAATATTGGATTTTCTGTGATGAACTTAGTAGGAAAGCTTCATAGAGGAAAATAACAAGAACAACTAAAATCAAAAGTGACTTCGTAAAATGATGTATATTTATCAGTTGCACGATACATGCATCTAGCAAATGAACTATTGATGTATATGGAGCATATCAGCATTTGCCAAAATGTCCCCGGGATTTTGCTCTATCAAAAAATAGAAAATTTGTGTATTCTACAAACTAGTTCACGGAAATATAGAATATTTTGTAGAAGTTTACTTGAATTTGGAATTTAAGTGGTTTTTGATATAGCCACTGCCGGGTTTACTAAAGATGTTTGCGTTGGTGAAATCTACGATATATTTTAAACCAGCTCTGTAATCTTAGTTCTGCAATTTATCTTTTCTTAAGATGTAGATAAAGACATTGTGCATATTTTCAAAAAAGTTGTAAAATTTTTAACACAGTAGTCAATCACAAACTACTATTGTAATTCCAGTTATATTTGAAATTCTGAAACTATATTTAATATAATAATTATAAGCTTAATATATTTTATCATCTCTAAATATTTTAATAAACCTTTTGTCTGTTTCTGTCAGCATTTTAACCTCCATGGAAATAATAATATATGTTTCAATAAGTGTTCTGTCAAGAATACTTACATATCACTACAAAGAATTGAAATATAACGAACTAAAACACCAGTAGTAATTTGGAACGTTAAAGGTTCCGAAAATACGTTTTCCATCGGTTTTCCACTGCATACACAACGGTGGATTTTAAGGATATTTTAAAAGATTATTCATGTTTGATTTACTTTAAGCAGTTTTTAGTTAATCTAAACTATACACAATCCTAGATGGTTACAAGGAGTTCACTAAATCAAACCAGGAAAACAGCCTCAGTGTTACCATCAAATCCAAAATTTTCTTAGTATATATTTATTATCAGTTAACAAGTAGGTTGGCATACCACTCCACTCTGTATACATTTATTATTCTAGATCCTTATACATGATTCCTATATCTTAGATACTTCAACAATTAGCGGTGCCAATGCTTACGGTATGTAAACAAGACTTTTTATACCATAGTAAAATCCCGTAACCCACAAAACAGGTGAAACGAAGAACTTGTGCGTAATTTCTAAAACTAATGCTATTGCACTTATTTTTAAACCATAGAATAAAACATAGAATACTATTTGCATTTTCCCTACTAGTTTTGCAGGTTTTGCTGTTTGAGTTTTGATATGATATTTTGGGAATTTTTGTGTCCGTATCTTTACAAGATCATGACCTACTACTTTACTCCACCAGTCCCATATCCCGGAACTTTCAATCCCTCGAATGCGCCTGTGAATAAATTCTGGTATCCAGCCACTCAACGAAAATTTAATTCCCGTTTTTAGAATATACTCCTGTCCAACTGACAGTTTTTGTCCAACCAAAGGTTGAAGCGTTGCTTTGTATCTTTCAACCTCAATTTCGTAAACAATAAGAGCTGTGTTTTCACATTTTTGCAACATTCGTTCAAGCTGGATTTTATCTTTTATGTCTTGACTGACGTCAGTACGGTGGATTTTACGCTTTTCAAGTAAACTATGGTTTTTTAATAGATTTTGTAAGCGTGTCAAAGCTGTAGAAACGATTTTGCTGTTGTAAAATGTATAGTTAAATAATTTTGTAATATATCCTTGAAATTTTGTTCTCTCCACTTCCAGTTCTGATTCTGCTACCAAGCAAATTTCAGTTACATTGTTGTCAACATTTATAATATGAGCTGCCTTGTTAATGTTAAAAGAACAGGAGTCAACAAAAATTGGTGACCGATACACAGTAACATATTTTATGGCTGAATAAATTGTATACTTTGCGGTTATAAGTTCGCTAACGTACTTAAGTGGAATTATCTTTCTTTCCAACACCATGTCATAAATCTTTTCGTTTCTGTAGGCGTTGCTTATCACGAGAGCAGCAAGAAAGCAACTTGTAGCTAAAATACGACCCCGGTTAGTTGTTAGGAATGTCTCAGGAAATGGACCAGCTTGTTCCAAGAGTAGCTTTATAGGAATGTGTGCAATTTCTTCGAACTGCATGAAGACTCTCGTCGTATTGCTTAAATACCAAACGAATATAGGTACAAGAACAACTATGGTAAATAAAATCCAATACCAAACTGTGCTATCAAAACTGGCAAGCAAAACTCGAGCCTGAATTCTTTCCTTATTCAAACAACCACAGCTAATAAATTTCATACGAAAGGCTGGAAAATGTACAGTGTAGGCTGCAGTGTCGACGGAAAATCCATGAAATATATTCACAGTCATTGTTGGATATCCTGGGGAAAACTTTCTGTCAGGGTTAAAATTAGAAGAAAAAACGCTTGACCACAATGAACAAAGCATTGATTCCAGAAGAAACTTAATGCTCCTTCCAGTAGAACCATTTCTGGAATTGGCAAAAAATCCTTTTGTACATGTCGAACTCATAAACCAAGACAGTGCAACGTTTTTAGTGGTTATGTGCAACTTTGATATATTTTGGCTCATTTGCAAAACTTTTGACAAAAATATAAACTCTGTTATTTTCTCCCATTGTGAGGTTGAATTTACAACAGTTTCTAACATAAAACTTGTGTTACAATCCAAACAAGGAGGAAATACCATTGTTTCCCGGAATTCACTCAAATACTCGATTATGTTTGTGACAATCAGAAACTCAGCTTCCCATCGTTGCCGTATGTGAGTTAGAGAAAACTGAACACTAGGAAGCTCGTCTAACAAAAACACTCGGACCATTTGATTAGGCCAATTAATCATAGAATTCTTATGCCAAATGCTGGCCCTTAGAAGAAAGTCATTGTACTTTTTATTGTTCAACGGTAAAACATGCAAATCTACTTCGCAGCTCCAAGGACGGGTAGAAACTACAAAAAGTTGTAGAATTATTTTAGAACAAAAACGTAAGCCTCTTTGGTAGTCATTTGATAGAACAAAATTAATCTGATTCGAAAGAAATTTCGACACACACGGATTTAAACTTTCGGAAAAAATGTATCCACTAGTGTTAATACGGTTTGCTAATTCGGTACTTATATATCCGATATGAGAGTTTGCATTTCCTGGAAATTTAAAAGGTCGCTCAATTTGAATTAGTGTTGAACGTCTCATAATAATGGGAGCGTCTGGTGGTGTAATGTCAACACCTTTGAAATTTGAAACAAAAATGAGGCATGTCTCACAAACTGGAACGTTAATTTGTAAATTTACATTGTGAACTTTTGGGTTTTTGAACAACATTTGCAAATCAGTTTTATTAAAAGGAATCAGTTTGAATAAATATGAAGCAGTAACAGTGTGGCGATTTTCAATTAGAACCATGCTAATGATAACTGTAACTATTAGGACGCTGCAACCAAACCACGCCATTTCTTTTTTTTCTGTTAAAACTTTTAAAAAATATGTTGCGTTTCACAATTTCACGGCGATGGAAATATAAGATAGTCTTCGTTAAAATTGGCGTGGACATAAAATGTCTAACTTATTCTTTATGTGGGTTATTTGATTCTGTAGGTTCATGTTAAATACAGGTACAGCCAACAAATATTTTATGACTATGTTACGGGGAGAGAGCATAAGTGTAAATGTTCCAGGCATAACTAAAAATATTGCTTTACTTCAATCTCAATGAGTTACGAGCACACTTCATAAAATTATTATGAATAATTATTTTCAAATGTTTTGTTTTTTATCAAGTCTTCTTAAACTTTTGGAGTGTGTGGAGATTCAGTTAAACAATAACAACCGATAGTCAGGGTTGGCACCATGTCAATGTCCATGGACAAATGACATGTCAATGACATGACATGTCATGGACATTTGGAACCCCCATGACAAGTGACATTATGACATGTCATGTCATTTTACGTGTCATGTCCAAATGTCAAAATGTCATGAAAAAATAAAAATGAAAAATGGACATTTTTACTATTTCATGCTGCATAATTAACACGCTGTACATTGCATCAAGACTTCACACTTCAAAGCATAGATTCATGGGACGCCTCAGTTTATTTTTCGTGTACATTTTCAAATATTCAAGCTCATCTGCCGACTTGAAAGACAAAAAACATAAAGTCAAGAGCTGGAATGTCCAGCTGTTTTGTCAAAAGTCAAAATCCATGCAAGTCAGAACCACTGAATCATTGATTCTCTAATACAATTAGATAGTTAAGTAAAATCACAACTGTTTCATCAGTTCTTCTATTGCCATTATGTTATCAGTCGATTCCTAATTTCAAACCCAGTTATATTTTTGCAGTTTATTTGCAAAACGAACAAGCGAAGTTAAGTGGTTGAAGTGTAGAATTGTTTCGTTTATAACCGACAACTGTTCAGGGTCCCAGGCAATGATTTTATGCTCTGAATCAGTGTCTTTGTTAGCGGCTAAGAGTTAGCCATTCCACCAACCAGGGCTCTTGTTCTGGGTTCTCCTGCTTAATGCCGGAGCTTTCAGAGCCACCAGAGTTTTCTGCATCATTAGATGAGGTTGCTGCTGCTGGCTTGCTGGAAATTATTAGAAACAAGATGGGGTGGGTTCGTATAATGAATAATGGCCAAATTCAAACGCCTGCTGATGAGCTGGAGATTCTTTCTTTTATTCCAGCAATTCAGCTAAAAAATTTGGGGCATTTTGAATTCAGAAAATGGGTTAGAAATTTTGGACATGTCAATTTGTCCGGACATTATGTCCAAGACATGTCAATTTGTCATAAAAAATTTGAATTCGACAAAAATTGACATTGATGTCCAATGTCCATGTCAATTTGACAAATTGACATGTCATGTCCACAAAAATTTGAAAAATGACATATTGCCAACCCTGCCGATAGTAACTATAAAATTCTAAGCCAGGTTTAAACTTCAAGTGACATTTTTTGACAACTAGAAGGCCATTCAGAAGGCCAAAAACCACTAAACAATCACCTTTGAAAGGCTTGAATTAGATATGTTAGCTGAAAATTGCTTTTAATGTTGTCAATTGTTATTTCCATCTGAATATAGGCGCCTAGTTTAGTATTTTATATTATCCTGCCACATACCAACAATAATAAGATACTTAGTGATTAGTTAGTAGTGACAATGTCTCTTATGCATGATTGAGAAAACACTTGATGAATGGTTGTTTATTTGCCAGTCCTAATTTAATTGGATCACAGTTGTCTAGATTTCAAAAGCCTATTACGTGTCTATAATTGGTAATTTACATATTAACGTTCAATTCTTTTTAGGTAATATTTCGCAAATTTAAAAAATAAAACAATCATGGATATTGGGGATAAAAACTAATGATATATGTATTATTGGTATATGTAATTCATTTTATAACTATTTTATAAGTTTTATCGAAAAAACATAACCTCGCATCAACCAGGAGCTCTGTGCATGCATGGAACCAATCATTAGACATTCCCTTTGCAGGAAACAAGATGTTCTATAGAATTGCTCAGATTAAATGCAAATCTGAGCTGTACTTGTTCCACCAGAGCAACCAAAATCGCCATAATTGAAAAATATACTATTAATTTGTAAACAAACTCATAGGAACCAAAAGATAGAGGAACCTCATTACTGTCCTCTCCTCTTAATGTGTTTAGTCTTGTGACGGTTTTCATGTTATTTGAATCAATATTGACAATTCGTCGAGAAGTTACATAAGAAAGGTGTTTCTGAAGATTTGTTAACTGAATTGTTGACAATTGTTGCCTGTGGATTTTCGAAATCTGATTCCAAATCCCGGACTCATACAAGGTTGCAATTGGTTTTACAAACGTTTGAAATAAATAAGTTATAGTTTTGAAATGCATAACTTTAAGAAAAGGCAATATTGGCAACTCCGAATTTGAGTACACATTTCCATCAAAAAACGTGTACAAAGCTTGATGGGTGTCATAACTTGAAGTATAGTCATCACTTAGTATTATTCGTTCTGCTGGTAACTCAGAATACACAAACATAAATCTTTCCAACCTTCCGGACCGTAATAAAAGCTTGCAAGAATTAGTACGTCTAGTTGGTTTACAAAATTGCACAGAGTGGCCACCAGTCATATTTTTAACAAATTCAGGCATATAGGTTGCAAACTTTTCTGCCTTTAATTGTAAGATTTTATCAAAAGATTCCAAGCTGACTCCGTCGAATCTAAACTGATTCTGATAACTTAAGGTGAAATCCAGGTCCGCAACTGTTTTTAGCTTCTCATCATTTACTCCGTGAGAAAAGTTAAATGGCAGATTTTTTGTTTTTGCTGATGTAAACAAATCGTACAAGCAGAATGAGTAGCTTTGACGAAGCATAAACGTAGCAGTCTGCCATCCGATTATTAGAACTATGGTTTGCTTTTTAACCCAATGAGCTTTAAGTTCACCCTGCTGCAGTCCTGAAGCCAGCAACCACCACATAGAATTTGTAATTCCACCAATGTATAACACTCTATGAGTAAGTCCAATTGATGGTGAGCACTAAAAATTAGAAGTTCTTGGAATTCCAAAGTTTTTTCATATATTTAACACACATGTGCCCGATATACTTCACAATAAGTTTCAAAGTCTCAAGTTGCCCCGGAGCGGAATTACAAAGGTGTGAATTTTGAGCATCAAAAAATGACATGTTGACCTGTTACTCAATGACGATAAGGAGTTCATGGCTAAAACTTTTTTGATAAATTAGTCATGCAATTAGGTTTTATTTGTGACAATATTACGATCTAATCATTCTTCCATCACTTTTTAGAAAATGATATATCAAAAAATCCGAAAATTTTACAGTTTTTTTTAATTCAAATAGCTGTAACTTGCCAACAGTAGACCTTTGGAAGCTCCAAAAAAGTTGACCATCGGCAATGTTTAATGCTCTATCTATCCTAAAACATTGTTGTCAAAAATGCTTACCAACAAGGAAGCTTAGCATAAAACTCTAAGTCAAGAAATTTTCTTGTATCGACTTTCATGTATTTAGAGTCAATTAGCGAGTCACTCAGACATTTAAGTGGTTTGGCTAACAGCACTTTTGGAAGCTCTTGAAATGCTCTCTCAGAAACAGTGATGGCTGTTTTGACACAACATCATCATAAAAAATGCCAATCAAATTATTCAGTAAGATGGGTTCGTCCAAAAGTGTCAAAATTTTACAAAATCGAACGTAACTTTTTTTGTAGACAAGGTATTAAAAAATGAGGAAATGGCTCTTTGCAATTTTCATTAGCATCATTTTGACATGTCCATCATGACATTTGGACACTTTGGTGACGAGTGGCAACTGATAATCTGAAGCAATCTTGACCAATTTTTAAAAAAAATTGATTTTTTCGAATTTTGTTTTTTGTGCTGAATTTGGGTCAAACTGCCGTCAGCTCTCATCAGAAACATAAATCTTTAAGCATTTTGGGTTTTTCGGTACCTTTGCGTGAAAAGAAAAAAGTTTTAAAATATTCTATTTTTTAAAAATTGGTCAATATTGCCTCAGAGTATTTGCTACCACTCGTCACCAAAGTGTCCAAATGTCACGATTGACATGTCAAAATGTTGCTAATGCAATTTGCAAAAAGGTATTTCCTCATTTTTTAAATACCTTGTCTACAAAAATAGTTACGTTCGATTTTGTAAAATTTTGACACTTTTGGACAAACCCATCTTACTGAATAATTTGATTGGCATTTTTTATGATGATGTTGTGTCAAAACAACCATCACTGTTTCTGAGAGAGCATTTCAAGAGCTTCCAAAAGTGCTGTTAGCCAAACCACTCAAATGTCTGAGTGACTTGCTAATTGACTCTTAATTCATGAAAGTCGAAACAAGAAAATTTCTTGACTTAGAGTTTTATGCTAAGCTTCCTTGTTGGTAAGCATTTTTGACAACAATGTTTTAGGATAGATAGAGCATTAAACATTGCTGATGGTCAACCTTTTTAGAGCTTCCAAAGGTCTACTGTTGGCAAGTTACAGCTATTTGAATTTAAAAAAATTGTAAAATTTTCGGATTTTTTGATATATCATTTTCTAAAAAGTTATGGAAGAATGGTTAGATCGTAATATTGTCACAAATAAAACCTAATTGCATGACTAATTTATCAAAAAAGTTTTAGCCATGAACTCCTTATCGTCATTGAGTAACAGGTCAACATGTCATTTTTTGATGCTCAAAATTCACACCTTTGTAATTCCGCTCCGGGGCAACTTGAGACTTTGAAACTTATTGTGAAGTATATCGGGCACATGTGTGTTAAATATATGAAAAAACTTTGGAATTCCAAGAACTTCTAATTTTTAGTGCTCACCATCACTTGGACTTACTCTATACGTTACTCCAGCAATATAAAAAATTACGCACCATTGCAGCAAAGAAAATACCTCAAGTAGTAACGAAATGTTAAGCGTTTTATGTAGCTCGCTTTTAGCAATAAACACTTTGTATTTGTAACCAATCATAGACGACCCTATTGGCACCAACTGATAATCTTCCTGGTCACCAACTTTACCGTATTGAATTACAGTTTCTTGGATATTTACACAATACACATGTGTACAATTGAGATGAACAAGTATTCTCCTAACCAAGCAAGTTTTTGTGTATGTATCAATATCTTGAAAATTAACAGTTGGGTAATAGCCTATCAGCTTATTCTTTGCGTCGCAATTCTCAAAATTACTTTCAACTCCTGTTACAGGCAACACTCCTCCTTCATGATTGCTTGATAATTTATCAAACTCGGAGTTGTGTTGATCCCAGACTTGGTGCAGCATGCTTAGAGAGTTTACAAAAATTAACCGAAGGGGAATGAAGCATCGATTTGAACAAGGCACACAAGGTACGAATATTTCATAACGGAGCGGTTTGTCTTCTATTGCTCGAAAAACGATAAATCTGACCGGCCATACAAACAATAATGCTGAGGTTTCAATTACAACATCTTGTGTCCACGCTGTGAAAACAAGTAAGAACTCAGGCATAACTGCAGGTTTATTATAAACAATATTAAATTTATCGACCACATCTGTAGTTGTAAAAGTTCCTAGAAAAATCTGCATCAGAGCTATTTGCGAGTACTTATAATTTGTAATAACCTCAGCATAAAATTTGCGTTGTTCTTTTCCTACATCATACATATCAAGATTATCTTTTACTGTTGCTTGGTAAATTATCGTATTTGTGTAAAACGGAGGTTGCGTTGGAGAGAGAAAATTGATTGCATAGTGAACCTTCTCCACGTTAACAATGGTAAAGCTAAGCGTTGAATGTTTGAATATATTCCAAATATCAAAATTTGATACTGAGAATGTGTTTGACTTCGTTACTTTTAAAACCACGAAAAAAGTCGCAAAACCCTGGACGATCCTTAAGCTTAACATAATGGCATCGGTGTATAATTTTTTACATTTATAAACAAAAATTCTACAAACACTCAAACTACAGTTGCTAAACTATGCGTTAATCTATAAGCAACGTTTAGAGTTTTCTGCGTGGAATAATTTGTTCCGATTTTTTAAATGTTTTTTTTACTTCTAATGAACAAAACAAGTTTCAGTTAAGCTGTTAAATTAGTATCTCTCTTGGATTGTAAGCTATTTTGACACTGAACTGAAGTGTTTGTGGTTTGTAGTAATATTACGTGGTTTCGTATAAGCGATTGCTATTCCTCATACTAATCCGTTCAAAAAATACTTCTAGTTTAAATGATGACAAATTCTGAAGTGGCAAGTTAGTTATGGTACCCAATTAGTGCTTGCCAACTTGTAGTAGATTTCGAGGTATACCTAAGCTTTATATTGCTTCTTTATACCACAAATATTGGTTACTTAAACAGCATGCGTACGTATTATCGCTAAACCATCTTTAAGAATTTTAACTGAGAAGTTGACACAATATCTTGAAAAATTTTACCAAACATATTATGATTAAAATTTAATACTTTTACTATTTATTTTAAGGGCGATATAATGATCAAACCAATTAAGGTGTTTGCCTCGTCATTTGAAATCGTTTAGGAGGCATAAAGTTCCACTTAATACTTCTGAGTAGTTCTTTGCAAATTAATTAAAAACCTGGCTGTTTTGTAATTGTTTTGTAGAATAAAAGTTATTTCAAGCTTGATACCACAGTAAACCTTCAACATTGTATATGAAGTCAAAAGGTCACCGTTAATTTAACAAATTCCAAAAAAAATCCAGACAAAAAGGCAAACTGAGAGTGAAAAAAATACAAACTTGTATTAGTGATTTTTTCGAAGATTCATCGTACCTATCCTCTTCTTATATTCGTTACTGTAAACATTGATTCACTCCGTCTACATTTTGAAAGATTAGCCTTGATTTTCTAAAATTCCCAGTGTTTTATGGTAATTAATTTGTAAACGTTAGTCAGTTCAATAGGCAAAACCTTGTTGTATGTTTCCATCTACGAGTGTCCTACTTTCTAGAAGTAACTACCATTCACTTTAGTACATGTTTGGTTTATCCTGATGGATCCAAGACGCATTATCGCATTATCCAACACATAAATTTTCCCGGAGAAATGATAAAACTAGTCTTAGCAGAACCAAAGTAAACTATAACGGACATACAACGCCTTCCAGCTAAAAGTATTTCATCTGCTGGTACTACTAAACTGAAATGCCTGTGCTGGTAGATTTTAATTAATCCAAGTAAGTTTAGTTTTACGTAAATAGTTGTTCCTTTTAATGCTTCAATTTATTCAGTAGGCGTGCGCTCGGGCGTATTATATATAAATTGGACTATTAAAATAATCAATCAGAACGTTGGATGACGCAGGTAGGACAAACACGTGACAAAACTCTGATCGTACACTACCTATCAACGTACCAATTGGCTAAGTAAAGAACAACGAATGCCAGATAATGGATTAAATAAATTAAGCTTTAATTCTTGGAGAGAACTTCAGTAGCAACAAGTGAACACTCGCGTGTTCTAAAATCAACATATATGCGTTGGTGTTTGCACAATTTGCAATACTTTCAGACAATACGGTGATTCGGATTTTATAATTCCGCATTATTACTTTGTTTTATTTAATATTTAGAAATGTTTCTTGGTACAACAGCAACAAAATAGTTAGCTGCTGAACGTATATAGGTGACGTTTGGTTGATTCATTAGTCGAATTGTACATGGTATCAGATCTAGTCTAATTTCAGTCAAGTTTTACTAACCAAAAACGGAAATTTCCAAACAGGTTGTGTGAGTTCTTAATTCCGTAAATGTAGTTCATGCAGCCCATTAAAACTTGTAACATTACTGGTGAGTTACATTAGTGAGGGCTTAAGTGAGAATTTTTAAATGGCAAGATAACTTGCGCAGTTACTAATACTTGTTCAAGTTGTAAATTCTTTCTCAATTCATCCTAATCATGAGAGAACAGGCTGCTCAGAAATAGACTGGTCTCCACTTTACATGCTAAATTTTGTAGATTGGAATGCATACGCCGTTTCATCGTATCCCATTAAAAAATTGAATGGTATACTAAGACCTCTGTTGCATGATCAAACACTTTTGTGTCTATTACAACCTTTTTTAATGTGGATATTCCAAAAATGGAAGTACCAATTGTGCTAACACATGCAACTTGGCCGAATAACTTATTATTGTCATGTAACAAACCTGCGATAATATTATTTGAACACGAAGCTGCCAGGTATTCTCAAGTATTAGAAGCTAAAGGTGCAGATTTTATTTCCATTAGCGAAGAGAAATTTAGTAACTTATATGTAGGCATTCGAATTGAGGGTTATGTTTCGCCAGCATCTTTAAGGCGACTTAGGCATTTAACGGAGTCCGGAATAGTTAGCTGGTTGGCAGAGCTTTACGCACAGAACAATTTAGGTAATAGTGGTGATTTTGTTCAGCCTAAAAGCGCTACATTACAAGGAAATGTTATCATCATTTTCGTTTTGCTTTCAATTGGATTGTGTGTAAGCTTATTATCGGCAATTGTTGAGCACAGAGTAAAGTTGACCTCAACGCTATTTAATATATTAATCTGTTTAAAAATTATTTATAACTTAATTGTTAAAATTATAAGCTGTAAATAAGCGGTTAAATAAAAAATATAACCTCAGTCTCGTTAACATTTCAATATTCCATAAACAGCACTGGAAAAATAGACATAAGCTCCGGCGGCCTTCACATTTTCCAAGCAAGAATGTGCACATGGGATAATGACTTTGGAGGAAGTGATGGCAGTTATTGTACGAAAGAGAAAGCAGTATCGTCGTTGTATTTTAAAAATGCAGTAATGTGCCTGAATTATTCGGAACAATCAACTCAAGAGCTTTTGACACATGTGCAATTTTAATTTTGCAGGTTGGTGTGCATGTTGACAGTAGTGAGGGAAATTTATTAAGATACGCGGAAGAAATGCCAAAATACCAGAACAGAATTGGCAATTCAATATTTATTGTAATCCTGTACATATTGAATGCCATTTTAAAGATTCTATTTTCTATTGAAGAGCTGAGGAGCAGCGTACCCACGGCGTGTGTGTTGAAATTCCAGGTAAATAAGAAGAAGAATTTTTAACTACGGTTTTAGTGGAGAAATACTTATCGACAAACAAAGTTTATTTGTTGACTGCTTATAATCAGGAAGTCTGACTGCATACAAATATTTACGAAACAAGGTAATAAATTTTGAATTTTGGCTATTGTAGGCACCGGAGTATTGGTGCCTATTTTTTATGATGTGGTTTTATATGGGCATAAAGGAGATCATGTAACGCAGTTTTTTACGCTGCTGCCGATGGTATAATTAGTTTTTAATTTCAAAATGTAGTTGTTGAAATAATTGTTATTGTTGTTTATGTGTAAATAAGTTGTTTGGGGCTGCGGTCCGTTGACTGTACGTTCAATGCAGTCATTAGGTTAATTGCTAAGGGTACTTGTAATTAGTTAATTGGGATTGTTTGGGAGTCAAGGGCCAAGGCGAAAAGGGCATAAAAGGAAGTGTGATCCCAATATCTAGTGTCATTCGTAATTGTCAGTCGAGATTGAGAAGTTGTATGTAGCTTGTTCAAGATTGTAATAAAGTTGTTAAAAAGTAGAGCCCACGTTGTTATCATTTTAGTAACTACTTAGGCATATTAAACTGAGCATCGAATAGCTATATTAGATCAACTCTACCAAGGTATATTATGATGCATAATTTCAAGTACCCGGAAATAGTTGCTTGTAGACATTCCAGAGCCAGTGAAATTGATCACTGCTGTTTGTAATTCATACGTTTATTATTTTGTGAGCGTTGTACTTGTATAATTGCATATTATTTTTTATGTGACTTTTTTATAAGATATTATGCTAGTAACGTTTTTAGTGTGCTGACGAACACAAACAGTGTAACCTGTACGTGTTTTACGTAACAAAATTGACATCATTGATGTCAGCTCAGAAAGCCCTATTTTTGTTAATAATTCTAAATCTAGAATACTATTTAGCGTAGTTAGTAATCCTTAGTTTGTAACCCGAATAAACTAGTTTGAATAATAACTTATTTACAGATGCACTTGTTATGCCCAGGGGGTTGTGGATGCCATCTACCCAAACCTAGGTAGATGCACCTGTCGACTAAGAGCTGGAAGGAGAAGGAGGAGCGAAGCATGGAGCGTAAAAAATACACGTAGAGGTATTCTCTACGTGTTGAGATGAATGATGATTTGTGGAGAGATTTTGCTTTTTAGTTTTGAGTTGGCTTTTGAGAGATGAAGAAGCAACTTGGACTTGGGATTGTGACGATGACGGTGTGGAATGGGAGCACCGCAAGCAGTAGTAGTGAATATTACCCGTAACAAATTTTGAGTAGTTAAATTTAATTGTTGTAGAATTACCGAATCTCTGCGTGCATACAAGTTTACTGAATGAATAAAATAGTTAGTTGTGTTTTGTGGGCTCTAGTGACCCACGCAAAATTAAGTTTGAGTCGTGAGGTGTGGTTGATTAAATCATCATCATCAGTTAGCACAAGTGATAACGATAGTGTCATCACAGTGCAAGAGGGTAAAGGAGGTCTGGGTCAAACTAGTGAAGCCTGAAAATTACCTGTTTCTTCTGAGCATCAATACTGTTCAGCATGTGTATTGTCTGTTGTGTACAGTTCTGGGGATTTGCATAGTGGGGCAAGAGGTTGAAGTAGGAGCATAATCACGAAGTAACACCCCATTCTACCCCAATACACTTTAAAAATTCATAAAACATAAGTACGGCATGGACGATTTCATAATTTGTGCATCCAGAATATCCCTTTTATCAAGCTACCTTTTATGATTAATTTGCTTAATTGAAATACGTTGTACATGGAGTAATATAGAACATAACGTTTGACGAAAAACCATGTACAAATTTACAAATGCACGATAGATTGACCATAGCAGGCAATGCAAGAAGCAATCCATGAAGTGTTATGTAATTACAAAACCTACCAGAAAAAGGAATGTTAACCAGAAAATGGAATTTCAACCAAGAAAAGGAGTGTCAACCAGGTTATTGAATGTGTGTTAAGGAATGTGTATTGATGTTGTCTAAGTCTAATAACAAAATTGGTGTAAAATTTATCCATCCCGGATGCGTTTACGTAAACCGGAGCGAGTCGTGGTAGTATGACATGAAGGTGCCCTAGCACGATATTTCCCTATCATTTGATACCGTTACAAGACAGAATGGACACATTTAGATCAAATTTCAATATCATACTGCTGGATTAAAAAACCCTTCAAATCATTTTAGCTGACGGGAAAAATGTTAACCAATTTGGTAGAACTCTGGCAACCGATTAACTTAAACATCGATGATAAACAACTAAAACATGCTCGCTGCTTTTTAAACATATTATTTATATTATATTACTGTCGATGTCCGTCCAGTTAATAATTATTTACATGATATAGAAATTAAAGTCGACGGACGGACACACATCCTAAATAGATCATCTGCAAAGCGGCGAGCTAATAAGTCACGATTACTAAATAATTTTAAAGCATACCATGGTTAGATGTACACTGCAAATTTACCTAAAAACAATTAAATTAGGTTGTACTAAAATAATATATGACAAATAAAGTTCTTGTTGTTGTAGTACACCGCGAGTACTTTTTTAAAAAAAATTTCTTTTGTTAAAAGTCTGTGTAAAAGCTAAAATACGTTTACAAAAAAGTTTTGAATTCTTATTCCAACAGAAAATTTTGTGTAAATGCTGGGTTCAATATTAAGTTATTAATTTTAAAAGACAATTAATTCATTGCTCGTCAAAATGATTTATTTTGAATTAGACAGTCAAGAATATGTGATTGTTAAAATACCTCGTTTAACTGTAATGTACTAGGTGTTATATTAAATCTTCAGTACACGTGAATGTCAGCAAACAACAAGTACGCACCTGTTGAGTTTGGACATTAAAGGGTTTTGGAAAGTTTGTCAATACAGAGTGACTTAATATTAAAGTACTTCTTTATCAAGTTTTCTTTATAAACCATTCAAGTGATCAAGTGACATTGTCACTAGAAAATGTCAGCGTTTTAGTAACTTATAAGCAAATAAAAATTTCAATTTCACAGAAAGAAATGACTTCAAGTAACATGGGTAAGTACTTTTTCAATTAAGATATAAAACGTAAGATATTCAGCAGTTTAAGGGGTTATGTTCTGAATAAATTTGACAGCAAATGTCATTTGGTGGTTAAATTGGTATAGAGTTTTGTTAATATTTTACCAGTCTACTAAGTTTCTACACACAATCTCATTTTTTACTCTTAAATTATAAACTGAGACTTATATAAACACCTTTTAAATTGCAAAATCCGTTATACCTTTTTTGGAAGCATTACATCATTTTGTAATTGTAGCATTGTAGAAACCATTTGAGTACTTCTTTGCAAACGTCGAGTTTTTTTAAGATGTATGTAATATTTGGTTACCGCATCATGAATCATTTTATTCTAGTAATATTGTTTACATTTGCACTGGCATATGGGAGCGAAAATTTCGGAATTCGTGATGTCAAAATACTGAGCAATAACAATAGTTTATACGCTGTTCTATCTAAATTGACTAAACGTTCAAGCCTGAGATTTCCAATTCAAATTTGAGCAAACTGTCTGGTGTGCGTAAATAACTTTCGTGCAGTTGATATTGAATCTCATGATAATCCAATCATCCTGAAGCAAACTTTCCCTATAGTTCTACACGTATACCAGGAAACGATATATGGTAAGAACGTTTCTCCGGAAATTCTGGAATCTCCAATTGAATTAACTGCTCTACTGCGGCAAAAGAACTGGACAGAAATTCCTACATTTGCTGGATTGTGCTCCTCAAAGTACTTGGTAAACGACTTGCATCTGCCAAATTTGTACAAGAAGCAAATATGTACAAAAATAGCACAACCAATTTTTGTGCTAAATTCAAAACTTTGGAAGGAAAAACTTTATATACAACTGCTGCCCCCAGTAAATGGCCCAACAGAAGACAGTTTCCTGACAGATCTGAATTTTCACCGATACAAACGCCATATTGACTTCCAAATATGGAAAAATTTTGACAGCACTACTTTCTATCTAACTGGAAACTTCTCGTTTGGAAGCCCCTTATTAATTGTTACTAATCAAAACATTTCTGTAAATTGGTTGAACCTAATGAAACAGCTTTCAGCAGACAAGTACAATCGATATGAAGTGATAAGCATGCTTTTGTTGCAAACTTTGAAAGAAGGTAGAGTCGTCACAAAAACGAAAATATTTTTTATGTGCCAGAGTTGCAAATTTAATTCTCCACATTTAACATTTAACTTGAATAATGTCGGTCTACCGTACGTACAGCTTGAGGTAGAGCATTTGCTCAAGAATGTGTCATATAATCCCTATATGTTTGTTTATGTCGACTTAAACGAATTCAGCATATATGACCCGCTACACGAAAACTGGAAAAACTTTGCAATTACGATTTACAAATCTTCAGTAACAAAGCTTATAAATTACATGATTGGGGAAATGCTTCGCCAAGTGATTGGCAAAGGAGTGGAAATACAAACTACTAACGACTACTGGACACAACCTCCGCAAATATCTTTGTCAAAAGTGTCCGGTTATTTGAGTAATGTTGGTGTGTTATTATTGGAGTATTATCCTAACAGAATAAGGTTCATTAGCTGTGGTGATACTAAATCAACGAATTTCTCATACACAGTGCTTCTTTCAAATTTTGACTATATGACGTGGATCTGGATCTTAATTTGTTTTGGATTTGTTTTCCCTTTATTTCTACATTTCTTTCACAGGCTAACTGATTCAGCAAGTGGCTTGTGGTCAGTCTGGCATGTTTCGTTAAAATGGTTGCTTGAACAATCCAACCCGTTGCTAGAAAAATGGTTTGAAACGCTTTCAATTAAAATCGCTTCTTGTGCTGCATTCACTTGCACCTTGGTTTTGACAAATGCATACAAAAACGATAAGTTGCATGATATTGTAGCCCCCGACAAGTTTCAACCTTTGACAGAATTTGACCAGCTCCTTAAAAATAATTTAAAGATATTTTCAGAAATGGAAATACGAGTTGAGGAAGATGAGGATGACATCTACTATACGGGAAGTAAAAAGCGGTACTTTAGATTTAAAAACATTGACAAACACTACATAAAAGCAGAACGGGGCAATCAAGAGGTGGAAATTTTTATATACAGCAAATATAGGTTCCAGACTCTTGCGCTTAAGATTAGAAAAGAAAACCTGCCTGAAAGCATGCAAGACATTTTGTCAAATTCGAGCTTACCTGAAGATGCAATTGAAACTGTAAAAGCGTTTTTACCTGGAATAAGTTATTCGCAAGATAGTTTTCGTTATAATGTGGATATACTTCAGATGTACAAAACATTGAGTATGCTGAAAAAGTGTAACAAAACTGCATTTCTTGAGTATGAGCACCGTATTCAGGAACATGCAGCGATTCTAAGAAACATCGGAACAACTAAACTGTCGATTGGAAAGCAAGTTTTGATGGAGAACTTAGTTGCAATTAACTTACACGGTTGGGTTCCAAAGTTTATTCTTCGGCGATTAAGAAGCGTTGAAACGTCAGGCATCGTAAATTGGTGGAACAAACTAGTAGCAGGTTACCTTCCCACGGTGCGTTTTAGAAGGTACTTTGACCAAGCAGAAGAACTACTAAAGAAACATCCTGATTTTATTTCAAAAGAAAAAATTTGGAACTCAGAGCCTGCAGCTAGCATATCAGGAAATATTTCAATTGTATTTTGGATTTTGCTGATAGGTTGTGTTACATCTTTCTTTGTAGGGCTATTAGAGATAGTTTGCATTTAATTAAATTACCGAGTATGTTTAAATCATATCAATATATCTACTAATCAAACATTGTTAAAATTTATTACTTGTGAGTATTTCAGAATATTGAGTGTTAAGGATTGAATTATTTGGCATCACTGCAAATATATCCTACATTGCATTAACTATTAACCATAAACATATAGAATATTTAACACGTCAATTACGCAGGTAATTATTTGGAAACATTCTAATAAGAATTTTATTATAAGATATTTACTAATGTTATAAGCTATTATAATTATGCGCACTATTTAAATATTACAAAAAGGCTTTTTATAGCAAATTTGGAAAGTACGACGAAATATATAACATTGAAAACACAATGAACTAATTATCAATCTAATCACTTATAGGATAGAACTGCGATGGGACAATTTGCAGCATTGATTACTAAAACTTGAACTAATCAGTTCTGATCAACTAAAACACACTGATCAAAACTGATTCAATTTCTTCTCAAATATCTACCTTGTGTGTTTAACTCCGCAGACAAAAAAAACGATCACGAAGAGGAAACTGTAAGCAATATTTTTGTAAGACTGTTTTCAACTCTAAAGCGTAATATTAATTAGTACTCTGAAATTGAACAAATGAGACGGGATGGAATTTTGGAAACTTTTCAAGTTTTTGTAACTTCCACTGACCAACTTGGCAGCTGCAAAATTGTGTAGGTAGTTTTAACAAGTGTATACATAATCTTTTTGGCAGTACAGCACAATAGTTTGTGAACTTCTTGTAAACATACCATTCCCAATCAAAGCACTACATACAACACTTTTGTATTTGAATCCAGCGTGACTACGTACACCGTAGTCGCACTTTTCAAATCGCCGGCTTGACTTTCAATTCGAATTTTCTTTCATATAAAAATTTTCTGTTTTATTTGTCCCATAGATTTTTTGAAAACTTATAAATTCCAGACGACCACAAGGTATTAGCACGCTTCATAATCCATGGATCGCCCCAACGAGAAAATATCTAACCTTCTGAGCGAGTCATAAAGCTCTTGCCCCCTAAAAATAAAACGAAGCCTTTTCTGCTTTATGTTGCAAGTGAAAGTTTTTATCAAGCTCTTTCACCTCGTCGGACCACTCAAATATTGCATAATTTTCGCACAGGTTATTAGTGTATTTTGTATTCACCCAATATTTTGCAACTATTTTATTCTCAGCTATTCGAACCAAAATTTTTTGTTTGGTTTTTTGGATTAAACGTTAAACAACTTCTTAAAAGGCGAAGGTCAACAAACCATAAAAAATGAACAAACTTGTAAGCGTTGGATTTTTGTCTAGAGACTTCACACGAACTATTCAAATGCTTTCTGGAAGAACCAAAATGATTAAAGGCATCCACGTTTACTAAAATCTTGAATTGTAATGTGTAATTTTTCCTTAAATTATCATTATACTCTTTAAACAAAACGGGACGTCTTGGAGCTGTTAGTTCCTGAATGTTATCACCCATACAAAAAGAACCAATGATAAAAATAAAAAACAGTCCAAAACTGTATGGTAAGCTTATGGCGTTAGTATAAAGGAAAAAAGCAGAGAGTACTAATGTCAACTTTTAGTGTATGCATAGATGTCCATGTCATAGGCCGTTAGGGGTGGAAGAGACGATGACGATGAAGATGATGCCTAAAGATGATGCTTGTGTTTGTGTATAGGGTGAATGTGCATATGTGTGTGCTTTGCTCAGCATCGAATAAAGGATGTGCGTGAGAGCAGCTAGAGTCTTTGTTCATGCGTCAAAGTATTTTGGCGCATTAACAAAGCTGGATGTTGCTCATAGCACCTCAAGCACACTACGCTCTTTCCTTTTCTTGCTGTATAAAACCGAAAAGGAAAAGAGCTTTCTTGTGTGTGTAGTGAGTCCGTGTTCATGAAAATCATGATCACGGAGAATATTTGATATGCTTTTAAAAACAGAAAACGGAAAAAAACGTGGTGTATGGTGTACTTTGTAGTTGTAGTTTCACTTTAAAGGTAGTTAGATTACAGGTATCCGTGATCATGTTTCATGGCAAAGGTTTAGTATAGCCTGTCTGAGAATAAAGAGGTAACGGCACCGGTGCAGAGTACCAGCTCCACCAAAAATTAAATTTTACGACGAGATTTTGTGTATGGCCCCAAACGTGCTCTCTTTTCTCGCTAGGATGCAATGCTAACAGGTGACTATATGGTAATTAACCAATGCTTTTTAAAAATGTTGTTGCAAAATTACTAATTTGGTTTCTGTGAATTTAGGAAAAGCGAGATAAATTGTATAAACTTGTAAAAATTTGTGCTCATCATTGCATCCATTTCATCATATTAAACAAACAATTTTTCTTCAAATATTTTATTATTCTTTAGCAAACGGCGTGCTTCGTATCCAATCTGCGTAGCTCCTAGAATCACCCGCATCCCAGTCGTTAGGATTTGGCTTTTCTGCCATCAACTTTTGCATTAGAGGCTCCAATGGATAATCAACAGCATGTAACCACCAATATGGATTTATCTTGTTATATTGCGTGAAGCGAATATGTCCACCCACAAGACATGCCACCCTATCAAAATATAATTGGCACTGTGCTACGGTTCTGTTCAAATCCCAGTTGTCACTCTCCTTTACAATTTGCTCAATACGAAATAGCAAAAAGTTCAAGCAGGAATCCATTACCCTGCAAAATAACATATTTAAAAGTTAACAACATTTTCATAACATTTTGGCATTCAAACCAAGCTATGGACAACATTTTTTTAATACATACCCAAACGCTTGTGTGTTTTTGGCAATTTTGAAGTTTATTTTGGTCTCTTTCCCCAACTTTTCTTTCCCAGACAAAGTCTTCTTAAATCTTTGGATCACACGGTTAATGCCATGCATCCGAAAACGTTGTCTGAAAAGGTCCATGCATTTTATTTTTCCGTCAGGAACTACCCCGTTTATGTTAAATATTGTCCACACTTTGCCTTCAATGTCAAGTGCAGCACCGTGACTCTGGAAATCTTCGTCGCCAAGCGGGTTGACGTATCGGATCGATGACTCTTCTGGGATGTTGTATGGCGACTGGAAGTGCTTGTTGAAATTCCGCATGAAATCTACTTTCAGATTGTCATGGGTAATTATAAATATTATCCGCATTTTCTGGCGATGGTGGCTCCTAAGCTCCTTCCACTGCTTCTCACGCATGGGGTTATTCACGCGATTCTTATCGTGGCACCCAGTGGACATGCGAAGGTACACAGCCTTCACTAATATTGTATTTTTGTATTGTTTTGTATTGGTTTATTTGTATTAAAACAAAGACTGCCTTCTAATAGAGCCTTTACAAGTACACTTTTACACGAATTTAAGCTAATAAAAAAGTAAATTTTAGTAAAATATCCCAATGCGTCAAAGCACTGCTGTTTGGCTTCGGTTGGCAAGTTTTCTTTGTCGCTTGTTTCGGACTCCGCAACGAAATTACCAACTGTCAACAGTGGCTGGAATTACCAACTGTCAACGCCGTGGAGGACGCGGTTTTAGAAACTTTTTAGTGGGTTTTTATTTACTGTTGGCCCTGCTCCATTGTTCTTGTAACTAGGGACAATTTTGGTATAAGAACGTTTGCCCATTTTACCAGAAACGAAAAACTCCTACTTTATTACAGAAAGTTTAAGGAAACGCCACTTTACAAAGACAAGTGCTGACTGCTTGAAAAATCTTCTAAAATGCAACTGGCAGTCCCTTGAAAGGAGTACTAGATATTTTTGTTTTATCCTTCTGAAAATTTAATAATCCCCAATGTGCGTTTTTATTCACGCACGCATTCATCTTGTGTTTGGTCAAAAGCTATTTTCGTCACCACTTGCCGTGTGGTGAAACTCAATGTGTTTAAACCCTTCCTACCCTTTCACGCGGAGCCCTTTTAATTACATTTCCAACATCACCCAATCCACAACCGCTTTGCTCCCTAATGTGTTGGGTTAAATATTATTTTTTCGCCACCACTGTCTTGTGGAGAAACTCCACATGTACACAATCCCTTTCAAAAGCTACCCTTTCGCGTGAAGCCCTCATGTCCATCAGCATCATCGTCACCCTACCACCACCACTTCGGTCCCGTCCACCCCTAACGGCTATTGACATCAACATCTGTGCATACACTAAAAGTTGACATAAGTACCTTCTGCTTTTTTCCTTTATACTGGCGTTTGCTAGTAAATTCACTACCTTGAAACAGGAAACCCTAACAACTGCCAGGAATAAATATACGTACTTGCACAAAAATGATAACAGTTGGTTAGAATTGTGTTGTGGAAACTGATAACATATTTTTGGAGAATATTATTTAAAACGCTTTAAATAACAATAGCACTCCAGGCTGGTGTATTAAACACAGAAACAAAGCCACTAAAGGAAAGTCCCGTTTCTTTGAATCCAACGTCACAAGTAAAAAAAAGTTATGGATATTCATCTTCTGTAATGAGTGGATGTAGCATTGTATCAGTATATAACGTGGGCCTATTATTATATAGTCTATTCTGCAATACCAGAAACTTGGTGGTATTCCCTAGAGACAAAGCTCCAAATTGTAAAGCAGTCAAGCTACCAGTATAGTGACTAGGCTCTGATTTCGACTGGCCGTTGTAGCCCACGCCGTCAGCGGATTCGGGAATTATAGGAATCTCATTAACTGTTTTACTTAACCTTGTTAACGTTGCTTAACGGAATTTACGAGCAAACGTCATATACTTACTGTGGTGTATGTGCCCACCACATAGATAGCTTAGTTTAGTCAAATTATGTTAATCGATGCTAGACGATAAGACTTGCTGTAGATTGATAAGACCTTGAACTGTCTGATTTGAAATTGTCTACGAATCTGTCTGACAGTGCTTCTGTCTTGTAAGCAATAAAGATATACTAAAAACTGACTGATCTACACTAAGGCAAAGAACCATGCATTGATTTGCCCCATGCAGCACCTCATAATATTCATGTTCGTAGTCCATGGCCCATAGCTCATAATTTAGAGAGTCATAAAGATACGAACACAACATTTTGGCGACGAGTGATGTTATCAGTGTAGTGATCGGTGAATCGTATTCAGTAAACTGACAACTGAAAAAGGAAGAAAAAGACAGAAGCTTGGGAAAAAGTGAAGAAAACAGTCATTCTTACACCGCCCCAAGCCAAGTGAAACCGTGAATGTATAAGTTGGTTTTTAGGGAACAAGAAGAAGACGATCCCGACACAACGATAAAAGTTGAAGAAAAACCAGATCCTTACCTGCACGTCACGATGGGAACAATTGGTCAATTGAAACCTTTTGATAACACCACCGACGATTATGAAATCTGGCAAACTACGTTCGAGTCATTTTTCATTGCCAATGGAATTGACCAAAGCGATCCAGCAAATGCAAAAAGAGTAAGAGGGATTTTATTGTCATCCGTTGGCCTGCCAAACGTTGGTTTGTTAGCTAATCTGTTATCTCCAGCAAAGCCAGAGGCAACAACAGTGAATAGAATATTGGATACACTCCAAAAACATTTTAAACCTGCTCCAAAAGCAATAACAGAGACGTTTGAGTTCATGGGAAGGAAACAGCAGCCGGGAGAAACACTCAGGACCTTAGCCACTAAGTGCCAGTTTAAGGACTTGGAGGAAAGACTACGAGACCAATTTGTCATGAGTGAACAGGCACAAACCAACCTGTTCACTAAAGATGATACTATAACTTTGGCAGAGGTGTTGTCGGTAGAAGTTGCGCGAGAAGCAGCCGAAGCAGGAACCACCCTCATCCGAGCTGGACATCATTCACCGAAGGACAGCCAAGTTAACAAAGTGACCAGAGGAAGACGCCCAAAAGTCCGTAAACAGCAGCAAATAAAGAAAAATGAGCAGAGTCAGAAGAATGAAAAAATCAACTGCAGCAGTTCCAGTGAAAAGTGCACTCGTTGTGGTTACGGAAATCATAACGCTTCAAATTGCCCTAACAAAGACAGCATTTGCAACACGTGTGAGAAAAAGGGTAATTTTGCAAGAATGTGCAGAACCAAGCCATCTTCAGCTACAAAGGTAGTGAAGTTAAGGTAAAGTTAGACGGTGCAAAAGTGCAACTTCCAAAGGGAAAAAGAAACCAGTGATTGTAAATGTGAAAATAAATGGCATGAAAACGACAATGGAACTTGATACAGGCTGTGATGACTCTATGTTATCAGTGGGAGACTGGTAAAAGTTAGGAAAGCCAAAGATGCGAGAATCCGACTCCAATGTTCATCACCTATTTGGAAAAAGAAACTTTCTACCCACTGGGAGAAATCGAAGTACAACTTGAGTACAACGATCAAGCAGTGACAAGTTGGATTGCCGTTGTTGACCAAGGCAACTCACTGTTTGGCAAAGATCTGATAAGCAAGTTCAGAATGAATTGGAAGTTAGTTGACTCTCAATTGAAACGTGTGACAAGTGCTACGTGAATTTAGTGATGTTTTCGAAAAACCCACAGCAACAGAACGTGTTCGTAATTTCCGTTCAAACATCATTATGAAAGATAATGCACAGCCAAAGTTTTTAAAAGCTAGACCGCTTCCTTGTGCTACACACAAGAAAGTTGATGATGAACTGGATTGATTGAGAAAATTGATTATAGTGAGTGGGCATCACCATTGGTTGTTGTCGCTAAAGCAAATGGACGTGTGAGAATCACTGGTGATTTTAAAAATACAGTGAATATTCAGTTGTGTGTCACTCAGTATCCATTAGCTTTGCCCGAAAATATTTCTGCTATGATGACCGGAGGAACAGCATTCAGCAAATTGGATGGAAGCGACGCATTTCACCAACTGGAGCTGGAGGAATCTAGTAAAAAGTATTGTGTTATAAACACACACCGTGGGCTCTATAGGTATAAAGTGCTACCTCAAGGAATAGCATCATCACCAGCCATTTTCCAGTGATTTATGGACATCATGCTGCAGAAAATTCCGAAAACAGGATCCTTTATTGACAGTACAATGAGTGCTGGAATTACCAAAGAAGCTCATTTAAAACAGCTCAGGGAGATATTCCAGCGCATGAGAGAATACAACTACAAACTGTCAACTACAAAAATCAGTGAAAAGGGAAATAAAACCAGCGATGAGAAAGTGAGAGCCATTGTTGAAATTCCAGTGCCAAAAGACGCCAGTGAAATGCGATCATTTTTAGGACTAGTACAGTTCTATGGAAAGTTTATGAACAAGTTGGGTGAGTGTTGTGCACCGCTTTATGCACTCACCGAAAAAGTGAACAAAAGCTTGCCAAAGGGCATTTGATGAAGTGAAAAGTCTCATCAGCTCCACTCCAATACTAGCTCACTTTGACCCCAGTGTTCCAATTGGTTTCTCCTGTGATGCTTCAGCTATAGGAATTTCCGCGATTTTGTATCACCGATGCCCAGGCGGAAGCGAAATGCCCATACAATTTGCCTCGAAGAAACTCTCTGCAACACAAAAACGCTATCTTAAAATTGAGAAAGAGGGATTGGCAATTGTGTTTGGCTTGGAAACGTTTTATAAATACCTGTGCATGGAACGGTTTGAACTAATAACCGATCATGCCCCACTGCTGAAGATATTCGGACCTAAAACACAGTTCCCATCTTTTGTAGCAACACGATTCCACCAATGGAGTCTGTACCTAAGCCAGTTTACTTACGACATAAAGTATCGTAATACCAAGGAACATGGGAATGCTGATGCGATCACTCAACTCGGCCAAAGACGATGATGATCACCATGAAGAAAAAGTTGAAAGCATAGTGAAAGCTGTGTCAATTGAAACAATCACCATGCTCCCTGTAACAGCAGAAGCAATCAGGAAAACTACAGCGAAAGACAAAGTGTTGTCTCAAGTTTTCGATTTTGTGAACAGTGGTTGGCCTGTGATGTGTTAATGTGGGGATACCGAGTGATAGTTCCGTCCACTTTGAAAAATAAAATTTCGCAACAACTAGATGAAAGCCATTTCGGGATTGTACGCATGAAAAGTTTGGCAAGATCACATGTATCGTGGCCAAGCAATGATAATGACATTGAGAATTTGTGTAAAAGCTGCATATTATGCAATGTTAACAAACCAGATCCAATGAGCGCACCACTTCACCCATGGCAGTATCCCGAACGAGCTATGCAACGCATCCATGCCGATCTAGCTGGACCATTTTTTGGAAAAATGTGGCTTATCATCGTTGACGCCCAATCCAAATAGCCAGAAGTATATGACATGAGAAATGATACGACAGCAAAAGAAGTAAAAATGAAAATGCTGGAATTTGTGTCGAGGTGGGGCATTCCAGCACAACTTGTTACGGATAATGGTAGGCAGTTTATCGCTGAAGAATTTGAGGAAGTTTGTAAACAGCACGGCATTAAGCACATAACACCGTCCGTTTACCATCCACGCAGCAACGGCGAAGCAGAAAGATTCGTCCGCACCTTTAAAGATGCAATAAAAAGTGGAGATGGTGACGTGAATGAATGAGTGCTTAACTTTTTATTGATATACCGTGCCACAGTACATGCCACCACCGGCGCTAGCTCCTTCTCCAGTCAAGGAGGTTGCGCACAACGCTGGATTTAGTCCGCCCCGACCTGAAGAAAAATGTCATAAATGCACAGAGCAGGCAGGAAAGTAGCTACAACGTGGCAACAAAAATGAGAAGATTCCAGCCTGGCGACGCTGTGTGGGTTAAAACCTACGCACGTAATCAAGAAAAATGGACAAGGTGAGAGATAGTCGCGGCGAAAGGACCCGTTACCTATCTGGTGAAGTGTGGAGATAAAGAACTGCGACGGCATGTAGATCAAATGCGAGCAGCCGTATCACAGCAGCTTCAAGAAAATCCAGTGAACGATTTTCTTTTAGATGATAACGCAAATGAGGAGATAAGACCATCACCAGCCAGACAGCCTACTCCTCGTGCATCGCCACCAGCAGCAGTAGCAGCTTCACCACCAAGGCAAAATGCCTCCCCAGAACAGCAAGCAAGCCCAGTGCAACTACCACCGGTAGTTGTGGCAGAATCACCAAAAGCTACAAGGCCAAGACCAGCTCCAAAGCCCATTCAGCACTTCCAGGCTGGAGCAAGAAAATAAAATATTTCTTGTTGGCTTCTCCCCTCCTGATTGTTAGCAAAGTAGGGAAAGGAGGATAATGTGGTGTATGTGCCCACCACATAGATAGCTTAGTTTAGTCAAATTATGTTAATCGATGCTAGACGATAAGACTTGCTGTAGATTGATAAGACCTTGAGATGTCTGATATGAAATTGTTTATGAAGGCGAAATCTTGTGATTTCGTCTCCACTCTGCTTCTGTCTTGTAAGCAATAAAGATATACTAAAAACTGACTGCTCTACACTAAGGCAAAGAACCATGCATTGATTTGCCCCATGGAGCACCTCATAATATTCATGTTCGTAGTCCATGGCCCATAGCTCATAATTTAGAGAGTCATAAAGATACGAACACAACACTTACCATACAAGTTTGGACGGTTTGTATTTTCATCATTGGTTACTTTCACAAGGTAGATAACATTGGCGAACTAACAGCTCCCAGGAGTCCGGTTTTGTTTGAAGAGTTTGCCGATATCTTAAACAGGAATTATACGACCTTGTTTAAATACGTAGCCAACGTGGACACCCATACTTACTTTAATCATTCTCAAGACGTGTTTGACGAAATTGGGCGTGAAGCCTCCAAACATTTTTACAACTTTATCAAAGTTTGTTGATATGAATCTTTTGAATAAAGACTTAACATTTTTACTACATAATCCTGACATAACTCCGCTTTATTCTATTGCAGGCAAGGGTTGTATGACTCGTCCAAAAAGTAGGATATTTTTAAGGTGGGGGATCCCTGGATTTTTAGGCGTGCCAGTAGTCTGTGGTAATCGGGAATTTATAAGGTTTTAAAGAACTTTAATCAGCGTAGTCAAGCCTGAATAATCATGATTAAGAAAGCTCAGATTGAAAGTCAAGCCAGAAATGTGAAAAGTTCGGGTGTCGATAAAGATTACATAGTGACACGTGATTCAAACACGAAAGTGTTGTTTGTAATGCTTGGTTCGGGAATGATATGTGCTTTTTATTGGAAGCTTATTACATACTACTACACAATGCTCTAACCAATATGATACGTCGATTTTGCAAATCATGCAGTCTATAGTTAATATAATGTGTTGTGGATTCCTGAGGAGGATAGCTTGGCTAGGGAAAGATAGTTCGGTGGAAACAGATGATCGTTACTTGGTTCTCGTTTCATTTCTTCGTACTCACTCATTCATTGTTCACTTGACTCGTGACTAAGTGAAACATTCGTCTTTGATTTTGAGATAAATTTGTCGTAGTAATTTCAGTCTAATAATTATTCGGAAAACAAATGTGATTCCAATTTGGTAAATAAATTAAACTCTTAAGTGTCTGTTAAATTAAAAGATTCTCTGGCGTATCCTGTGGTTAATTAAAGTATTCATTTTGAGAAATACAGATATTTTTGGTCGATTAGCCATCAGCATAGACGTGTAACGGGGAAGCGGGTTAATTAGCAAGCAATTGGGAAACTAGAGATTTTAAAAAGATTTATACGTGCACCGAACAAATAAGGATCAGGCCCTGATTTAAGGAAACCACAACATAATGGTGAGGTGCAGGTCGCAAAATCTTAAAACGATATTGTAGCTATTACTTACAAATAACAATAATAAAACCAAAGTAAACAATACAAATGGTTTTTAGACTTTTTACAAAAGTCCGCTTGGCGTTACGTTCCGGTATAAAATAAAATTACCAATCCCATTAATGGTTGCCTAGTTACGCTGTCACAACTTTATGTAATATATTAAATTAATAAGCTAGTTGAGTTGGTGCATTTACTATTTTTAAGTTTTCAAGAATACACTTAAATTTTCATCAAAACTTACTAGATAACGTCCACAAACAAGGAAACTTAATTCTATAATAATAACTTACAAGTTGATTGGTTCAAAACCGAATTACAATATACAAACAACACTATACTCTGGGATATTTTATAACCCTGAGTTTACAGGCAATAACAAAGGGTTGCTTACAATTGTGAATTTAAACGATTTTTTTACATTTCAGATTTAGTTTTGTATTTTATGCTTTTATCGTCTTGATGATTTTAACTATTTAGATTACGTTTACTTTTGTAAAAGTTTTTCAAAATATTCAACCGAATGTACAGACAGACTACTTATTTTGAAGATAGATTTGATAATATAATATGTATTGTATAATAACTATTTTGACATTGTCTAGATTGAATTGGTTGTTTTAAATCATTCAACATTCACTTACATATTAAAAATTACTGTTGTCGTAATGTTGTTTAAAATTTTTAAAAAACGTCAAATTTTCAGCACCGTCAGACTCTGACGGTCAGAGTTGCTGCAAAGCTGGTTGCAAAAAATAAATATTATTCTTGGTAATTGTATTTAATCAGTATGAATCTTAAGGCCTTTATAAAACAACATCGCTTCTTTCAAGCTTAGGCTTCTTGCAAACAGTTGTTTACGGAATATAATTTATAGTCGAAAGAAGGCAATAAAAAATCATATACGTCAGATGCGTTGTAACGACCTCCATCAGATAGACCGTTATTCCAACCATGTACTCAAAAAGAAGAATGTAAAAAACTACTCTTAGCTTTCCTGACAATTTTGCCGCTTCAGCAGTTTGTTCCATTGTGCCACTAAATTTACCATGCATCATATGTTTCATTGCCCGAAGTTTTTCAATGTCACGGGTTATTAGCTTCGTCCACCAGTTCCAAATACCGGAATGTTCAATTCCCCAAATTCGCTTTTCAACAAAATCTGGAAAATATCCATGTGACAAAAATTTGATTCCGTGGCTTAGAAAATATTCTTTTCCCACTGAAAGTCGTTGTCCAACAAATGGCCTTACAATGGCTTCATATTGCGAAACTTGAGTTTCATATATTATAAATGCCGTATTTTTACACTCTTTAAGCATAGCTAAAGACGAGGCAGTTTTTCGGACATCAAACGTTTTCCACATGTTATGTGACGAGGATGAGTTAAGCGTTGGTAGATATTCCTCTACAAGTACCTTTGCAGACGGAGAAACTTTAATATAGCTATATGTTTCGTTATATACTTTTGGGATTGGAACGTTTCCTGCCAAAGTACCAATTTCATAATGCACAACTGAATATACATACGCATACACGTTCTGTCTACTTGTGTTAAAGTTGGCTACGTAATTTTTTGGCATAAGGTAACCAATAAGATATTCTTTGAATTCTTCATGATAATACAGAATCTGTTTTACTTCTGAATATATGTTATATTTTGCACTAACCAGTTGCTCGAAAAGCGTGGGAGGATACAGTTTAATTTGCGAAACCATTTCATAAACTTTGTCGTTCTTGTAAGCATTGCTAATAACCAAAACAGCTAGGAGACCACACGAAGCAAATAACCTTAAATGAAAAGTTTTAACTGATTCTTCAGGAAATGGACCCGACTGTTCAAGTAGTAGCTTTAATGGTATTTGCATAACATCGCCCAGCTCCATTTTTGCAGTTTTATGGTTCTGCACTACATAATACACAAATACAGGTAGTATAAGCAACAGTACTACCAGGGTTGGCAATATGTCATTTTTCAAATTTTTGTGGACATGACATGTCAATTTGTCAAATTGACATGGACATTGGACATCAATGTCAATTTTTGTCGAATTCAAATTTTTTATGACAAATTGACATGTCTTGGACATAATGTCCGGACAAATTGACATGTCCAAAATTTCTAACCCATTTTCTGAATTCAAAATGCCCCAAATTTTTTAGCTGAATTGCTGGAATAAAAGAAAGAATCTCCAGCTCATCAGCAGGCGTTTGAATTTGGCCATTATTCATTATACGAACCCACCCCATCTTGTTTCTAATAATTTCCAGCAAGCCAGCAGCAGCAACCTCATCTAATGATGCAGAAAACTCTGGTGGCTCTGAAAGCTCCGGCATTAAGCAGGAGAACCCAGAACAAGAGCCCTGGTTGGTGGAATGGCTAACTCTTAGCCGCTAACAAAGACACTGATTCAGAGCATAAAATCATTGCCTGGGACCCTGAACAGTTGTCGGTTATAAACGAAACAATTCTACACTTCAACCACTTAACTTCGCTTGTTCGTTTTGCAAATAAACTGCAAAAATATAACTGGGTTTGAAATTAGGAATCGACTGATAACATAATGGCAATAGAAGAACTGATGAAACAGTTGTGATTTTACTTAACTATCTAATTGTATTAGAGAATCAATGATTCAGTGGTTCTGACTTGCATGGATTTTGACTTTTGACAAAACAGCTGGACATTCCAGCTCTTGACTTTATGTTTTTTGTCTTTCAAGTCGGCAGATGAGCTTGAATATTTGAAAATGTACACGAAAAATGAACTGAGGCGTCCCATGAATCTATGCTTTGAAGTGTGAAGTCTTGATGCAATGTACAGCGTGTTAATTATGCAGCATGAAATAGTAAAAATGTCCATTTTTCATTTTTATTTTTTCATGACATTTTGACATTTGGACATGACACGTAAAATGACATGACATGTCATAATGTCACTTGTCATGGGGGTTCCAAATGTCCATGACATGTCATGTCATTGACATGTCATTTGTCCATGGACATTGACATGGTGCCAACCCTGAGTACTACTACTACGGTGTACCATACTGAACTCTGAAAACTAGCCAAGATAATCTGAACTCCTAAGCGTTCTTTGTCAACAATTCCACAACTAACAAATCGCATTTGAAAAGGTGGATAATCAACGGTGTACAAGGCGCTATCAAGAGTGAAACCGCGAAAACGTTTAATTTCTAAATTTGCATAAGATCCTGGGAGTATATCATCAGAAGTTCGGAAAATACTGAAGTTTGGAAACAAAATACTTTCCCACAGAGAATTAAGCATTCCATTTAGCAAGGTTTGATCACTGCTACTGAGTATAGTTGTTTGAAAATCCAAAATTTGTGTTGTATTACACTTTTTAGACTCGGAAATATGACACATGAACCAACTCGTTTTTGAATCATCAATAATGTTCAAATGGGATACATTTTGTCTTGATGACGAAATTTTTGACAACGTTTTGAATTCTGTCTTTTGAAACCAACTTTTGCCATCAAGTTGGATAAAATCCATTTTTCTAGACTTTGCGGTACAACCCATGCTTGGAGTAAAAACACTAAGAGCTCTGAACGCGTCTGCAAACTGAACTATTAGGGTAGCTATTAATAACCCAGAATTTGAGAATAACTTCCTGTACACCATGCAGGAATTGAAAAATGGTAAATGGTCTAATAAGACAATTTGAATCCGCTGATAAAACCATGAAAGTCTTAAATCACGCTTGCTTCCAAAAGGTTTGGGCAAATATTCTGCATACTTGCCTTGAGGATCTAGAGGCAAAATCTGCACATCTAATTCACCATTCCACGGACGGATAGACACATCGAAATTCTTGTGCACTAACCGGGTACAAAACTGGTTGCCATAAATAAACTCTAAAGTAATATTTTTGTAGTAGTGTTTTGTGAAACAAAAATCTAAAATGCTTGATATTGCACGTCCAGTGAAATTAGCTCTCTTTGACAGGCCAAACGGAAAAAAATTTACCAAACTGTAAGTATATGAATGAGCTGAAAGGCCTGAAGTATAAGTATAAGTTGTGGTTACATTCATTGGTACGTGTCGTGTTAAAAGTATAGGAATTTCAAATGGCCTGATGTTAACACCCTGCCAATTTGCAACTTTTATTAGACATAAGCGGCATTTTGGAATGTTAAGTTCCAAATCTACATTGCGAAGATTATTCTCGTTGTAAAGTTTTGATATTACGTGTTCCTTTAAAGGAAAGACTTTGACATAATCGATAATACGTCCTGCGCACAGGTGAGTCATGATAATAGTGCAAACTATGCAAAAGTAGTAAGTCATTTTTAACTTTACTTCTTTAGAAAAAAATCTGGATCGTAAACCGTTCTACACGAGCTGTAAATAAAATTATTTCAACACAATTGGACGTCTCGTCAATTTTATAAATAAAACCAAGCAAAAAATGTTTTTGCCTACATTTTGACTCTAAATATTCAAGCAGTTTCCATGAATATATTTTGTGTTAGTTATGCCAAAAGCTGACACAACATAGCAGTGAACAAGACGTCGTTCTAACGAACTTATGAAAACTGAAGTAGAACTTACATGGAAAAAAATACAAGGGGCCAGTTTATTTATTAACATTATTTAATTTTGTATTTGAAGAGCTTGTCAGCGTTTCCAAGAGATTGCTAAGCAATCATTGCTTTGCTGTTGAAATAAAAGTTAGTCGAAAAACACTTGCTGGTTGTACTACATATAAATTAAAAAATGTTTTAGATAAACCGTGACAGCCTACAGTTACGACATAGCAAACTTACTTGTGCTTGTCATTTTGGTAAAGGCTGCTTTATTTATTTAAATTGAGCTGTTTGGACATTTCTTAAATTCACAAACCGTTGTGTAAACACTGAAGAGCTTTGTATGAGTGTTTTTCACGCTCTTAACGGGTTTTTTACGAATAAGAGGTGTAAAGTACAATTTGGTAAATTTAATTAAATCTTGTATTTTGTTTTAATAATCAATTCTTACAAGTAACGATTTTGAGTATTTAAACTAATTGTACAGCAAAGGCGTACAAATGAAAATATTTAATAAAAATTTAACTTTTGGAAAGTAAATGGCAAACTCCTAGCCTCTTCATGTAACCATATCCTTCTAAAACTAATCCCAAAACCATAAGGTTTCCAAGATTGAGCGTCCAAACTTAGAATAAAATTGTAATACATTTTGGGATTCTCCCTGTAATAGGCTTTGCTCTAAATGCGAGTCAATGCAAAACTACTACAAAATAAACCAACTAAAGAAATTAGAAAGCTTTGACTTGACCGATCGTACTTATTTGAAAGTGCCTCTTGTTTAGCTCAAAGTCTTCCAATTGACCGCCTTGAATATGACGGCGTTGGGATCACACGTCGACATTTGGTTGGGATTTAGTCACGTGTGTAGTACCGTTAGAGAGAGAGGGCTATCATTACGTTTACATAAGTTTGATTTGTGAAAATACAAATAAACACTGGTGTTTGGAATCACACATACATAGTATTTTCTATTACCATTAAATACTTTTAGATTTAACCACAAACACATTAATGATATCGTAATAAATTTTTTGCCTTGTATGAAAAGGATTTAAGTTGTTGAAGAAACATTAAGGACGTTTTGGTGAAGTAACTATTGCAACTAAAGAAAGCTTGAGAATTTTCTAATTAGGGTCGTGAAGTGTGGTCTTCTTAGACTAGTAACCTTATAAAAGATTTTAGCTTAAATTCTAAAATCCGCCTATTATTATATAAGAAAGACAACTATGGAATGAATTGTAAATCAAGCTTTGCTACGCATTAAAAATTTCAAGGGGTTTGCTTCAAAAAATATTCTCCAATCTGGTTTTTGTTATATTCTATAAGCTGATTTCTCTCTTTTTAAATGCTCAGATTAATTCATTGTGACTTTTTCAAAACCAAGTCACAGTATTTTGCTAGTATCTAGATACTATTTCTATTGGTTTTATTTTGCAGTAGAAAATTGTGAATTGTTCACAAAATTTAAAACTGTTTCCCAATTAATCCAAAAAACAGCTCCCCATGTAATCTAAGAAAACTTTATGCCACGTCGGCTCACAAATATATTACTTGGTTTGGTACTGCTACAAATTTTACTAGCTTCTGGATTTCCTAAACTTTGCATAATACACTAATGCTAGAAATTTGCCGTTTTTAGAATCCATTAAGACTTCAATAGGGTTATAGTGTATTACCAAGATATACAGAGACATTTCCGTTATATAGACAATTTATTATGCAATTAGCAATGAAGTTCACGGCCTGTTTCCTTTGCATACAATGAGCCGTCATGGTATCTATGCCTAACCCGCAAATTTACTTAAACGAACCCTTGCAAGCATTTAAGACGCGTACCATTACGCTAGTAAGAAATCAGATTCTAAAGTCTAAAAACCATGTCATATCGTTTGAACCAAATCACGATCTTGAGGCATTTGACTATCCCGTTTTCAACAAACTCTACTTTCTATATTCAGTACCCAAAGGTTCCAACAAAGCTTTCAAATGCAACCAAAAACGTGATTACTTGTACAAAAACACGCACAGTTCAAGAAGAAAGTTCCACCTGAGACCAAAACAGCCTTGCTCAGTACTCATATACATTGATCCGGTATCCTGTCAGAAATGGACGATGGTTTTACAGATATCACAGAACTAAACGCTTTTGTAAGTGCTCTACTCACGCCATTTTTGCAGCAGATAGACTTGGTTGAATATGTGCGTACTGTAGAACTTATGAGATATTTGCGTACGCACTTTGTAAACATATATTTTTCAAGTTAATTTCTGGTTTCTATCGAATAACTATCAAAAATGAGAACTATATGGGAAAAACAATACAGAACGTAAATTTATTTAAAAAGGCTTCTTGTAACAGAGAAAAACATTATATTGCAATATAGTGGCATCTGCTTAATAGACTACAAATACTGAATCTTTAAAGCAATATCATGTCATATTCATTCTATATGCATTTGCCGGGTTATAAAAGCAAAATATATATTATAGAATCAGTTTAAGATTTCGGATTCAGAAACTGTCATTTGATGTGCATGAACGGATTCCGCGTGTAAAATTAACTGTTGAAATTGTTTGCAAATACGAACTGCATATTATAAGGTGATATTACCGCCAAAGCTCCTTAAGCATATCCATTTTAAACGTTATATTTTGCTTGTTGAGTTGTAATTTCATATTGATGCAATGAATATTAATTTCAATTACTAGCTCGCTACTTTTCAGAGGAGCTATTTAAGACGTAGTGTGTCCCTCTGTCCGTCTACGTTATTTTTAAACCAGACTTATTGGGCCTTCAATGAGGCTAACTGGGCTTTAACCGAGGCTATATGGACTTTTTTGGGCTTTTCATGGGCTAAATGGGCTTTCAATGAGGCCAGATGGGCTTTTAATGAGGCTAAGCGGGTTTTACTGAGGCTATATGGGCTTTTATTGGCGCTCCAACTGAGAAAACATTGGCTCCAAAGGTTGCGGAATGGACGCTAACTGAGACCAAGTTGGCTCTAAATGTGGCGAAATGGGTTTTAAATGAGGGTAAATAGGCGCTGGTTTTTTGCAACTTTCAGAAATTACTTTTTGTACATCCAAACTATAAAAATTTCTGAAAATTTAGGATGTTGTTCCTTATATACTTATTTGGAAATGTGTAAAAAATAAAAGATCAAAACACGAATTTACTAAGGATGGGTTTTGTATCGTGACGACCCAGACAAACTACTTTTGCACGAGGAAAAATACATCAAACGATGTATCTACTTAAGTTCGAGCGGTTAGTAAACAAAATATTTTTAATTGGGTCTCCTGTTTTGTTTTAAAGTTTAGTAATATAAAGAAAAGCTATTTAGTACTAGCATGTTTTCTGAATATATAAAAGTGTTACGCGTAGCTCTTATATTCAAAGCCAATTTGCGGGAGTGCCGTCATAACAGGAAGTCTAAAAATCGATTTTAACAAACACGAGATTATCAAGCCTAGCACAGCACATCATCAGGGCACACTTCTATTCTGGCTTATTTTTTAAGACGCAAAAAACAACACAGTAAGAGGAGATCTATATAAAGCAATTCAAATTGATACATAAACATTTCCAATTTCATTAATAAGTCTAATTTCCACAAATATAAAGTTTCTAAAATATTCGTATTTCCTTGGATAAAGTTAATACTCAACTATAAAAAACTAAGCGTATTTCCGTGCAGCCAATGAAAACCTACTGTTACAAAATGGGTTTAATACCGTTACTCACTATATTTTGCTTCATATATATTACTCTGCCAATACGTACATTCACAATGTTACAAATTCAAGCGGATCACATTCTTGACTTGAATAAAGAATTACAAGTCTTTGAAAAGTGCTCAGTTCACATGATGCTAAATCACGTTGTGGATTTTGGCAGCTATGGATCATTTCAGATTGTGGCACCAATTACTCCTGTAGTAATATCAATTTACAAGTTCATCCCGTCAACGGTTGGACCATTTTTGTGTAACGGTAGACAAACATACACCTTTCTTAGGGAAATTTCAGAGTTTGCTTTTCGTAGTGCAACGCCTCGAAAACCTACATGTGCTGTTCAAATTTACGTAGACCCGCTTCCTTGCCAAACATGGGCTCTTATTAAAATCAAGCCATCTAATCTGGAAGAGATACTACCGAATACGATTTTTGACATTGTTTTCTGTCTCAAGTCAATATCACAGCTAATTCTACTTGCAAAATATTATTGGTATGTTGTACACGTCACAAGGTTCTTAGCAAATGAAGCCGAGACAAATCCAGGTTCAATTTTATTTGCGTTTGATTATCATGCCAAGCACTTCATTGATTACAACCAAAAAATAATATCCGTGGTCCCATTTAAACTGGTTGTTTTAGTCAAACGTCAAGAAACTAAATTTCAATACCTTTTACATAAGTCGTTTGTTGCGACTTTTCAAATGAATACGAGAAAATATCATGGCATGATGACTACACAGTGCACCAAATATACAAAACTCATCAAAGATGCATTGGCCAGCCAACAAAATACAACGACATGTTGAATTAAAATATTTTGGAGATTTGCTCGATACGAACTTCAAAAATGTAAGTTTAGTTCAGAGATGTTAGCTCTAAACATTTGGAGAACCGGTGCAACAAGTTGGAGGAGTTCATTTATTTTTACGTATGAAGCTAACGTTTCTGAACTACACAAATTGGGACTGCTTTACAATATTATAAAAAATATTTTTCCTAACTGTTCGGTAGGAAGCTATGAAAGCAATATAAGGTACAAATTTCTGCAAAACTTTATGCCAAAAGTAGAATTGCATGAAGGGTTTACAACAACTGGAAGGGAGACAACGTTTGAAGGCGTTTATCCAGTGCATTTTCTTCACTGCACTAAACTTCGGCAAACAAATCCGCTTTCAATGGTTGGTTACATATCCGCAGGCGAAACCATATCCTAGAATTGTATAAAATTCAACGTGAGTTTGACTAATATCCCAGAACAACGAGGTAATTGTTCCGTTCTAACACCACATTAGCCATTACAAAACTACAGTTGAATTTATGGAACGTTTTAAACATTGTGTGATTTCCAGCTTGATAAAGCAATGCACGCACAACTAAACAAGTGCTAGTAGTAAATAAACATTTTTACGTAATTCTGAATTTCGAGAGAAACGACGTGCTTTTATTGCGGTATTAGATGTGTGTATCTTTTTGTAATTTGCTATACTTACTTTTTGGAGTTTGCTCTAAATTATCTCAGGCATTTTCATCAGCTCCCAACGATTTGAAATATTTCAACGCTTCTGTGTTTCCAACTACGGCCGCAAAATGCATGATATTTTGGCACTTTTTGTTTTTGATATTCCATTTAACACCAGTGCTAACGAGTAGCTGTAACTCATCTTTTGATTTTCCATACCTTGCAGCCAAGAAAACCAAATTATTGCCCTTATTGTTAACTGCCTGGAGGTCGATTTGTTCACCAACAAACCATGCAAAGATTTCTGCAAATTTTGTACTTGAACGTGCCAGTCGTAGAAGGGGTGTGTCCCCGCGCTTATCTCGCGCATTTACATCAGCTCCTAACGATTTGAAATATTGCAACGCTTCAGCGTTTCCACCTTGTGCTGCCAAATGCATGATATTTTGGCAATCATTGTTTTTGATGTTCCATTTAACACCGGAGTGGACAAGTAGCTGTAGCTCAAGTTTTGATTTTCCACTCAATGTAGCCAAGAAAACCAAATTATTGCCTTCCTCGTTGACTGCATTGAGGTCAATATGTTCACCTACAAACCATGCAAAATTTTTTGCAAATTTTGTATTTGAACGTGCCAGTCGTAGGAGTGGTGTCTCCCTGAAGTCATCACGCGCATTTATATCATCTCCCAGCGACATAAAATATTTCAACGCTTCAGCGTTTCCACCTTCTGCAGCCAAATGCATTATATTTTCATAATTTGTGTCTTTGATGTCCCATTCTACTCCCGTGTTGACAAGCAGTTGTAGGTCGGCTTTGGATTTTCCTTTCAATGCAGCCTTGAAAACCAAATTATTACCAAAACTGTCGGCTGCATGGAGGTCGATTTGTTCGTCTACAAACCATGCTAATGTGTCTACAAAGTTTGTCTCTGCATGTGCAAGTCGTAGAAGTGGCGTTTCCTGTAAGATAGCTCGTGCATTTACATCAGCTCCTAAGGATTTGAAATATTTCAACGCTTCAAAGTTTCCGCCTTCTGCTGCCAAATGCATGATATTTTTACAGAATACGTTTTTGATATCCCATTCAACTCCCATGTTAACAAGCAGTTGTAGCTCATGTTTGGATTTTCCATTCAATGCGGCCAAGAAAATCAAATTATTGCCATTATTGTCTACAGCATTGAGGTCAACTTGCTCACCTACAAACCATGCAAGTGTATCTGCAAAGTTTGTATTTGTAAGTGCAAGTTGTAGAAGTGGCGTGCATCCAAACTTATCTCGCGCATTAACATCAGCTCCCAACGATTGGAAATATTTCAGCGCTTCAGCGTTCCCACCGTCTGCTGCCACATGCAAGATATTTTGGCAATTCTTGTTTTGGATGTCCCATTTTAAACCGGAGTTGACAAGCAGCTGTAACTCATGTTTGGGTTTTCCATAGAATGCAGCCAAGAAAAGTAAATTATTGCCCATTTTGTCTGCTGCATGGAGGTCGATGGGCTGGCTTAAAAACCAAGCAAGTGTGTCTGTCAGATTGGTCTCTGCATGTGCAAGTCGTAGAAAGGGCGTGTGCTCCAAAATATCTTGCGCATTTATATCAGCTCCCAACGATTTGAAATATTTTAGCGCTTCAGCGTTTCCACCTTCTGCTGCCAAATGCATAATATTTTGGCAATTTTTGTTTTTAATATCATATTTAACGCCAGAGTTAAGAAGCAGCTGTAGCTCATCCTTTGGTTTTCCACACACTGCAACCAGAAAAACCAAATTATTGCCCTTATTGTCCACTGCATGGAGGTCGATTTGTTCATGTACAAACCATGCAAGTGAATCTGCAAAGTTTGTTTTTGCATGTGCAAGTTTCAGAAGTGGCGTATATCCATTGGCGTCTTTTGAATTAAAATCAGCTTTCAATAGATTTAGTTTATGCAGTTGGTTGACTCCTCCGGTTTCTACGGCCTTATGCGTCAAAGTGCTGCCATTAAGGTCAAGTTTTGAATCAATGTTGTTTTTGAACTCGCAAATTCGAATCAAAGGTACGTCTAATTCAATGAGCACATCTGTGAGCAGCGCATTGTCTAGAGTTTCCAATGCCCCAGTTTGTCTGGTCTGCTCTAATGCATCCCTCAATATATGGTAACAGTTTTTGCGTGTCACAAGAATTTCATAAAAATGCTTTGACTTGTCCACAGGTACTGGATATTTGTGGACCTAGTACACGACGGTATATTGTTATAAAAACAAGAAAGCCTTTTTCGAACAAGGGCAAATAATTATTCTTACCAGCTCTTGCTCATCGAATTCAGATAGAGCTCCAGCTTTCTGAATAATGGAGAGAAATAACACATTGCAATTTGTTAATAGGATTAGCTTCGGTAGGTTGTCCAGAATCTGTCGTCTCTGCCACTCTTCCTGTCCATCTGAGTATAGCGTTAAATCCCTTACGTTTATTTGTGAAATGATGGTAGTCATTGTTTATCCATTGAAACCTACCAAAAGTTACCAAAACCAATTTATTCTTTATATATTTTTTGTTTGAAGTAAGCCAAAATCATTTCAGTTTTGTATCAAGAGTGTGTGAACTACAAGCTGATAAATACTACCGCACCAGTTTAAAATAAAAGATAAAGTATGGTTTGAATTTTTGGCGTCGCAATTACGGTAAGCTGGGGAATTTAAATATGTTAAGAGAACTAAATCAACTCGGATATTGGTCACTTAAAATAATTTGAATTCGTATTAAACCTTTATGTATTTTTTCTACACAACATTTTTGGATTAAAAGGCCTTCTGCACAGAGACTTCATGATAATGTAAATGTAGTTGTATCTAGGTATGCTGGATATGAGTGTGTAAAAGTGACATCATGCCTGTCTACTCCAATGATAAAAAACGCTGCCACCGGAGTGAGGAACTGTTTGATCAACATAATGTACTTTTTTCTCTACGAGAGCATTTTTTGCGTGCGGAGTAGATGGAATTCGTCATGTGTAGTGCTGGATTTATGGTTCATCGTAACGCAAAAGCACAATGTATTTTTTCGCTCTTGCTGTCGAAGCAAGCGATTTATGCTTAACGTCATCTTGCTTCGTCGTCAAGCAGCATCACCTGAGCATAACGTACTGCGCGGCAATTTATGCTTAACGTCAGCAAATCCGTCAGCTGGTATGATTTTTGCTGTCAAGCGGCAAGTAGAGCAGTGCTCTACTTTTTCATCATCATGATAAAATGAAGCTACAGTTTTAACTGAAATTAAGCAAATTAACGTAATAATTTAAACTTTTAATAAAGTTTAACTTTTAGAAACACGTTTTTAACTGAATTTAGTTAAAATTAAGCATTAATTTTGATAAAATACAAAAAAATCGTCAAAATTTTTTTTTCGCTAAAACCATTTTCTTTTACCTTTTTTATAACCATTTACTTAATTTAGTCATTAAAATACTAAATTTTCCAGTGAAACATTAAAATTTAGTGCAGTACCATCACACCATGCTGAAGTTAAGTTACGTTATCGTTACGTGAAAGTAATGCTCAGGTGAAGGCTTGTTGAAGCATAAATACGCGGTACGAAGGAAGAGGAAAAGCACATCAAGTGGAGATGACGGCAAGAGCACGTTACGTTGAACCATAAACCTAGCATAGTGAAGCAATTTTCGCCTAGAGTGGTTTGGACATTGACGTTTACAACAATAAGATATGGAGCACTTATGGAGGTACTCAGTTTTGACATATATTAAATTTTGGAAAAGACATGTGCTGAGCCCCTCGAGCAACAGCAGCAGAAATCCACACCCTAAATATCATCTTCGTCTTCTTTCTGCCTTGACTTGAGCAAATTTATATTTCTGCCCTTGTGCCTTTGGCCAATAAAAGCAATAATAATAATATAAAATTACTCTAATAAAGTTGACCTAGCAACTGCCTAAACTGCCTACCAAGTTACTAGCACATTTACTGGCTGCATTGGTTCTGTGAACCTTTTTCTCTAACAAAATGATATAAAAGATTGTTTTTTTGGTGCCTAAAAGGAAAGGCAAGACCACACTGTTCAAACTCTTCTATTATCAAAATATCATATACGTATGTTCTAAATTAAATATTATAAACTGGATGTTTTAAAATTTTGTCGTTTAATTGTAAAAGCACATGGCACAACCAAATGAGCTAATTGGAAGCCAAGAGGCATTGACAAAATAATCAGATAGGAAGCACAAATTTCAAAAATATTTGGCATTTGGCATGTAATTTTTCCTTACCTTTGCTGTTGAGATGTTTTTTGAGCTTAAAGCTCTACGGACAATATCCTTTCAAATAATATAGTAAAGTTTGTTCTATGTCTATGTAAAATTTACTAGTAAATTTCTGAAAATAATATTCAACACGAATATGACGGTAATAATGTTTGCACTAGATCACCAAACTAGTAAGAGTATTGTGTGACACGAATTCTCTCTCTATGGGTTGCTCCAATTGATATGTAGCAATATCAATCACAATCTTGACAAGATAAACCAACCTGATAAACGTACATGGCTTCTTTTTACAAGCATTATATATCTATACCGGTATCAGGCACATGCAAATACAAAGTTATACGTTTACAATTAGTCAACGCTTGTCCAAAAATCCCAAATGCGTCATGGGGAACTGTGCAGAAAAATTGCTGGACTCAAGGTACAAGATACAAGGTGTGCAGAGGATACATACCTTTCACGTGATTAAAAGCGTTTTATTCTCTAAAGTATTTTAACAACTTTATAATATCCATAAGCAGCATATAATAACACTTATGGTTGTGACATCTGATCTGCATTATCACGAGCCTAACTGTTTGAATTTGTCATGCCGCTGTACAAAAATATGGTAGACAAACAACCTCATCTGAATATCTTAGATATATTTTTGCCACAAGTCCTTCTAGTTCCTTGTACTCATACCTGGGAAAACCTGACTCAACATAACAAATGACATCATAATATAAATGATGAAAGTTTGTAAGGAGACATAACTTGTATGCTCGCGGGCTCAATATAAATTATTAGTACTAATACAATAATATACGTGTAGAAAAAAGTTATGCTCAGCATAAAATTTTCATTTTATTTAATTAGAATATTGCTATTTGCTATAAGCATTTATAATCTTCTTAACGGTAAAAACCTGTGATTTGTTAAACACCTTTTATCACAACCCAATCAATTACAATATATCGTTATACAAAGAAAGTGAAGTGTTTACTAATTTTGCTAAAACATTGCTCTCAAAAAGACTACATTGAGCTTCATAAGCCCCTCCTTTTGTTAGATGTTAAGCAACATTGTACAGTATCATTTTTCCTTTTGGCCAATGCGCTGCGTGTATTTTTCAGTTTTGCTTATTTCATATTCATTGAATGGTTTGGTTAGAAGTAGGGAAAATTAATATAAAAATTCAAAAAATTCCATGTTCGTGTTCTCGCTTAAAGGTATTAAGTCACCTTCCCAAGTGTGCATTAAAGTTATTTGCACAATAAAATACTGAACTATTAAGTAATACAAAAATGCAAATGCAAGACGGCACCGCAGCAGAAAGACAAGGCAAAGTTCTTCGTCTCGGACCTGGATGGAAGACATGCAATTTGTACTGTAATATTTTAAGAACGATTTATCTTTTAGTTTTAACGATACTGTACCAAAATGGTATGGCATTGGTATGCTGCACAAAATGTACTACTCAAAAGGTCGGAAGATATAAGTAGTGGTTTCATATTAGTATATCAATCAAAATTGAAATCTAATATCAATATGTAATATATAATATCAATATATAATATCAATATATACAATATTAATATATATTACCAATGCTAGCTCTAGTGTAGACATACGCTTTGCCACATCGAAAACATTCAGAATAAATTATAACTTTATGATAAAACTGCACATCTACATATTTCGAAATTTTTAGTCAAATACTTTCATAATTCTCTAAAAACTAACAAAATGTTTCTGGAAATCTAGTATGTTGTTGTTTATGCATAACTATGACACGAGTGTACACTCGGTAAGCCTAGCTTTTTCAAAATAGCGACAGTAAACTGTAAATTAAAATGGTTCATTAGCCAACTAGCCAACCAGAGTATACAATTTTTTCAAAGCTAAATTTGCAACTCACCTGGAGGTTTACAAGCGGTCACGGGTTTCAGTTCGGGTAAACCACATGCTACAGTTTTAGATTTTTTTTCAGAAAATTACCGGCGGAGTGTCGGCAACAGCACAGTTCAAATTAGGGTCGCAAGTCATTCTGTCAGGTTTGTTTGGCTCAGAAGGAGGCGGACATCATGTGTCGTTTGTTATGCAGGCCACACCAACACCCTTGTCCTTGTCCACTCCGAAAGTTGCTTTGATGGTATCGAGGTCATCGTTACATTTTTCAAGGTGAATGAACTCCTTGTTCCAGAAGATAGAAAGGTTGCAAGAAGGAAGGCATACCAAAACTGGGCTATCTGCAACGTGACCGGTATCCAGAGGGAAAACTGCCCAAAACTGAACAAACTGGAGAAATACTGAAAATTAATTTAGTTTCAGAAAAATTGCAAATTGCCATCTCAGAAAATCGCAATTGTTTTTGTGGCAAAATTTGTTCTGGTAATGATCAAGACCAAAAATTAAAGCCTTTTCTATGGGATGAGAAATTTTTTAGACATTTGATTGGAGTGTGACCCATCAATGTGACCTGTTGGGTTCTCACGTAATCAGACGTCTTCAGTACAGAAGTGGGTGCTGCAGCGCTAGGGCGCTTGGTGCAACGCGTGAACTTTGGCAGTTAGTAGTATGTCATCTCGATGGAATGTGGAAGAACAACAGATGACCAGAGTTTTAAGTTATATATAAATAAAGGAGACTACATGCCTCATGTACTTGCAAGTAGCGAAAGCAAATGTACTTTTAAAATAGATAGCGCTGATTAAATTATAACCACAAAACTAAAAATAAAAGGTAGTCTCAATCTTTGCTGACGATCGAACCAAAACTTTGACCAAATTTTCTGATCCAGACAAAATTTTACAACAACAGGCAAAAACCATCTTTACTGACCAAAACTAAAAAACATTTCCTCTGTCAGACACAAAGTTTAAAAACGGAGACAAAAATCATCTTTTCTGACCAATTGTCCAAATCTCCGAACAAACTTGCCAAACATTAAATTTTAAAATGAAATGCAGTATCCATCATTTACTCACAAAAGCTTTGATCAAATCCTCTGTGTCAGATACAAAGTATAAAAATGAATGGTAATATCCATCTTTACAGACTATAGTAATTTGAATTACCTCTGTGACTTATGACCTCATAATTTTGACCCCTTTAACTTACTGACATGAAATTTAAAAACGAAAGTAAAATACCATCCTTACTGGTCAACTGACAAGAACTCCGATCAAATTTCATGTGCCTGGCATGAAATTAAGAAATGAAATGCAATGCAATATTCATCTTTACCGACAAATCAACCAAAACTCCCAAATTTTCTGTGTCAGAAAAAAATTATAGATGAAAGGCAAAAAAACAATTTTACTGACTATAGTAATTTACATTGCCACTGTGGCTTATGACTCCATAATTTTTTACCCCTTTGACCCATTGACCTACTGACGAATACTCTTGTTTTATGGTGCCTGACACAAGATTAAAAACGAAAGGTCTAAACGTTTTCACTGACCTGCCAAAACATAAACTCCTACAAAAATTTATGTGCCAGACACAAGACTAAAAATGAAACGCAATATCCATTTTTACTGACTATAGTAATTTACATTGGCACCGTGACTTTTGACCACTTTGACAAAATGACAATGACATGAAATTTAGGAGTTAGGTGCCTCTAAATATGGAAGATGTTTGTGTCAAATTTCGTTGAAATTGGACCAAGCATTTTAGAGCACGGACGGACGGACATCGAACAGGATCTTAATTAGTAGTCTTAGTTTTTGTGATTAGTTTTAACTGTGCTAACGCAGTGGCTTTACGACCGTTCCATTCAATCTCACCTGATGAAACCACTAAGCTTAGGAAAATTCAGAAGAACTTCTGGAACCAATACCATCAGTACCCATTCACAAACCTACCAACTGCAGCAACAAATCTTGACTTTGTCCAAGAATCCCTACCTATATCTCACCAGTTAATAATTATGTTCAACAACCAATATACTAACTTACAGTAAAGCCAATATCCATCAATTCGTAGAAGCCCCAAACCAGCATTATTGGATCATAAATATTGTTTCAAGTTTGCACAATATAAACTTTATTTATCCAGTTAGACAAAAACACTTTTATATTACACACATATTGGCAAAGTTACTAAAATTTAAGTAGAATATTGCTTATAGTGAGCAACAAAAATACTTTAGAGAAAAATATTGTAGGTATTACGGCTAATAAATACTAAATAAACAGTTTTTCCTAAAAAGAATTCCTAGAGTCCACTAAGTGATGATTCTTCATTTGTTTATCATGTAAATACTAATACTTATATCTCTTTTTTCTAATTGGATTCAAAATGCTACTTGCATTCAATTGAAAATCTGCATTGCACTAAACAGATTCAGTTTTCCCAAACCGATGGCAATTATTAAGGGAAATCAGACAAACTTGGTAACATGTACAAAACCTTAGCATAAAACGAACGGAATTTAGATGGCAAAAGTGAAAGTGTTCCAGTTTCAAATAAGGTTTATCACCGACGTTTTGTTGTGCACAAAGTACAAGGCACAAGGTTGTACATGAAATGTGCAAGTTACGGGAAAGAGATTTAACGATGCTGCTTCTGATACCATTTTAGGAGTACGGAGATTCTCAAAGTAAAATGATTTCAGTTCCCAAAAGATTAGATGAACTATAATTTGCAGAAATTGATTGTCATTTAAAAATGAGAAGTTTGGAAGCCCACAAAGAAACCATGTAACAAATTATTTATCATAACCGCACATAAAACTTGCTTTGTTCTTTTAAATAAAATTGATGCACAGAACAAATCTTGAAAAAAAATAGTTTTTTCTCCGCTAGGGTTGTCAAAAACTCCGCTAAGTTTGCTTGCTGAGTTAACGGACAAATATAGTCCTAAAAAGTATTTGGGAGACATGACTTCTATTGGATAGCGATAATTACATGCCTTTTATAATTACTAAAGTGTCTTGTTCAGTCTGCAAAGCCTATGTAACACATTATGAAAGTATGAAAGTTTCACTGTATTCTATTTTTGTACTAGTGAAAACCAAACTCCAACTTGTTTAACCCATTTTACTGTACATTGTGTTAATGAACGCACACAAAGAGACAATTAAAGTAAACTGTGTAGTACATTCTAACCCGACTTACAATATTACCACTTACCAATAAGGTACCCGGTTACAATAATCAAAAAACGCTGAGAACCACTCAACCGGCTATTAAATGATCATTTGATCATCCTACGCTAACGTGAAATGCTATCGACCAGCCTAATTGGTTCTCTACAAATTTCAATTTTTCAGTGGGATTCTTGTCACGTCGGATTAGAAAGTAACGCACAGCAAAGTTCAATAAATTATAAATCTTTCAAATTTAAAGAAACTGATTTTGAAGCTAATAATAAACAATTTGTGAATTTACAATCTCAGTGTAATTACTTATCTATAAGTACAAGTATAAAGTTTATTGGCCATTATTTCCTCAATATAACTCCTCATCGTGTTATTTTTAAGTTTTGTAAAATCATAAATTCTGTTGGACATAGCGCCACAATTATTCTCGACCATTATGGCGACCTTGTTGTATGTTTAAAGTGCCAACTTTTAATAACAGTTGTACTTGCCCCTGCTATAAGACAAACCGTGTGCCCAGCTACAAGTAGCACAACATAACCAAATGCAGGTACTGTTGTCAACAAAAAATCTAAATTCCCACGGAAGTCTGCTCCAACTTGTTTTAAGAGCAGCGTTAACAAGCACAAATGATTAGTTTGGAAACATCTGGACGAATTTATGTTTTATTTTATTTTGCTTCTTTGTGCATCAGTTATTTATTCACCTCATTCTAAATTGTAAAAACTGACATTACAAGAGTGCAACATAGTTTTTAGTAGAAATTTCACACTAATTTGCAACGACCCCCTTGTATCTTATGAGTTCTAGAATTGTACACTGTGTGAAGTAGAGCTGTAAACGTGTACACGATTTGACCCATCAAAATTTCGTGTCGTGTACAAGCAAACACGATATTAATTTTCCGTGTTCGTTTCGTGTACAACCTAAACGTGATGTGTTCGTTTCGTGTTTAGCAGAGCACGATAAAAACCGTGTACAAATCGTGTACAGTATACAGTTTAAATAAGAACAAAACGGTATTCAATGCGACTAGGTGTTGAAAAAGTTGAGTGGTTCTAGAGTTTTAATCAAGATTATAAAAACTGTCACACATAAAATGGCTTTATATCCACTGAACAATTTAAAAATTTGACCACTTTTAGAAACATGATAAGGTTTTGTCCTAGTGTGGCATAAGAATTCAGTGTGAATAAAAACTTGTCAAACTCGTTTTTCAACCGTGTTCGTTTCGTGTACTGGAATCCCGTGTACAGCCAGATTCGTGTCGTGTTTTGCTCTACACGATGTGCACACGACACGGTTTTCATCCGTGTACACGCGTGTACGTGCACACGTTTACAGCTCTAGTGTGAAGCCTACCAATGCCATATTAGTTTAGTACCATGTCGTTACAACTAAGAGATAAATCGTTCTCAAAATATTACATAAATATGGATTAAGATGGATTAAGATGAACATGGATCTAGATTAAATGAGCCTGCATCTAAAATATTACATTGGTAGTATTATACCAGCTCTTGTGCAACAATCGGTGATCGTCTCACAGCATCAATAATGAAAAATGTTAAACACTATGCCCCAATAAATATTTATCGCCACATTATATGTTTTAGGAAAACTACCGTCTGCAAAATATTTTACAGATTTTCCAACTGTAAGTCATAGCCAAAGTATTTGTCCACCTGCTCTGCTCAGGAGCTGGTAGCCGACCCAAGTATGCTTCAACAATTTTGGCGTTACTTACTTTAACAACGCGCGTACGTGTTTTGCACCTAAAAAACAATTCCTGAATCTTTTGTACAAATACCGAATTAATTTCCAATCCAAATGTAGCACAACAAACCGCAAGCGGAACTAACCAAACATAAAAAACTACAACCACGTTACTAGACAAAGATATCGCCTTTGCGTCGTAAATCTTTTCCTGATTTGCACGATACTGGCGAAAATCTCTGGTTACATTAATTGGCAAATCCATTTTGGTCAATTCTAAGTAATATGCAGTTAAGCCAGAATGAAGTAAGGTGTGCAACCTTGACAAATATACATCCGGAGATACAGGTAAATTAAAAAACAAAATCCCATAACCCATTTTAAAAACAGGCAAGCTACTTATATGCAAATCTACATCGTTTGGTACTTGTCTGTGAAGAATAGAATACATTTCCAAGATTCCATTGTACGAATCAATGAAAGCTTCTCGTTTACAATTTTTCATATTATCAGCTGTATATGCATCTAAAGGTGCAATATAGTTAGCTAAACTAGTTGGTCTGTGCCACCGTTTTTCCACCTGACTATATTGTTGAATAGCTTTGGGGTTGCAGTATGAGGTGTTACAGAGGAACTTAAAGAGCCATTCTAAATTGAATGGAAATATTTGCCCGAATATGCTTTTTACTCGTTGCTGATATGCAGATAAATCTTCATGCACGTTTTGGTCTTCACGTAGCCGCAAATAAAACATCTTCACACGTCTAATTGGAATTGAGTAGAATGTAAAGTTGTTGTCAATCAGATCAGATAGTTGTTTAAAGTGCTGAGGCACCAATTGGCTGACAAGTTCTGTAATATTATCACCACGGTAATAGTTGCACAGCAACATTCCGATTAATACCCACGGAAGAAGCAGCGGTTTGTTAGGTTCTAGGATCGTGATTGGCTGACCCATCAAAATGTAATATGAAAACGTAAAATATTCCCAAGTTTTTTTAAATCTTGTTCTTGAATACCTTACAAGCACACTCAAAGTTATAATAGTTAGAACTCCAATATAACACCATGTGGGCAAGTCAAACGAAGATATGTAACCAGCATAATTCAGGCCACTGGGTATTCTTAAGTTGGTACACAATAGTGTATGGATATGGTACGGGCTCTCAACTGTTAAAATAGGCTGTGGCCACAAAAATTCTCCAACAACCACTTTTGGATAAGATTCTTTGATCGGAAAATCGTACAACTGAAACACATGCTCTAATGAAAGAATAGTAGAATTTGGGAAAAGTTGATTAGCCATACGAAAAAACACGCTTGTTTTGTTAGCAACGCAGTCGTTTCCTCCGCTCGTTTGACAAAAAATAACAAGCCTGTTTTTATATTTTGTTTTGGTATCCGAAGTCTGATGTGAGAATGAGGTTGGCAATGAGATTTCCGTGTAGTCATAAAGCTTTACCGTTTTCATTGTTATCTCAAAGCAATGCTGAACTTCAATGCGCGGTTGATTTGCAAATTTATGTAAGTACGGGTAGCACACTTGATGAAACTCTTCAAAAAATCTAATCAAGCCTTCTTCACCATTAACCATGTAATAATGAAGTGAACGATATTCGATTCCATTTAGATCACTGAATTTATCAACATGAACCAAAACTTTGACAAAATTCTCTAAAAGTGTAATTGTATATATTTGGTTTATGTAAAGCTCAAACGTAAAAAAGAGAGAATCCAAAATTTCTTTTGTTGCAGTTGGAGTTTGTAGAGTAAACTGAACATGAATGTAAAAGCGACTTTGGTATTCTTCCATAAGTAAAGGCCGCAGGAATCCGTCAATAAACGTTGGTGGTAAACGGTCTTTACCATTTACCTTAGGTAAAACACCTTTTTCAAAATGAAAAGTCCAGGTGCTGCAAGGTACAGGTTCAACGTATATTAGTACTGCACATGTTAACCTTTGACTACGTTCAGCCCGTCTTGTGGAAACGGAAGTCTTGTTGTACCTAAATCGAAATCGCTTATTGCATTCAAACTTTCCGTAGATGGATGGGTACAGATAGTAAAGTTTATTAATAACAGGCGAATCAAATGGTTGTAGATTATATGTTTCTTCCAACAATTTTGTGTGTTTGTCGTGTTTAAGAAACTGGTTCATTATGAGCGTAATTGAGCACATATCGAAAGCTTGCAGTAGATCACTTATGTACAAAATTGGGTTGAGCAAAGAAATCAAAGCTGCGTGTGTCATTTGAATATGTATGCAAAGAAAAACGAACTTCATTGCTATAATCATAACTGTAAAGTAAATATTTAAAGCAGATCTCAGCGGCAAAAGTATCTAACAGGTTTGAGAAATAAGCTCTGATACTTGTGTATTCCTACACGACTAAACAGTTTTTGGAATTCTTCAAATTTTCCGTTGTACGTATTGCTTTTTCTGATAAATCTAACCCTTGGAAAATCCTGTTTTCCAAAATACACACAATTTCGTTTCTATTACACTAAACTGTGTTGGAAGTATTTGTAAAGCAATTCTGCTACGGTGTTAAGAATTAGAAATTTAATCGGAACGGATTTTAGTTTACTTACATGTGTTTTAAATTCTTGATTGAGTTTTATGGTATGTTTAAGGTTTATTTAAAAGGCAATGCTCAGGAATTGTCTTGTATAAGAAAGACAGTTTTAGTATATTCAACAAAACTGCGCATTCACCGTCTTGAAGTAGAAAAACGAAATTTTTTAACAGGTTTGAGAATTAAGCTATGATATTTTAGATAGTCTTAAACGCCTAAAAAACTTTAGAAGTTGAAAACTTCTTCAAACTATGCGTGGTCCGTTTTGTTTGTCCTGATAATTTTTATCTTTCACAAAACCTTTTTTATAAACCACACACGATTTTGTGTGTAGTGCAATAAACTGTGTTTGAAGTACTTGGAAAGCAAGTCTGCTACGATGTTAGGAATAGGCAGTTTAATCGTAACGGATTTTAGCTTTAACGTTGCATCTGTTTTCATTTTTTTGTTTCTGTAAAAATGTCTCGGTCACACTTTATGGTATGTTGAAAGTTTATTTAAAAGGCAAAGCTCAAGTGCTTTTATGTATAAGAAAGACACCTTTAGTATGTACAACAATACTGCGCAGTTCCCGTCTTGAAGCAGAAAAACATGTTTGTCAAAAGTGGTTATGTGTAAATGTTTGTTACTTAGTATAATTAGTAGTGTAATTAAAAATATCAAAGGTTTATATTTACTAGGCCCACAAAAATTTATGGTTCACCCTAATTTTATTATTACTAATAAATTGCTCCATATTTTTAATTTTAAGACGTTTTTTGTGTTGTAACTTTAGAGGAGTTCCCAAACAATACCATTTGGACTATAGTCGTAATTGCAAGTTAGCAAACTGAGTTTTTATTTTTGTAATGCACAAATAAGTAATGCTTTACCGTTCTAATTCGCATTCACGAGAATATTTGTGCTGTCAGAAGCTTGGCCCTTACAATAAATTTTCCAATTTCGTTCCTATTTTAGCAATACAATGTGAAGTTGGCATTAGTTAACTAAAATTCATTGTTTGAACAATCTAAGTTCGTATGCACATTTTACCCATTGAATTAGTTTACCATTTCAATATACTGCTAGGAATTTAGAAATCACTATGTAGTGTGATCCATGCACCACAAGTTACAAACTTTAGTATTCAATATTCACTATCCTAAGGATGAAGCATACCTTATTTGGAATAAATAAATGAATTTCACAAGTTGCCAGAGTGCCTAACTCTTTTTGAAGTAGCACCACATTAGCAAATGAAATTGAAATAAGGCCACACCTTTTCCGAACTTAAATGCCTCGTGTTGTTAGTATTGATTACTCGCATATTTGTCTTAAAAAGAACATGTTGATTTTAACCGCAATGATATAGAATATAGTCGGTTAGTTAGTTAGTTAGTTAGATTAGGTACATAACCATATAACTTTTTTTCAGGCGTGGAATGAGAGTTTTTGTTAGTGAAGCTGAAATATTTTTCTGAATAACCTCTACCGCCTGACTGGAATGATTGATTAATTTGATTGCGCAGCATTTAATTGGACGTTTTTCAAGGTGTTGTAATGATTCCGTCAAACAGAATCGCAGAACGTTTATTTGTCATTATATTGATAATATTTCTTTTTCATGGTACATCAGGTTTTTCATCTCATTTCCATTTACAGTTACAATTGCACCTAATCAGAAATAGTCCAATAACTAAAACGTCCAAGCAAGCAAAATTTCATTACTCCGTTTTTTGTTTGGAATTTTGTTAATTTTCAAAGCCGGTATACTTGTTCTGTTTGCTTATACTATCCTAGACTAGACTTCCTAGTTTTATTTACCATACATTTGAAAAATTTACATATTGTCACCATAACTTTTACCGGAAGTGATAATGACCAAAGATGAGCTTTCAAGGCTATTTATTCCCGGAAGCAGTCCCAAAAGGCAATGCAAAGGAAAGGAATCAGTGTTTCTGTAAAGACCATGTGTTATAGTATGATCGAGTGCAATTAAAAAATCTACTCAGCAAAGATTACAAGAGAAAATACGCCACCTAGAAGCCGGAGCCGTAGAAAGCGTACATCGCCACTTTTACATCCAAAAAGAACCCCCCTAATCTAAATGAAATGACTTAATAATACAATGCAGCCCAACACAATATAAAGAAAATTATTTGAAAAGATTTGAATAAACGCATGTTCAAAAATGTTGTTCAAAAGTGTCGCTTATCAAGCGTCCTGAAAAATTTTCTCACTCTCAGAGACGCCTATCCACCTTATAATTATTTTTATTTTCAAGCTTTTTAAAATTTTACTACCTGTGAGAGACGCTTCTCAAGCTTTTAAAATCTCTTACTGGTTTTTAAAGAGGGCAACGTTACACAAAATAATAACTGTGATGAATTTGAGAGATAAACACATTATTCGATGAAAAATACTGTGAAAGTATCATCATCAGGCTCCCGTCACTTGTATTTAATAAACCCAGGCAATAATTTAGCTTTCTTTTCAAAGCATTTAAGTTCACTTTTATATTGCTTCTGATTGAATTGTCAAAAAAACATTTGTTGGCTTCTTGCCAGTTTTAATGTAGTACACAATAGACAATAGGACTGCTTAAATTGACATTTGAATTGTTATAAATTTTTAATAATACAATGCATCTACTAAATGACGGCACTTATTGTATTTATCTGAATCGAGGTGTGCTCTTATACTATGTAATTTAGTTGTAAGACATATGTACCTACAACTTTTCTAAAGAATTTTTTTTTGTAAACGACTTAACAAAAGTTGCGTCAGGAAAAATATATAGCTTGCTATCTTATCAAAAATAGAACATGCTGTCGTCGGTCAAAGTTTACCAATTGAGTTTTACTTGCACTTCATTACGTCAAGCGGTCAAACACTTATTCAACAGAACCTATTGGAGAATAAAGTGATTAAAATAAAAAGTAAGAAACAAGTTTGACTGAAAAAATGAACAACTCGGTGTCTGCAGAAAAGAATTGCTGGAAATTATGTATGTTTTCAATGTTTTCAAATTGTATTTCTGAACCAATATTTAGAAGAATATATTCACTAATTTTATAAATGTAGTTGCAAAATCCAACCTGGTTTAAAGGTATAATAATTTTCCTTTTGAAAATCAGTTGTTTGTCATGTAAATAGCACAGTCAGTATTAGCACATTTATAAATATAAACCTAGTGCAAAATTGGGAAATTGTCGTGCCTATTACTCAGTTGAAAACTGAGGATGAAAAGCTTTAGAAAATAATTATTTTTTTTGTGATAGAACATCCTTTTAGGGATTTATTAAGTAGTTATAAATAGTATGTAATGAATTGCAAAACGGTGTCCGTGTGGATTCTGAGAATGTAAAGATTTTGTAGGTAATAAATAAATGTAAACCTTAAAAATATTCACGCAAAGTATTCTGGCTTGAACATTTTATTCAATTTTTAAATATATGCCATAATTTGCTTGCTTTATTATGCCACAACTATTTAACTTTAAGGTGTCTCAAGAATGTATTTCAGCAGCTTTTACTCTGAAATAATAGGCACGTTGAATTTAGCTTTGTGGTAACTTGGTACGCTGTTTCCTTGGTTTTTTTCAAGTTATGAAAGAAAGATCTCTGGAACACATTTTCAACGTTAAGGTATGAAGATGAGTAAGAAACAAGTTGCTGGCAAACTTAGCGGACAGATTCAAATTAATTTCAGAAATAAATTATAACTATTTTTTTCTGAACAATCATGTGGTGCTCATGTGCTTCTTTCATGTTACCAATAGTGCATATTTACTACTTAGTGTTGAATCGACTGTAGGGAAATTTTTCAAAAATGATTGTGATCGTGCTTATTAGCAATCCACACAACCAAACCATGAAAATTGCTACAATATTTCCATCAAGTCCAAATGTTTTAGGCAAATTACTGTTGTCAGTTAGTGGTCTAGGTGATGTTACTCGCATTACCATTTCATCCCACCAATTCCATATACCTGATTCCTGGACACCTGCATGTCTTTTAAGAATAGCAGCAGTTAGTCGTCCAGTAAATGTACCAAACATATTGAAATGAAAAAACGATTCTGTTCCTATGTATAACCGACTGTATGATTTCATTAATTTCATACACAATTTTATTTGTAAAACTAAAGCAACTTTTTCACATCGAATAAGCTATTGTTCCAATACAGCTTGTTCGGTGTTTGTATAGTTGTTTGGTATTCTTTCAAAATCAATAGGTCTTATTTTATATTTTCTTAAAACAATTTCCAAAACGTTTAGTGGTATCAATGAAGAGCTAGCTAATAATTTATCCGACAAACTACTTTTTAAATTTGTCAACTCAGCATTAATTACCGTACCCCCTATTTTTAAATCCGCATTTATCATATCATTGTAGTACACGGGTTCGGACTGTATTTGAAGTAAATCCTTATTGGTTGTTCCGTTGAAGAATATTTTGCGTTGGCCATCCTGTGTTAAATTTTCTCAGTCAATTTGTCGAAGATAATTTACAGTGTCATCCACAAATGGGTAATAGACAACGTTGGCTATTTTTGTTTGTGTGTATAATTTAAAATTGTTATCTAGCAGTTGCTGCAAGGTTTCGTACGCTAACACGTCCGTCCGCTGGCGCATCAATTGTTGTATATTGCTGCTTTTGTAAGCGCTACTGATAATCATAATCATAAGAACGTACAAAGCAACAATGGTGTTTAAAGAAGTAGCAGATCTCCGAAATTGGGATTCCAGGTTTACACCCTGTTCCAGTAGAATTTTAACAGTATTCAATATTGTTGTTTGTTTACTGCACGGTGTATGCTTAAATATATCAGCACTTAATATGGTTGCCACAGCTACCATTGTTGCAACAATCAACATCCATGTAAAGCCATCAAATGTTGCCAAAACTGTGTTAGGCTTGGCCCTTCCTTGCCTCTTGTTCCACAAGAAATTATTCGAAGTTCATTTTGGTGATCTGTAGAACTAGTTATTGCTATAGGCTTGGTACTTCTATTAAAGACGCCCAGCTAAAATCTAACGTAGATTCCATTTCATATTCAACCCATGTACTTGAATTCCTTGGAGCAATATATTTGCCCTCAATGCATTGAATAATAAAGCTGCCTGCGTAATAAGTGTAGTTTTTCAATACTTCTGTTACAACGTGACGAAGTACTCTAGACTTATATAGAGTGGGATCCTCACCTTCTATATTTATATAAGTTTGCAAATTTCTGGACGGCTCTTTCAAACATTTATCAAAATTGTTTAAGTAAGGCCCATATTGTCCATGACTATATGAGTCAAACCAAATCTTCCAGTACATTCTTTGCACTGCTTGCAGTTCCTTTGAATGCTGCAAAAGAGAACGAAACGACAGATGCGAGTTATTGGGGGTCACAAAAGCTTCCAAATAGCCCATTGGAGCACTGGAATTTTTGTTTGTGTAAACCTGCATCAATGAGAATAACACAAGACTCGTAATATCGTTTTGATTACACTTCAATGCAAAAAACTCAAAAAGAAGAGGAAAAGGTACATAGTGGTATTCCTTGAAAATTCCATGTATCCATTTTTGAATTGAGCTTTGCTGATTTTCCAAATTTTTGGATTCCTCATAAATGAATATAATGAGCACTGGCGTGCGCGATCGAACATGGCTTAGCATTTTTCTTAAATTATGTGTTATATCAGACCATACTGCTTTATAAAGCCATACCATAGGATAAAGAGGTCTTTCGATTGTTGGGTGATAATTGTTGTATACGAAGTAAGGAATTAAAATATCAACTAAGACTTCTTGGTTCCAGGGTCGACTATGTAGAGCAAAAGTTTCACGCTTGATTTTGTTGCAAGTGAAATGGGAACTGAGAAACTTTTTTGATGAACATATTATCTCACAATGCTGCGGTATGCTGGACAGGTTTTGTACAACCAGCGTATTTGTGCGCATATAATAAGGCATTGGCTGTGAATATTTTGCAAATTTTGTGTCTTCGAATGTAGTCTTTCCTACATTTTTTATTATTTCTGGTATGCTTAATTTGGAAAGTCCGATGTCTTGAAACTCGTAAAATGTTATGTGCAAAAAAATTCTACTCATGGTTTCAAAGCTTTCCTGAGAAATATACCTATGAAAGTTTTCAATGTCACGTGGAAATGCTGTGGCACCGTAATGTTTTATTTGGGTGTGATTTCCTATTAGTGGACAATTATAATAATACGAACTAGAAACATAGCTGGGTATAACAACTATGCATAGATAAATATTGGTAAACATGGTCGGAGTTGTAGAGATTCAGATATTTCCAAACCTAAAATGTTGTCATGCAAAGCTTCTGTATTATTGAACAAAAGAAAATATAATCGTGTATGGAGCAAAAAAGTTTGTTACATCTAATCCAAAATTTGGTTTGATACTTAAAAGAGCAGTCATGTAGGTGAGAAGTGTTCTATTTTTTTAGAATTTTTTAATCCTGCTTGCGTCAACCAAGTCGCCAAATATTGTAATCTGTTCAAACGGTAAACACTTTAGAATTTAAGACGTCGGCATTTAAGCATGTTTGTGTAAGTAATTTGATTTGAACAAGTCACTTCGAAGAATTTAACTGTATTGCAGAATCGTACGTCATAAAGCTGAAAAACAAGTTAAATTGTAAAACAAGTTAAACCCAACATCACACATAATCGCTGGGCTAGTAAAAGTAGACAGAAATAGTAAATATTTTGATAACTAGTTAGCGTGCCGTAAATAGCTTTTCATACTGAAACAATTATAATTTACATATAGTGCAAAAACACTTAATTTACCAAATGCTGTGAGTATTGACGTTGATTGTCCTTCAACTCGAATTGGAAAATTACTGTAACACCAACAATTACTTTACGCTTGGCATTTTTTAATCCTCACAGGAGAACAATAACAAACCAAATAATAGTATATCAGGTGAAACGCATTGATAGGAATCTCTAAATTGTGGAACATTACAATATCTACTGATTTACAAACAAATAATAATTTACAAACGCATCATTTTTATGTACATTTTTTAAAGTTAGAAATTTTGTACATTCAATAACATAAATTCAATTAAGTAAATCCGAAATTTTGAGTTCACCGGGTATCAGAATGAAAACGCCAAATGTTTGCTGTATGACAAGTTGTATTTTTGTCTTGGTATAAGTTTCATGATGCGTGATTTGAGGCAAATACAATTGAAATGTTTTATTTCCTGATTTTAGCACTTTGACTAGATTTCGGTTTCGACGGTGAAACACCAAGTTGTAGACCAAATGTCCCTGTTAGACGTCTTACAATAGTGATTTCGGTAACTCGGTTTATTATTTACATAGCCAGCAATTTACACTTTTTGCAAATTCAGTAGTCGTATCCAAATACTGGCCTTGTAGAAATGCTCCTCTTCTAGAACTTGCTTGTAAACCGAAACCAAGTCCATCTCGCCTGAATACATAATGCCAAGTCTCAACTCCTGCAAACCGGGAAAGCTGCTCAGAAAGCTTAGATCATTACCAGTACATGCACTAAAGGCGCCCTCAAGTGCCAGTTTTTTAACAAGTGGCCATTCCACAGGAAGCTGCTCAACTTGGCAAAACTCCCAATGCCTGGCATCCAATCTGGGCTCCTTGAGCGGAACTTGAAAGGACTGTATAACCTAAAACAACAGGCGTGGCAAAATTGTTGAGTTTTTGACAAAATTGACAAAAAGGTATTCAAGCGGTGCTCCGGAAGCTTGAAGGAAGGCTGGCCACGTGCTCAGAAGTTTCAAGTTTCAAAGAAAGTTTACGAAGATGGGACATTTTGCTTGGAGCAAGATTACAGGGGTACCTGCAGCTTCCAATGTGTGAAGTTGGGCTCCATAAAACTGAAAAAAGGCTCTAAATACTGCAGAGTTTTCACCTTGCCGCCATCCTTCTACACTCACTTGAAGGTTTATAGTGATGGAAAGCGGATTATCTAGTAGAAAAACGGGTAATCGTACAGCTGACCAGTCGACCCCTTTCCAATCTTCAGAGTTTTCTAGCAACTCCAGAAGAACCAGATCCTCAACATTACATGTAAAATGTCTAACAAAATGCCGAACGCCTACATGTTTGGC